>OZ008371.1:192225797-192708454 GCA_963931995.1 Phaonia tiefii
TGCCTTGCCTTGCCTTGCCTTGCCTTGCCTTGCCTTGCCTTGCCTTGCCTTGCCTTGCCTTGCCTTGCCTTGCCTTGCCTTGCCTTGCCTTGCCTTGCCTTGCCTTGCCTTGCCTTGCCTTGCCTTGCCTTGCCTTGCCTTGCCTTGCCTTGCCTTGCCTTGCCTTGCCTTGCCTTGCCTTGCCTTGCCTTGCCTTGCCTTGCCTTGCCTTGCCTTGCCTTGCCTTGCCTTGCCTTGCCTTGCCTTGCCTTGCCTTGCCTTGCCTTGCCTTGCCTTGCCTTGCCTTGCCTTGCCTTGCCTTGCCTTGCCTTGCCTTGCCTTGCCTTGCCTTGCCTTGCCTTGCCTTGCCTTGCCTTGCCTTGCCTTGCCTTGCCTTGCCTTGCCTTGCCTTGCCTTGCCTTGCCTTGCCTTGCCTTGCCTTGCCTTGCCTTGCCTTGCCTTGCCTTGCCTTGCCTTGCCTTGCCTTGCCTTGCCTTGCCTTGCCTTGCCTTGCCTTGCCTTGCCTTGCCTTGCCTTGCCTTGCCTTGCCTTGCCTTGCCTTGCCTTGCCTTGCCTTGCCTTGCCTTGCCTTGCCTTGCCTTGCCTTGCCTTGCCTTGCCTTGCCTTGCCTTGCCTTGCCTTGCCTTGCCTTGCCTTGCCTTGCCTTGCCTTGCCTTGCCTTGCCTTGCCTTGCCTTGCCTTGCCTTGCCTTGCCTTGCCTTGCCTTGCCTTGCCTTGCCTTGCCTTGCCTTGCCTTGCCTTGCCTTGCCTTGCCTTGCCTTGCCTTGCCTTGCCTTGCCTTGCCTTGCCTTGCCTTGCCTTGCCTTGCCTTGCCTTGCCTTGCCTTGCCTTGCCTTGCCTTGCCTTGCCTTGCCTTGCCTTGCCTTGCCTTGCCTTGCCTTGCCTTGCCTTGCCTTGCCTTGCCTTGCCTTGCCTTGCCTTGCCTTGCCTTGCCTTGCCTTGCCTTGCCTTGCCTTGCCTTGCCTTGCCTTGCCTTGCCTTGCCTTGCCTTGCCTTGCCTTGCCTTGCCTTGCCTTGCCTTGCCTTGCCTTGCCTTGCCTTGCCTTGCCTTGCCTTGCCTTGCCTTGCCTTGCCTTGCCTTGCCTTGCCTTGCCTTGCCTTGCCTTGCCTTGCCTTGCCTTGCCTTGCCTTGCCTTGCCTTGCCTTGCCTTGCCTTGCCTTGCCTTGCCTTGCCTTGCCTTGCCTTGCCTTGCCTTGCCTTGCCTTGCCTTGCCTTGCCTTGCCTTGCCTTGCCTTGCCTTGCCTTGCCTTGCCTTGCCTTGCCTTGCCTTGCCTTGCCTTGCCTTGCCTTGCCTTGCCTTGCCTTGCCTTGCCTTGCCTTGCCTTGCCTTGCCTTGCCTTGCCTTGCCTTGCCTTGCCTTGCCTTGCCTTGCCTTGCCTTGCCTTGCCTTGCCTTGCCTTGCCTTGCCTTGCCTTGCCTTGCCTTGCCTTGCCTTGCCTTGCCTTGCCTTGCCTTGCCTTGCCTTGCCTTGCCTTGCCTTGCCTTGCCTTGCCTTGCCTTGCCTTGCCTTGCCTTGCCTTGCCTTGCCTTGCCTTGCCTTGCCTTGCCTTGCCTTGCCTTGCCTTGCCTTGCCTTGCCTTGCCTTGCCTTGCCTTGCCTTGCCTTGCCTTGCCTTGCCTTGCCTTGCCTTGCCTTGCCTTGCCTTGCCTTGCCTTGCCTTGCCTTGCCTTGCCTTGCCTTGCCTTGCCTTGCCTTGCCTTGCCTTGCCTTGCCTTGCCTTGCCTTGCCTTGCCTTGCCTTGCCTTGCCTTGCCTTGCCTTGCCTTGCCTTGCCTTGCCTTGCCTTGCCTTGCCTTGCCTTGCCTTGCCTTGCCTTGCCTTGCCTTGCCTTGCCTTGCCTTGCCTTGCCTTGCCTTGCCTTGCCTTGCCTTGCCTTGCCTTGCCTTGCCTTGCCTTGCCTTGCCTTGCCTTGCCTTGCCTTGCCTTGCCTTGCCTTGCCTTGCCTTGCCTTGCCTTGCCTTGCCTTGCCTTGCCTTGCCTTGCCTTGCCTTGCCTTGCCTTGCCTTGCCTTGCCTTGCCTTGCCTTGCCTTGCCTTGCCTTGCCTTGCCTTGCCTTGCCTTGCCTTGCCTTGCCTTGCCTTGCCTTGCCTTGCCTTGCCTTGCCTTGCCTTGCCTTGCCTTGCCTTGCCTTGCCTTGCCTTGCCTTGCCTTGCCTTGCCTTGCCTTGCCTTGCCTTGCCTTGCCTTGCCTTGCCTTGCCTTGCCTTGCCTTGCCTTGCCTTGCCTTGCCTTGCCTTGCCTTGCCTTGCCTTGCCTTGCCTTGCCTTGCCTTGCCTTGCCTTGCCTTGCCTTGCCTTGCCTTGCCTTGCCTTGCCTTGCCTTGCCTTGCCTTGCCTTGCCTTGCCTTGCCTTGCCTTGCCTTGCCTTGCCTTGCCTTGCCTTGCCTTGCCTTGCCTTGCCTTGCCTTGCCTTGCCTTGCCTTGCCTTGCCTTGCCTTGCCTTGCCTTGCCTTGCCTTGCCTTGCCTTGCCTTGCCTTGCCTTGCCTTGCCTTGCCTTGCCTTGCCTTGCCTTGCCTTGCCTTGCCTTGCCTTGCCTTGCCTTGCCTTGCCTTGCCTTGCCTTGCCTTGCCTTGCCTTGCCTTGCCTTGCCTTGCCTTGCCTTGCCTTGCCTTGCCTTGCCTTGCCTTGCCTTGCCTTGCCTTGCCTTGCCTTGCCTTGCCTTGCCTTGCCTTGCCTTGCCTTGCCTTGCCTTGCCTTGCCTTGCCTTGCCTTGCCTTGCCTTGCCTTGCCTTGCCTTGCCTTGCCTTGCCTTGCCTTGCCTTGCCTTGCCTTGCCTTGCCTTGCCTTGCCTTGCCTTGCCTTGCCTTGCCTTGCCTTGCCTTGCCTTGCCTTGCCTTGCCTTGCCTTGCCTTGCCTTGCCTTGCCTTGCCTTGCCTTGCCTTGCCTTGCCTTGCCTTGCCTTGCCTTGCCTTGCCTTGCCTTGCCTTGCCTTGCCTTGCCTTGCCTTGCCTTGCCTTGCCTTGCCTTGCCTTGCCTTGCCTTGCCTTGCCTTGCCTTGCCTTGCCTTGCCTTGCCTTGCCTTGCCTTGCCTTGCCTTGCCTTGCCTTGCCTTGCCTTGCCTTGCCTTGCCTTGCCTTGCCTTGCCTTGCCTTGCCTTGCCTTGCCTTGCCTTGCCTTGCCTTGCCTTGCCTTGCCTTGCCTTGCCTTGCCTTGCCTTGCCTTGCCTTGCCTTGCCTTGCCTTGCCTTGCCTTGCCTTGCCTTGCCTTGCCTTGCCTTGCCTTGCCTTGCCTTGCCTTGCCTTGCCTTGCCTTGCCTTGCCTTGCCTTGCCTTGCCTTGCCTTGCCTTGCCTTGCCTTGCCTTGCCTTGCCTTGCCTTGCCTTGCCTTGCCTTGCCTTGCCTTGCCTTGCCTTGCCTTGCCTTGCCTTGCCTTGCCTTGCCTTGCCTTGCCTTGCCTTGCCTTGCCTTGCCTTGCCTTGCCTTGCCTTGCCTTGCCTTGCCTTGCCTTGCCTTGCCTTGCCTTGCCTTGCCTTGCCTTGCCTTGCCTTGCCTTGCCTTGCCTTGCCTTGCCTTGCCTTGCCTTGCCTTGCCTTGCCTTGCCTTGCCTTGCCTTGCCTTGCCTTGCCTTGCCTTGCCTTGCCTTGCCTTGCCTTGCCTTGCCTTGCCTTGCCTTGCCTTGCCTTGCCTTGCCTTGCCTTGCCTTGCCTTGCCTTGCCTTGCCTTGCCTTGCCTTGCCTTGCCTTGCCTTGCCTTGCCTTGCCTTGCCTTGCCTTGCCTTGCCTTGCCTTGCCTTGCCTTGCCTTGCCTTGCCTTGCCTTGCCTTGCCTTGCCTTGCCTTGCCTTGCCTTGCCTTGCCTTGCCTTGCCTTGCCTTGCCTTGCCTTGCCTTGCCTTGCCTTGCCTTGCCTTGCCTTGCCTTGCCTTGCCTTGCCTTGCCTTGCCTTGCCTTGCCTTGCCTTGCCTTGCCTTGCCTTGCCTTGCCTTGCCTTGCCTTGCCTTGCCTTGCCTTGCCTTGCCTTGCCTTGCCTTGCCTTGCCTTGCCTTGCCTTGCCTTGCCTTGCCTTGCCTTGCCTTGCCTTGCCTTGCCTTGCCTTGCCTTGCCTTGCCTTGCCTTGCCTTGCCTTGCCTTGCCTTGCCTTGCCTTGCCTTGCCTTGCCTTGCCTTGCCTTGCCTTGCCTTGCCTTGCCTTGCCTTGCCTTGCCTTGCCTTGCCTTGCCTTGCCTTGCCTTGCCTTGCCTTGCCTTGCCTTGCCTTGCCTTGCCTTGCCTTGCCTTGCCTTGCCTTGCCTTGCCTTGCCTTGCCTTGCCTTGCCTTGCCTTGCCTTGCCTTGCCTTGCCTTGCCTTGCCTTGCCTTGCCTTGCCTTGCCTTGCCTTGCCTTGCCTTGCCTTGCCTTGCCTTGCCTTGCCTTGCCTTGCCTTGCCTTGCCTTGCCTTGCCTTGCCTTGCCTTGCCTTGCCTTGCCTTGCCTTGCCTTGCCTTGCCTTGCCTTGCCTTGCCTTGCCTTGCCTTGCCTTGCCTTGCCTTGCCTTGCCTTGCCTTGCCTTGCCTTGCCTTGCCTTGCCTTGCCTTGCCTTGCCTTGCCTTGCCTTGCCTTGCCTTGCCTTGCCTTGCCTTGCCTTGCCTTGCCTTGCCTTGCCTTGCCTTGCCTTGCCTTGCCTTGCCTTGCCTTGCCTTGCCTTGCCTTGCCTTGCCTTGCCTTGCCTTGCCTTGCCTTGCCTTGCCTTGCCTTGCCTTGCCTTGCCTTGCCTTGCCTTGCCTTGCCTTGCCTTGCCTTGCCTTGCCTTGCCTTGCCTTGCCTTGCCTTGCCTTGCCTTGCCTTGCCTTGCCTTGCCTTGCCTTGCCTTGCCTTGCCTTGCCTTGCCTTGCCTTGCCTTGCCTTGCCTTGCCTTGCCTTGCCTTGCCTTGCCTTGCCTTGCCTTGCCTTGCCTTGCCTTGCCTTGCCTTGCCTTGCCTTGCCTTGCCTTGCCTTGCCTTGCCTTGCCTTGCCTTGCCTTGCCTTGCCTTGCCTTGCCTTGCCTTGCCTTGCCTTGCCTTGCCTTGCCTTGCCTTGCCTTGCCTTGCCTTGCCTTGCCTTGCCTTGCCTTGCCTTGCCTTGCCTTGCCTTGCCTTGCCTTGCCTTGCCTTGCCTTGCCTTGGAAAAAGGACGATCAAGACTCCGCTGGAAAGACCAGGCAAAAGAATCCCTCCGTATCCTTGGTGTTACCAACTGGCAAGGAAAGGCGAAGGATAGAGCCAGTTGAAGAAATATGTTGAAAATTGTTTAATTTGTTTGTTTAATTAATATGCGTAAGACATTTGACCGCATGAGGTTGAAAAATAGTCAATAAAAAAAAGTATTTGCACAGAAAAATGACACAAAATGTAAATCGTGTAGTACTTTCATTGAGACAGCCTTACAAATATGCACTTACAGCCAGTTTGTCTATCTCGAACGAAAAGCTAAGCGAAAGAAAATCAGTCACTCACATTCGACTCAAATTGGGTTTTTCCAAGTCGAAATTTTCATTCGCCTGCCTCCATATTTGTTCGTAAGTGACAGCACATTCGAAATAGAGAAACCAAAATTTGTACTGAAAGGTTTTACGTTTTCATTCAACTTGAAACGACAAGATTGTGAAACCCAAATCAACTTCTTTTGTCTAGAACACGAAGGAAAGCTTTCGTTCGAGATAGAGACACAGGCTGTAGGTGTGCTAAATTCTTTATAAATATCCATATAACATGAAACCAAAATCTGCAATAAAATTTAAGAAAACATTATGAGACTGGATGGATACGCTGGGTATAACTGGTTTCAGGAACTGGCACAGCTGCGTTTAAGTTTAAGTTCCACCTAGATTTATGCATTAGCCCAGCCAGCAGCGGCCACATTGTGTTTAGTGCGGCCTTACCTACATTTGCCTAAATTGGGATTTTAAAGAGATCGCAGGGTAGACAATAGTTTTAACTGAGACTCGACTGTATTAAAATGGTTTGCAGAGACAGTGTTAGGTTGAGGTAAATAAGTGGTGATGTGAACAACGAGTAATTTTTCAAAAGCTTCTAAGAATTCTTGTGTAAGGTGATTAGAGGTAACTTTTTTTGTAAGATTTTTATAACAGATCAATTTTACAACAGCAGCCTGACAAGCCGTGATATTTTTGTTGAATGTTGTTTGGCATTTTACCATAGAAGGACTTAATCCGTCTCCGTTACAGTCTGTGGGCTCCATTGTTTTAATCAAAATTGTGTTCAACGTTGAGACCGATTTCTGGCTTGATAGCTACGTCAAGTAGCTAAATTGGTGTGTTTGGGGTGAAGAACAAGCCGAAGAGTTTTCTGAGCTGCCATTACATCTCAACAAAACAACTGTTTGGTGCCTTGCCTTGCCTTGCCTTGCCTCTGATCTTGGCATTGCAACGATTTTGAGGACATGAGGACATTAGAGCGAATTATATGTTTCACTCGTTGGTGGCCCACGGTGATGCAATATCTAGTGTGCGTGGCTCTTGTGCATGAGAACGTGTACTATCGAGTACGTAGCCTTGAAAAAGCTTATCCAAATACCGTGCGCAACCTGTAAAACTAAAGTTCCCAATCAGTGAGTGCAAAATTAGAATACGCGCAGCTGGTTGTGAGAAGCTCTCCCCAAACAGTCCATGGGATGTAATGGGAAACGGTTTTACGTTAGGGCTAGCCCTTAATCCCGGTAGAATTTGACATAAGGAAGAACAAAAAAGTATGAGTGAATCTTACATGGGCTGCATCTAAACTACCAAGTAGTGCAGGTCTGAATATTGGTATGCAATATTTTTCTTATGTACTTGGGGATCCTTTTCCTACATTTTTGTGTGACTTGCTTTCTGAAAAAAAATTCAGACGCGAAGGAAAATTGGTGCTTTGTTTTTGAAATTGAACTAAACCATTAAAAAACCAACCCGTAAAAAACATAGTTTTTGCCAATAAATTCTTTACATTTGGCACACCCCTTTGTCCAATCCCGCCCATATTTTGATAGTTAATTTTTGTCCTCGCTATTAGTTTGCCTGCGAAGTTGCAAGTTCCAAAATCAATCCAAAGTTTGTTCGGCATGCTGCATGCAGACGGGTGAAGTTAATATAAAGAATTTAAAAATACAACTTTGGCTTTATAGGTGGTTTCTTTCAAAATCCAAAACTAGTATTTTATTTTGAATCATAATTGGGATCAAAAATAAAAATATGATATTTGAGACGGCCTGGCTTATATCCAATAATTTTAATAAGTGTTTCCAAGCCAATTATCGTATTACGCATTCGATGCAAAATTGTGCTAGAAAATATCCGTATATTTCATCCTCATTTAATGTAAAAATTCATCCTGAAGTCCATTAAATCCTCGTTAACTGACTCATTTCCACCCATTTCAAACTACTCAAATGGAAACGACTTAACACTCTGCCACAGTTCTTGGCTGCTGAACTGAAATTTTATTGAAAACTCATTGAGTGACTTTTAAAACGTGTGTAATTAACGCCTTCCGCCAGACTTGGCAATTTCTCAGTATTATTATTATTATTTTTATACCCGTTACCTTCCTTCAGTCCATGTGTTTTTTTTTGTACAACAATTTAACTCCTAATTAAATAATTAATTTATGTCCTTCCCACGTAATTTTAATATGCAAGTAAAATATCTGTGATGCGAGATTCTGCACATCTTGTTAAGGCTTGGAATTGAGCTAACGGAGAATATGGGATGTAACTACTAACAACTCCCAGTCGCCTTGCGTGGCGGTTTAATAAAGTTCTTTCTCACACTTAGTTGTAGCACTTTTTATCCTTGTCCAGGATTTCATCACACAGGATTCCATTAGCAGTAACAGTAATAACAACAGTTGTAAATGGTTAAACAAAGTATAAAATCTATAAAATTGTATCATTTAATATCCAATTATTACAACAAACAACCTCATGAAGCTGTCGAGTCCTGTACCAGGACACGGACCTGGTCTTGGGTTGTAATGAAACATCACTGGCACTGCTGATGATGTTGTTGTTGTAATAGCTTTACTGAACACTTGACAAAGGAGAGTCGAGAGCGAGAGAGGGAAGAAACACCAAATGCAATTAAGTCCATTATTGCGGATTTCTTTTCTTTTATATTTTCTACTCTTCTGTTCAGCACTGCTCTGTCCGTTCGTCCTGCATCCTATTCACCATTAACGCTGGCCCATCATCAATTGTTTGTATTGCTGGGGTTGAGTTTGCATTGCTCGGGGTTTCGGTTTTATTATTGAGGTTTACGGTAGTTTCTCTTGCCTTCCGTTTGCGGGAGTTAAGTTCCACGATGAAGAGTGAACAGGTGGCATTGGTAGAATCGATTCGCCACCACCATTCATTCTCCTGCACTCTCAGCAACCATAACAATTTCCGTTTGTAATGAAGCAATAGAAGCAGACTTAAATGAGTTAAGTTGCAATGATTTGCCTTCCTTTTGTTCTGCACCGGCCTACTCTACACCTGTTCCAAGTGGCATTATAGGCATATCTGGAAGGTTTGCAGTTATTATAGTCCAATGGGTAGGGATAGATATGGGAGCAGATAAATGTTAAATTGATCGAAATATATTGGTCATTGGTAGACAATGGAAGTGCATCAGCCAGTTGTAATTGGTTTCTATGATTTTGATGAAATTTTGTGGAATCTTCGAAGCGGTTCAAAAAGGAACACCTCGGATATTCGAATCAATTGCAAAAGTGTCAAAGTTGAACACTCCTCAACATTTTGAACTGTTCGCTATTAGTATAGGGTCCTTTGTTCTATATATCGAAAGGTTATGTCAATATATAAAACTCCACACACAATAAAAGTAAAATTCCTGAAGTTGTTGTTGCAATTTCAAAATTGAAAATCTCAGAAATTTTGTATTTTTCTGCATTATTCAAAATTTTATATCTCGAAAACTACTTGAGATATTCCCTAATGTTTTTTTTTTAAATATTGAAAAAAAAAAATTTTTAAAATTTTGAAAAAATTTTTCGGAAATCTAATTTAAAGAAAACAATCGAATTTTGAATAAACATCCGGACAACTTAGATTAGCATACCATTTCCGTGTTTTGGATTGGAACCATTGTTTCCGAGATATGGACATATTTGTATTTTAATTATTTTTATTTCGTGATTTCTGTATTTTTTATACCTCCAAAATTCTTTCTGTCTTGCGAAAGGACGCATCATTTCTCGGATATGAATATATTTATATTTGAGCGACTGTCTTCCAGTAGATTTGCCCACAGCATTTCCGAGGAATGAACGTGTATGGATTTGAACGATTTTTAATTTTTTTTTAATATCCACAACATGTTTTCGTAGTCCTTTTCCTCCTTGTGCACATATTTAGATGTTAGCGGTTTTTAGTTTGCGATTTTATCTATTTTATACTAACAAAATTTTCCACATTTGGCGAACTATTACCCTCTGATGGGAACATATTTGAATTTTAGCGATTTTTTGCAAATAGACTGACCTTTTTTAGATTTTTTAATACCCCTAAAATGTTTTCATTTTTCCGATTGAGCCACCGTTTCCGAGATACGGACATACTAGTGTTATAGCGATTTTTATTTTGCGATTTATTTTATACTCCAAAAGTTTAGTCCGTTTTGCGAATACAGGCATCGTTAGTGTTTTAGCGATTTTCTCCACATATTTTAAATTGTATTTTAGCTATTTTTATTTCGCGATTTTCTTTTTTTATACCACCAAAATATTTCCCAGACATGTACGCAATTGAATTTTATCAATTTTCTTCTAATAGTTTAGCCGCACCGTTTTCGAGATATAGACATATATGGATTTTAGCGATTTTTCATAAGTTTAGTCAATAATCGCAAAATTTTGTTTACACGGCTTTTCCTCGTTTTGTAGTTTAGTGATTCTCTCCCAACATATTGGTTACACTGTTAATTCGCGATTTCTGCTTTTTTATTCTCCCCAAATTCTGCCCAGATATGAACATATTTATATTTGAGCGATTTGCTCCCAAAAGTTTTGCCAGACGTTTTCGAAAAATGGGCATATATGTATTTTAGCGATTTTTCAAATTTTCAATTTTGTCTTTTGGGCTTTGACCGTTAAAATAAAAGAAATAACTTTTGTATTATTTTCCCTTTTTTTAATAGTCACAACATTTTTCCACACACCTTTCCTCGTAATAGATATATTTGCATCTTAGCGATTTTTATTCTCAGATTTTTTGTTATATTTTACACTCCTTACAATTTTGCACGTTTTGCGAACCATTACCCAGATGAGAACATATTTTATATTTTAGCGATTTTTTGACCGAATGTTGTCCTTTCTAAGATTGGCCGCACCATTTTCGTGAAAATCTATTTCATACTCCTAAAATGTTGTCCTTTTACGATTGAACCCACCGTTTCCAAAATGTGGGCATATTGTGTTTTAGCGATTTTTTTTGCGATTTTTTTATACGCCGAATATTTTACTTCATTTCACGAATGCACACACAGTTCCCGAGGTATATTTAGATTGCAGTTTAACGATTTTGCAAAATTTTTTTATTTCTATTTTAGCGATGTTTACTTCGCGATTCCTGTGTTTTTTATACCTCCAAAATTTTTGCCTGGTTTTGCGGATGGACGCAACACTTTCCCGATATAAACATATTTGTCTTTTAGCAATTTTGTCCCAACAGATTGGCCGCACTGTTTACGAGATGTAGGCATATACTTATATGTATTTTAGCGTTTTTCCAACAAATTTGTTTTTGTAATTCTCCCAACATCTTTTTTGCACGCCTTTTCCTCGTTTTGGATACATTGTGTTTTAGCGTATTTTATTGCATGTTTTTTTTTATACTCCGTTTGCGAACATATTTTATATTTTAGCGATTTTTTGCAAACAATTGTCCTTTCTAAAATTGGCCACACTGTTTTCGTGAAAATCTTTTTGAATACTTCTTTTTGAATAATGGGCATACTTGTGTTTTAACGATTTTTATTTAGCGTTTTTTTTTAAACTCCCACAATTTAGTCCTTTATGCGAATGAACGCACCGTTTCCGGGGTATATAGTTATCAATGTTTTAGCGATATTCCTTCAAAAACTTGCCGCACCATTTTCGAGATATGAACATGTTCATATTTTTTGGCGATTTTGGTGCATTTTCGTAACTTGTTCCAGTTGTACAGAAAATAATGGCATTTTGTTAATTCACGCGATAAAAGTGTAAGATGTGGTGTGCATTTTTGTACACTTTACAGTACGTATTGGTGCCCTTTTACCCGTTTGACACAAATAAGATATACAAAAAAAATTTGAGAATACTTTCCGGTATATTATCTGTAATTTCTAGGTCAGTTCTGTTACATTTAAGTACAGCTTTTGATACTTTTGGGAACCTGTTATTTTATATATTGAATAACATTATTAGAGTACTTTTTTGAGTACACTTCTTTTTAAGTTTAAATTTAATTTTAAAATTAAATTAAAATTAAAAATATAATTATTAGGTGAGTTTCCGTATACGTTTATAATTTTTTGATATTTATATATACAGTTTATAATATACAGTGATTTTTTAGTGCCCCTTTTGTTGTTTTAAGTACATTTTTCGTATCTTTTACAAAAAAAGGGAGATTTTCTTCACAACTTTGATCACTCTATACTCTTAGTAAGATTGCACCTTTTAAATTTAGTGTATTTTTTTTGTGCAAGCGACAACTCTGGAATTGTATATGGGTATTCTGATTATAAAAAATGGAGCGCTTTACGAAACAACAGCGCGTTATATCTAATTATGGGAACTTATTACAAAAATTTGCAAAGTTTTGCTGAGACCGCTCGCAAACTTCGAAGAATTTTCAGTCGAGAAATTGCACCTAATGTATCAACCATGCAAAGAGTGGTCAAAAAATGTTAAGAAACTGGGTCGGTTATGGAGAGCAAGACTCCTGTGCATCAACGTACCTGTCGGTATCTTGAAAACATAGCTGCTGTACACGATAGTCTCGCTGAAAACCCGTAAACATCAATTCGGCATCGTTCTCAACAACATCAAAATTCACGAAGCACTACGCAGCGAATATTGAAAAAAGACCTCCACCTTCATGCGTACAAAATTGAGCTTACTCAGGAGCTGAAACCAGCAGATCAAGTAAAGAGCCGGCAATTCGTTCAAATAAAGAAATGAAATATTAGAATGGACTTTCATGCGTACAAAATTCAGCTTCCCCAGGAGCTCAAACCTGTACACCATGGAAAGCACCGGCAATTCGTTCAATGGGTCTGTAATAATTCCATAGACTTAAGTAAAAAAAATAAAATATTATAATGAAGCAAAGTGAAGTCAATGCCAGTTTTTTAAAAAACAAAATCATGTTCTTCGACGAAGCGCGTTTCCATCTGAATGGCTTCACGAATACACAAAATTTTCGAATTTGGATATCAGAACATTCTCATGAAATCCATGAAAATCAAATGCACCCTCAACGAGCAACTGTCTGTTGCGGATTTTGGTCAGGCCTAGTATTATCAACTATATTATTTACTTTTGTTTTGGTTTGTGTCAAGACTAACATATGTTGCGAAATTTCTTGTTTAATGGGAGGTGTTCTAGGTGGAGCCTGTAACCAATATTTAGTACATATTGTAGTTTTGAACCCAATAAAAAGTAAATTTAGAAAAGCCAACGTGAAAGAAGTTTAAAAAAAGAAAATTTTCTGAAATAAGTGCCTTTTCTTAAAAAAAAATTAAATTTTCTAAAATATTCTTAAACAAAGAACCTTTCTTAAAAAAAGTAAATTTTCTTAAAAAAATTATTTTTTTTAAATAACTACCTTTTCTTAAAAAAGTACATTTTCTTACAACAAATTGCATTCTGTTTAAAGAGCACGTTTTCTGTGAAACAAAATAACTTTTCTTGAGGTAAGTACCTACTCTTAACAGTTTACATATTCTTGAAAAAAAATTCCAATTCTAAAAAAAATTCTATTTCTTAAAAAAAATGTTCTTAAAAAAAAAATAAAAATAAAATAAAAATGGTTTCCCATTACATTCCATGAAGGAATTGGGGAGAGCATCTCACAGCCAGTGAGCTGTGAGCTTTCTAGTTTTATACTCACTGCTTGGGACCTTCAGTGTTTGCATCGATTCCGGACGGTATTTTGAGAAGCTTTTCCATGACTAAATACTCGATAGTGTCGCCGTCACTATGCGACGTGACCGCCGTCGAAAGAAATTTAAGGTGGTCTGAGCAGGGATCGAACCCAGGATCTCATATACAAGAGGCGCGAACATTAACCGTTGCAGCACCCACGGCCACAAAAAATATCCTCTATAAAATAAAATTCCTTTTGTTACAAAAATTCCTTCTCCTAAAATTACCTTTTCTTAAAAATAAAATAATACCTTTTGTTTTCTTTTCTTTTCTTGAGATAAGTAGCCTTTCGGAAAATAAGTACATTTTCTTAAAAAATAACCTTTTCCTCAAGAGAGTATCACTCCTTTAAAAAGTACCTATTCTTAAAAAAAGTAGTTCTGTGTACAAAAAATTCATACTCTTATGGCTTTCCCTTACAGAAAGTACTTCGTCTTAAAAATAGTACATTTTCTTAAAAAAAACATTAGCTTTTAATAAAAGAAGTACCTCTCTTTGAAAAATTACCTTTTCCGGAAAATATAATACATATTCTTACAAAAAGCACCTAAAAATATCCTTTTTTTTTAAATGCATTCTATAAAAACAGATTTCTTTAAAAAAGTTCATCATTTTACAAAAAGAATCTTTTCTCAAAGATCCATTTAAATTATCGTATTTTTCAACGGGCGCCTTAGGCGCGTTGGAACTAACTAATACATAATATAGGCAGTGCCGGATTAACCCATAAGCAAACTAAGCAGCTGCTTAGGGCCCCCGAAAAATTGGGGCCCCAAGATCAGGCGTATAGCTTTTTATAAGTTTTAAAAAGAAATTTTGAAACAAAACAAAATCTTAATTTCTATGAAATGACGTTTCCGATGCCAGTTAAAAGAAGTTGTGAAAATGACTTTTTAAAATGGGGGCTCCTAAGATCAGGCATATCATTTGTTCTTAGTTTTCCTAATTCTGTATTTTTCCTTATCTGTTTCTATTTATAAATAAAATATAATAGAATCACAAAATGTCAAAATTAAGATTTGAACATTTTTATCGCCGAAAAATTGGCTTAGCCCTTTCGCGGACACTGACGTGTATATGTCAAAAATTGTTTTACTCATAAAAGCATGACGTGTAAAGTCACCACGAAATAAATGAATTTGTATGATGTGTGTGTTGTTAGTGTTCTACAAGAACTGCAAAAACTGGGTTGTAGTTCTGGGAAATACATAATAACAAAAAAAACATTTTTAGAGATTTTAGGAGTTCCCCGAATTGCACACGACGTGTATTGCCGTCATTGTCTATTAAAATTTTTTCAGTATAACAAAAAGCGTGCCAGTGGAAGGTTATACATACAAAAGAAAAATAAAAAGAAAATGAAGAGAATTTTTCTGAGTGGATCGCGAAAACGGAAACTAGCCGAAGAAAAAAAAACAAAAAGATGAGGAAGTCGTCAAGAAAAAAAATTCAGGAACCGTCTTTCGCTGTTGACAATAACAATGATGCAACAATTCTAAATCTCGCACACCAAGAAAACAGGAACAATGATTCTGGAACGTGGACTGAACTAACTGCGGATGATATTAGCTACTGGACAAATGAAGGTCCACAAAAAAGTCAACACCACTCTAGTTCATTGGAAAACTCGCGGAGAATTTTCCAAGATGGAAAACAAACAAGATTCTGCTCTCGAAACATTTTTAATGGAACGAAAGCCAACGGTGAAAAGTACATTCGCGAATGGCTGCTGTATTCTCCATCAAAGGGCGACGTTTATTGTTTCATTTGTAAACTTTTTTTCATTTTTATTAAACATGAATTTAACCAACAATGAGGTACATTCAAAAGTTAAGTCGCTTGTCGCATCGTATCCTGAGGATTTAAATTCAAATCTCTATGATGAATTACAACAATTTCATCAGTACGTTCGTTTGAAAATGGAAACAGTTAAAAATATAAGTGAAAATTTTACTGATTTGTATAACATCATTGTGAATGACCAACTTCAAACAGTCTTTCCTAACATGGAAATCTGCTTCAGAATATTTTTATCATTAATGATAACAAACTGTACGGGAGAACGATCTTTTTCGCAGTTAAAAAGAATAAAAAATCCTCTGAGGACGACTATGCGACAAGATCAACTAAGTTCGTTGGCTCTTCTGTCAATTGAATCAGATGTAACACGTCGCATGAATTTTGACAATTTAATCGAAGAGTTTGCTCGGCAAAAGTGCAGGAAAAAGAAGGTTTAACTTTTAAGCTATTGTTTTCATGTATAAATGTAAAAATAAAATTTGTTTAATTATTGCTTTTCTAATAAATATACATAAGAAAAAGTTCTGTCTCACTTATACATTTATAAACAAAAAAAATTATTAACAAAAAAATTAAGTAACAAACAAAATATGGGGCCCCATATCATTCACTGCTTAGAGCCTCACAGACTGGTAATCCGGCCCTGAATGTAGGCGAAAGGAACTTCGTTCCCACCGGGTGTCCCCTGATACCTCATGTTATTTTTTGACGTGACAACGTCTTAAATTAGGTTGCGGCTGGGAGTCACTTATGAAAAAGTGTAACGCCCGGTAACGTTACGATGAGTCACCGAACGAGAGAGAGGCCCGCCGAATGCCTTGCGTCTCTCTCCCACTCAATAAATAATTCTGTGTGTGCGGATGTGTGTGTTTACTTGTGTGCCAGAAACGATTTGCTTTGCTGGCTTCTAGTGGCTGTTGGTCGGTGGTGTGAGTGATTTTGTTTTTTGGCACATCATATATATGACGACTGAGCAAGTATGTATGTGCGTATATATGTGCGTGTGTATGAATATTGATTTAGATCAGTCTGCATTGGATAAGGTATTATTTTTTGTTTTTTTTTGTTTTTTGTTTTTTGGCTTTATGATATGTGTAGTGTATGTTTGTGTGTAGAAATTTTCATATGAATTAGGTAGCCAAAACGAAACAGAGAGCTGCGGTCGGCTTTAAAAACGATATGCGAATATGATGAATTGAAATACTTTTTGGTTAGTAAATTATTTTCTTTTGTTTTTAATAAAAGAAATGTTTATTTTTTATAATAAAAGAAATGTTTATATTTTATAATAAAGGATATGTTTATTGTTTATAATGTCACATTTGATAATGTGTTCATAGAAATCGCACAGGTACCTAGATGGTGTTGAAATTACTTCTATTTTCCTAAACCATAAGTTTCAATAAATGTTAAAACATCGCCCGTGAGTTCTAACACTCATTGGTTTTTTTTTTTATTTTACAAATTTTAATTAATTTCAAATTTATTTAGCAAAAATTTGAACCTTCGATCTGAATAAATGTTTTGATTTTCGAATTGATTCTTTAAAATTACAAATATTAAGAAAAAGTGGCAGATATAAGAAAACTTGATTTAAACTGTGTTGAGCAAGAATTTTAACATCTAATCAATATGAAAATCAAATCAATCTAAACAAAATATATTTCTATAGTTAAAATTTGTGCAATTCTTATTTTCATTCAATTCCTTGTTCCTATTGTGCAATTTAATTATATTCATATCAATAAATATTCTACCGAGAAAAAGACGTTGTCACGTAAAATCTTCGCCCGTAAAACCGACTTTACAGGCAACAATTTTTTTTATTATAATCTGATACATAATTCACAATTTTTGTTCTTTATGACAAGAGCTACAACTTTCCCCCAGAGAGTAAATCAAAATTCCGAACAGTTTGCAAGATATGAGCCTGACAAAATGATCACTTTTTTTGCAAGAATGACACCGAGGCCCCAAATCTTTTTGGCCCATAAAAAAAAGTCCATGACTTTGGGCAAAACTGGGAGGCACGGGTCTTTTTTTTGGTCTTTTATTACGTAGTGGTGTCCGTACATGGTTATATTTCCATGACTTAAAAAATTACACACAGTGAAATTAAAAAATTTTCGGGAAATTTTTCACTTTTGCGGCTTCCTAAAGGGTATTAAGAATCATTCCTAGGAAGTTCATATGTTCCAGAAAGATGTTTATTTTGATCTTAGGTACATTCTTGTAGTTGATTGTTTTCTTAAATTTTAAACGGTTTGCTACCTATGGTTCTGAACAGGGGAGAAAAGGTAAAAAAATCGAATTTTTTAAATTTTTTTCCGATTTTGACCTTGAAGATGAAGTTTTTTTGATTTTATATGTTCACAATTTTTGTTCTTTATGACAAGAGCTTCAAATTTCCGAATGGTTTAAAAGATATGAGCCTGACAACATCTGAATCTGTAAAATTTTGCAAAAATAACACCGAGGCCCCAAATCTTTGGGGGCCCATAAAAAAAGTGCATGACTTTGAGCAAAACTGGGAGACACGGTTTTTTTTTTTGGTTTTTTATCACGTAGTGGTGGCCGTATATGGTTATATTTTTTCCTGTTGCACTGTGTTCGATAAGTATAGGGTATATTTTCGGGTATTTTATAGTACACTTCAGTGGTAGACTTTTTAGTGTTTGTCCAGTGCAAGTAAAATGTTTTGACTCTTTCATAATTTGAGATGTATGTACTTTTTTTGGTACGTTGTAGTACACTTTTTGGTACGTTATAGTACACTTTTTGGTACTTTTTATTAAACTATTTGCTACATTATAGTGCACTATTTGCTACATTTTAGTGTACCTTATATTTCAATTGCAAACGTTTTGTGTCCTGTGTTAGAGAATTGTACTTCTAGTACTTTTTAATGCAATTTTCTCGTTTTTTTTTGCTTCAAATTATTTCAATTTTATTGTACTCTCAGGATTCGCAACTGCTGTTTATTTGTATTGACTTTGTTTTTTACTGCCAGTGTTGTGGAAAAGTGTAACAACTTTATCATTGCGTGTGTATTTTTGTGTGAGCTGGTTTTTTATTTATTGTTGTATAATGATCGTAAATGATTTGAATTTGTTGTAACTACATCAAAATAGAAGCCCCATCATTTGTATCCCAATTGATTTACAACGTTATCGACACAGTTGCCCGTACCTTTAATACCTAACCACCCATTCCATGCCGCTCCAGCAATTGGAAGCTTCAGCGTATAATCGGTTTTTTCGCATTTCGGTTAAGTGGAATTTCGCAAAATTGCTTACATTATTGTTTTGTTTTCCTCTCTTTTTTCCTATTGTACTCGTACTCTGTTCTGTTATGTTCTTTGCTTGGTATTTTTTTTTTTTTACAACCACATTGACTTTTTATTGACGTTCAAAGCCCCGAACGAAAACCAACAAAAAAACAAAGAAATGGGTAAATCGCTATGAAATAATCCCAGAGTTTTCGTTTGTGCTGCTTTTATTGTTATTATTGGCCGGGTGGGGTTTATTTGTAGGCCTAATTGAGTTTTCAAGATGGATTTGCCTGATGCGGCAGATGTTGTAGTTGCTGAAGTTATGGTCTTATTGCTTCGTATAAATCTGCCAGATAGAATTGTGGGTTTGTTCATCTGCCCTGGCTGGTTGATGGGCCTATGGGTGTCTGTGTGCAGGATTGTATCGATGAACAATTTCTTGCTGCGTTTACGTTTTTTCCGCCTCAATAAGTAATAAATTATTATTTGAAACGTGCAATTTTTTAGCTGTGGAGATTTGTAGTCGAGGTAAAGGAAACGGTGGTGGTGTAACAAGTTTTGGAAAATTACAGGATATACAGCAACATTTTGAAATTGTTGATTGCCAGACATGTAGACTTAAAAAACACGATTTCTTGTTATATCCCAAGACCGAATTGATAATTTTTTTCGTATTCAGTAAATTCTGCACGTTCATCCAAGCTGAGTGGGGCAGACAGTCTTACACTGGTTCGGAATTGTAAGTATGATATGATATGATGTTCTCTTTACATATTTTACTTACTTGACACAAATGCCATAACTATGAGTTAATTTCCATACGAGGAGGAATGGTTAGCTCGAGAAATTGCATTATACACGGAGAGAAAAAACGTTTAGAATTCGTTCGAATCCAAAATATTTTTTTTGTCAAACAGATATTTCATTTTCTTCTTGGTATAATGGTTAATAGCAAAGTTGATAAATTACAAAAATTTTCATAAATTACTTTTGGGGCAAATAAGAAAACCGTTTACAATAAACGGAAAGGTGTTAACACACACCCTCAAATGTGTTCATTCTTGTTAGTTGCGATTCGCTTATTTGAGAGAAAACAAATTTATACTGTAAACGGTGGCCCATGTACAATTTGGAATTTCAACATCCCTGTTATTTCGGTACTGATGGCCAATTTGACATATAGAAAGTGAAGGATTAGTAGCTAAAGGGTAGAAATTTACGAAATGCGTCAGGTTACGCCTGACAAAAATTGGGAAATATTAAAAACTTTCATCCAAAGATCTGAGTCTTCAACCCAAACTTTAAGAAATTCACGAAATAAATTCGATAGAAATAGAGTCCCATCTACTATTTTTGTGGATTAATTTGTGGACCGACTTCGTCATTCTGCATCCTTATTGGACAAAAGAACTGCTGTACGTGCTCGTCCAGTGGATTCATAAAAAATATTGCCCATGTAGCTGAAACTCTGCTCGCCACCGTCCGCAACAATTCATCATTTCTCGTACTTCTTCACGCAGAATTTTGCATACAGACCTCGGTATGATCAGCCGTTTTACACGACGAAGGTAGGGTAGTAAAGGGTTTTTCAATAAGAGCGCTACAAAAGATTTTTTAAATAAAACAAAACCGGATTTAGATACAAATGAAATTCTTTATTCCTGTGAAAGTACGTTCGATGCCATTATGTATGGAACTCGATTTCTTTTGCATCGCCACCACGGGCACGCTTGCAGAAGTCCAGACGCTGAACCCAATTCTCGACGGGTTTCAAGCATAAATCGGCCGATACTGTTGCAATTTCACGTTCGATATTCGTACGAAATTCATCAATCGTCGCTGGCTTGTTGGCATAGACCATAGACTTGACGTAGCCCCACAGGCAAAAATCTAACGGCGTCAAATCGCACGACCGAGGTGGCCAATCGATTGGGCCATTTCGTGAGTTAACACGTTCACTAAACTTGGTTTCCAATAAATTGATTGTGGCATTCGCTGTGTGGCTTGTGGCGCCGTTCTGTTGGAACCACATGTCCTCCAAGTCCATATTATCCAATTGGGGCCAAAAATATTCGGTTATCATTGAACCGTAGCGATTCGCATTCGCAGTAATGTGCCGGTCTTGATCATCACGGAAGAAGTACGGCCCAATGACGCCGCCGGCCTATAAGCCGCACCAAACCGTACTTTTTTCAGGATGCAATGATGACTCATGGATTACGTGTGGATTGCTGTCTGATCAATAACGTATATTTTGCTTATTGACGAAGCCATTCAGCCAGAAATGAGCCTCATCGCTGAATGTTGAGGCCTCTTAAAGTTGAGGCCACTGACTCCAAATTTCGGTAGTAAATTTTAATAATTTCGACTCGTTGTTGGCTCGTATATCTTTCCATGATGAAATGGCAAACCTTACTGAAGAAAAATGTTAAAAGAGCGGGGAAAAATATGGCGTCGTTTGCTGTACGTATCGATTTACTTTTGTAGCGTCTCTGTTGAAAAACCCTTTATATCATTATCTTTATACGCATGGTTTGGTGTAAAACTGACGCAACTCATCATAACGTGGGGTGTGACTAGAGTGTCGAAAGCCGAAACCAAAAAAACAGGTGAAGCCTGTTAACCGGGATTATAGCTATTAAGCTTGTACCCATACTGTCAGTACTAAATGTGTAATTTGATGTAAAACAAAAAACGGAAAAACCCGGTTTCACTTGTTTTTTCTAAAACTATAAAACCATAAGCCGGTTTCGTGAAAATTGGTTATCGAAAAACCAGGTTTTTATCCATTAACCGTTTGCCGGATTTTTAAAAATTTTATTTTTGAACCAAAAACCGGTTAATGTACTGTGAGTGTTATATGTGTAATTTAATGTAAAACCAAAAACGGAAAAACCAGGGTGCACTGTGTTTTGCAAAAATTAAAAACCGTAAGCAGGTCTTTCGAAAAAGTAATTTTTCGAGTAAACCGAAAACCGGGTTTTAAAAAAATTTTAGGTTTTTGAACATTCTTGGTATGACTCAAGAAGGTTGGGATTTTAAAATCGGTCGGAAGTGGCATGTAAAGGGTGTCTCAGTAAGATTGCACTTTTTCAATTTAGTGTTATTATTCTTTTGTGCAAGTGGAATCTGTGAAGTTTGGCAGCTGTCACATATGTTTATTACGATGATTAAAAATGTAACGCTTTGCGAAAGAGCAATGTGTTATAATTGTGAAAACAAATTACAAAAGTTTGGAAAGTTATGCAGAGACCGCTCGCAAACTTCGATGAATATTCAGTCGAGAAAGTGCACCTAATGTGTCAACCATTCGAAGAGAGATCAACAAATTTGAAGAAACTGTGTTGGCTAAGGACAGTAACACTCCTGTGAATCAACGTTCCGATCGGTCTACTGAAAACATTGCTGCTGTAAACGAGAGTGTCGCCGAAAACCAGAAAACCGAAATTCGTCATGGCTCTCAACAACTTAAAATTTCACGAGCCACTACGCAGCGAATTTTGACAAAAGACCTCCACCTTCATGCATACAAAATGGAGCTTACTCAGGAGATCAAACCAGCAGACCATGGAAAGCGACGGCACTTCGTTCAATGGGTAATGGGGGAAAGGGAAGTCAATTCCAATTTTACAAAAAAAGACATCTTCTTCGATGAAGCGCATTTCCATCTGAATGGCTTCGTGTATACAAAAAATTGTAAAATTTGGGGCTCAGAAAATCCCCATGCAATCCCACCCACAACGAGCAACTGTCTGGTGTGGGTTTTAGTCAGGCGGCGTCATTGGGTCTTACTTTTTGAAGATGAGGCCGAACTTGCAGTGAATGTCAACGGCATTCGATTCAGGTACATGATAACGAAATTCTTGTGGCTTCAATTGGACGGCATGGATCTGGACGACACTTGGTTTCAGCAAGACGGCGCCACCTGCCTCAAAGCGCATGAAACAATCGAGTTATTGCAGGAACGATTTGCAGAAGAAATTAACTCAAGAAATTCTGATGTCAACTGGTCAGCAAGATCATGCGATTTAACGTCGTGTAATTTCTGGTTTTAGGGCTTTGTGAAATCTCGAGGTAATGCGAATAAACCAGAAACAATTCCTGAGCTCAAATCCGTGATCCAATGCGTCATCGGTCAGATACAGTCAAATCTCTGTCAAAAAGTCATGGAAAATTTCATGAAAAGAGAAATGGCCTGTCACCAGATCCGTGTGGGCCATTTGACGAATACTTTATTCCATACTTAATCGGAACATGTCTTCTTTACAATCCAATTAAAAAATCACAGGTATCTCAAAAAGTATGTGTTTTTGTTTTAACATGGAAAAGTGCGTTCTTACTGAGACACCATTTTGAATTAAGTGGTTTCCATAAACATTGTCCCATATTTTGTAATTTAGTTGTATTTATAGTCGACCTTTCTGATTTTCAATTTTTGTATCGTATTGATAGCATAATTTGTTCTATGAAAGTTACCAACCAACATACGATTATACGAAGTTCCTTGGAGCTTGGTATAATATAAAAAAATGAAGATAATTCACTGCATTGTATGTTACAGTGCAAGACATTATATACAAATATAAGATCGTATACGATCCTTCTATCCTTCAAAGACTGCATTCCAAGCAATTTACGTCGCACATCGTATGGTGGGAGGTCACCTGGCCAATGAAGTTTTTTGATAGCATACCGTGTAAATTTTTTTTGAACTCTTTCGATGCGTAAAGAATGGTCAATGTAATACGGATTCCAAATCACCAAGCAATAATCAAGGACACTACGTACAAATGTAATAAACAATGATTCAATAGTCAAAGGGCCTTTAAAATTTTGGGTGTTTCTCTTTATAAAGCCTTGAGTTTGAGTTGGCTCTAGAAATGATATAATCATAGTGTGATTTAAAATTCAATTTTGAATCAAAAATAACTCCTAATGTGCAATTGCTAATTGCTTTACAATTGCTCTGTAGTTAGTCACATTATTCCTGATGCCAGATTTGAAAATTGGATCGATTGAACAAATTTTCCAGTTGTCTAAGAATATTCCTTTAGTTAGACAAATATTAAACAAAATTGCAATCGGTTTTGACATGTGTTCTTGACAACGTTTGAAAAATATTGGAGGAAGATTTCCTGCTAAAACATCTTCCTTTGTAATTACGGGCTCATCTACTACATTTTCTCGAAGCAATGTTAGGTGAAAGTTTTTATTACTCGTAGAATTTGAATAATTTTCGAAAACGTTTTGAAAGAATTTAGCAAAAAGATTGCATGATTCTAAAGTACCCCTGTCAAATATTTATATGTGCAATGTATCATGTTGAGTTGGAGCTTTGAAAACTAAAATTTTTTTTGGATTTTTATTTTATATATTAGTTTATATTTATGTGTCCTTTAAAATTATAATAAAACATATTTTTTCATTTATTTTTTAGAACAAAAACAAAGTGTATATTATATTCTTCATAGAAAATATTTATATATGCAAAAATGAAACTTAAATGTAATTCTTATTCTTATCCAATTAAAATATGTAACTAATATGATATTGAGTTGCCCTTGTGTATAAGAACTTGTTGTAGCCTGCGTGGCATAGAACTCACTAAGTTGCTTAAAGTGGGCATGTCAATTTTGTCCCATTCCGCCAATATTGCTAGTTTTAGTTCTTTAAGCGTCGTATACTGCTTCGACTTTGAAAACACCTTGGCGAAAAGTATCCCACAGAGGTCTTCAATTGGGTCGAGGTCGGGACTGATGGTTGGCCACTCCAGTAATGGAATTTTTCGGGACTTAAAAAATCCCTTGTGAGCCGAGCAATGTGGATCGGGGCGTTGTCTTGTTGAAAAGTCCAGTTATCTCCATACAATTCACCAGCAAAGTCAATTAAATTGCTGTCCAACAGATCAACGTCTGCTTCCGCATTCATTTCAGTTGGGACAAAGCATATTTCTGACTTCCCTCATGCTCCAAATGCAGCCCATATCATAAGAGATCCACCACCGTGGTTTCGCTTGTAGGACGTTTACCGACGATGTCGTAAATCTCTCCAATATTTATGGTGACCATCACGTCTGTCCAAATTAAAATTTTTCTCATCACTATATATAACGGTTTCCAATTTGTCCTCCCAAAACTTGTACTTTTCTGCAAAAGCAATACGCCCATTTTTATGGCGCTGGGTTAAGCGTGGTTTGGCCATTTTGCTTTGGTACCGAAGACCTATAACAGTTGCTGGACACGCTGTCTCGTTACATTTAGACCCAATTCCACCTTTATTTCCCTACAACTCGTATTCTCATTAGCAGCGAAATGCCGAATGCGCCGCTTAGTCCTCTGGTCTACAGTTGGGATGCGTCCACTGCACTTAGTACAACCATAGTTTTCGGGGTCTTTGAGGAAATTCGAAACTGTATTGCGATGTTGATTTACCGCAGCTGCAATCTCGCCAATTCTTTTCCCTCCTAGTCTTATTCCAACAATTTTTCCGCTCTCCCCATCCGTAAGTTCACTTCCACGTGGCATTTTCAACTAGAAACAAAACTGTGAATAAAACGTTTCTTAGAATATATTCATAACGATCACTTTACTCAAGTACAGAAATTTATTTCATACTAAACACCCGAGAAAAATAGAGTTGTCCACTTTAAAGGGTCAGGAACGCGAATGCACATATAATTATTTTCTATTGAATTGCAAACTTACAGCGATTATCATAGATAACGCGACTACAAATAAAGTCCAAAAGAGAAAAAAGTACATGATAAAGAGAGAGGCATATTATTGAAAAAGTTGTATATGGCCGACATTAAATTACAGTTAGTTTTCAGAAGGAAAGAAAAAAAAATTATTTTGCACATATAAATATTTGACAGAGGTATTATTGGATTTTATTCCTTCAAATTCCATACTTGATGGAAATCCACAAGTTTTCCTTAAACTGTTTAAGTAAAGCCAAAAAGTTTTTGGGTAAGATTTTAAGCTATTTTCAATTTTAAAAATTTATTGATTATACAGAAATTTGTGAAGAGTATCAAAATCATTTCGAAGTTGAATAAAGCGCTGGCGACCTGAGTCACAGTTTGAATCTTTAAATTTTTTATTTGCTTTACTTTTAGCATTTTTAGCCTTGGAGAGTCTAGAGTTAAACCATGGCGGTTTATTCTTCGTAGATAAAGATTTATAAGGGACAAAATCGGTCACTGCTCTTGAAAATGTAGATGTTAAAATTAAATCGGATTGTGGAGTGAATCTAGAACCGACCAATTCAAATTCTCTAAATATGAGTTTATTGCAGGAAAATCCGCTTTCGAAAAGTCGAGTCTTCTTGATTCTACATTTTGCTTTTCATATTTATAAAATTCAAATGACACACTAATGGCTTTATGATGCACGCTATTGCTTATAATTGGTGCTAAATTTTCTTCGCACACAGTTTTGAGATCACTTGTGACATATTTCAAATCAAGAATTCTATTTAAATTATTTTTAATAAAATTTAACTGATAAAATTCATTTGAAAGAAAATAATCTATTACCATTGATTCAATATCTGACTTTACATTAAAACGGTAGAAGAGTTTTATCATCATAAATCCATTGGATGTTGCCCAAATTAAAATCACCCATGACTATAATACCATTGTTATTGTTAGGGTGCAAGTTTTCAGTAATAGACGAGATATTGTTGATATGTTTGTAATACGCATCGAAAGAGCTATTTGGTGGAACATACGAAACAAAGAGAAAAATGGAATTCTCATTTTTAAAACTTATTTGTACACATATTTGTTCGATTTAATTTTCTGATGAGGGTAACCGCACGAGTTTACTACTTAGATCAGATCTTACTGCAATTAGCACACCACCCCCTCTTACGTGTCCAGTTAATGTAGGGAAGCGATCAAGACGATAAACAATGTAAAAATCATCAAAACATTCTGAAGACGAAATCTCTCTATGGAGCCTAGTCTCTGTGACCGCCAAAATATCATACTCATGTAATGATATAGCACGCCTAAGTTGTGAAGTTTTCGTACGAATGCCACCAGTATTTTGATAATAAATAGAACACAATGATAAAGAAGAATTTGTCGTTACTGCAATTGTCTTGTTGCTCTGTAATGTAATGTAATGCGGTCAGAGCAGGGATCGAACCCACGTTCTCATGTGCAAGAGCCACTAACCATGGCACCACCGACGGCTTGATGTCATGTGAATGAAAAAATAAAACGAAGTTGTATAATCTTCCTTTTATCACAATTTATTTAGTTTCCAATATTTCAATCAACTTGGATGATAATTTTCAAGGATCTTTTGTATGATTATTTTTTAATTTTGTATGAGAATATAGGTGGTAAAATTCTCAAAACAATATTCCAGAATTCTCACTAAATGAGTTTCGCCAAACTTTAATTCGCAGTTGTAATAAATTCCAAATCAGTTGTGACAGCCTCTAATGCGGCTATGGCGGTAATCAGTTCGGTGTGACAATCGCTTATACGGTTGTGACAACCACTAATTCGAATGTGAAAATTACTAATTCGGTTGGGACAACCACTAATGTGGTTGCGACAACCGCTAATTCGGTTGTGACAACTTCTAATGCGGTTATAGCGATATATTGTTCGGAGTAACAACCGCTAATTCGGTTGTGACAACCGCGAATTCGGTTGTAACTACCACTAATTCGGTTGTGACAACCACTAATTCGGTTGTGACAACCTCTAATGCCGTTATGGCGGTATATAGTTCCGTGTAACAAACGCTAATTCGGTTGCGACAACTGCTAATTCGGTTGTGACAACAGCTAATTCGGTTGTGACAACCGCTAATTCGGTTGTAACAATCACTAATTCGGTTATAACAACTCCTAATTCGCTGTGTTGGTCTTTAGTGTAGTTATAACACCCTCTAAGTTCGGTTATGACAACCTAGAATTCAGTTGTGACTAGAGTGTCCAAACCCGAAACCGAAAAACCGGGGTAACCGGTTAACCGGGCTTTCTTTTGCTATTAACCGTGTGCCGGTTTATTAAAAAACGTAATTTTCGAATAAACCGAAAACCGGGTTTTTGACGTCGGTTAACCGGTTAAACGATTTTTACACAATTTGTGTTAATTTCCTTAAAAAAAATCAATGAGTGTTCGAAATCACCTTTATATTACACGGTACTTGTTCGATTTCTATGAACACATTAGTAAATGTAAATGTTTCTTTTTTCTAACATCTGCTTTAACATTAGATGTAATATTGTTAAAATAAATAAAACAATATTTAGCTCACTGAAATAATTGCGTTTGTTTTGTCATAAACACAGCGACGACGACCTTCTTGTTTGAATGCTGGCATACAACTGAATAAAAAGCAATATCTAGCTCACTGAAATATTTGTTTTTGTTTTGTCATAAACAGAGCGACGACAACAAGTATTGAATAGTATAGAGAACTTATTGCACTTTTCCGCTCTCAAGTAGAGAGTCTGAGTAAAGAGAATAAACGAGTCTTATTCTCCTTATAGAATATTTCAATACAAATGCACCACTTCGACAATGTTATTACATAAAACAATACAAAAACCATAAATGTTTCAAAATGCATCAATGTTTCTATCCGAAACTGTGCTATTCATTTCTCTTTGGCGACGACGACCTGCTTGTTTGTTCGCTGCCGCTACATCGATACCATCACACTTGTTTTCATGCAGAGACTATTGTTGTACAACAACCACGTATGTGATGCTAACGCTGTGTGTTGTTTGCATGTGTTCACTTTGATGTGCTGCCCTACCCGTGCCTATAGATGTTAATACATCAAAAAATAATAATTGATATGACTTTCGAATTTTAATCTTATTTTTGATTGGAGAGGCACGATTTATATTTTCAAATACATATAGTACAAAAGTTCCAAATGACATCTTTAAACAATTTTTTTTATTATAATTAGAATTTCAAAATGATTTTATGACTTAAAATTAAAAAAAAAATAATTGAGAATTAATTAGGCTTTACAAACATTTGTTTTTTTCTAATTTCAGAACTAAAATTATTGTATAAGAAATGTTTTAACTTAATAAGAGTCATACAAGAAAATCTCTTTAAAATTTGAATGTAATTTTCGAATTTAAATCAGTTTAATGTGAACTTGAATAAAACTTTTAAATTTTATGTTAAACAAGCATTCCAAATAGGAATATGATATATTTATTATTTAAAATTAGAACGTAATTTTCATATTTTAAAAGTGCAATTTAATTTTAACTAAATACCCGAAGAAAACCGGTTCAACCGGTTTTTGCATAAAATAAAAACCGAAAACCGGTTTCTTCAAAAATTGATTTTTCGAACAAACCGATAACCGGTTTCTTAAGTAATAGATTTTTCGAACAAACCAAATCGTTTTGGTGAAAAATTCCCGTTTTTTGGACACTCTAGTTGTGAAACTCTCAAATGAGGTTGTGCCCACATCCAAATTCGGGTATGATAACCTCTAAATTCGGTTAAAACGAATTCCGTTAGATCAATCGCAGTTTCCTCTACCGAAGGGAAGTTGGCCCACCATGGCTGGCCCACTTTTCTGTACAACGTTAAAATAAACCAAATCGATTGGAATAGTTCTAAAGTCAATTCTAGTTACCTTATTCAGGATGTTATGTGTAATCTAAAATTCAGGACCTTGATATGTGAAGAGATCCTTAAAAAGGATGAAATTTAATATTTTTAATGTACGCTTCAGAAAAAGCTCACAAAGGTTAAAAAAGATACAAATTTTTTAATTTCTTTATATGGTTTTACAATTACTAGAAAATTTAGAAATAAAAACTCAAGGACTATGACACAAGACAAGATCCTTAAAAATTTGGAAAATTTTCACACTTAATATTAACGTCTGTTGTTGGAAATACGAAGCTGAAATTTCATAAAAAATGTCAAGGACTTTGAAACAGAACTAGGTCCTTAAAATCGAAGAAAACCAATATCCCCCATATATATGAAAATTTCTCAGAAAATTAAAAAAAGTCTGGAAAATGTTCACACTTTAATATTGCGATATGTTGTTGCAAATACAAAGTAGAAATTTTATGAAAAATTTCGAGGACATTGAAACAGGTCTATGTCCTTAAACTCGAAGAAAACCAATATTCGCCATACATATGAAAACTTTCGGAAAATTAAAAAAAGTTTGGAATATTTTCACAGTTTAATATTTTGACATGTTGTTGCAAATACCAAGTAGAAATTTTATAAAAAATTTCAAGGACATCGAGAGAGTTCTAGGTCCTTAAACTCGAAGAAAACCAATATCCCCATATATATAAACTTCTCAGAAAATTAAAAAAAGGTTGGAAAATTTTCACAGTTTAATATTCTGATATGTTGCTGCAAATACAAAGTAGAAATTTTATAAAAAATTTCAAGGACATTGAAACAGGTCTAGGTCCTTAAACTCGAAGAAAACCAATATCCGCCATACATATGAAAACTTTCGTAAAATTAAAAAAAGTTTTGAAAATTTTCACAGTTTTTTAATTTTCTGAGAAGTTTTCATATATATGGGGGATATTGGTTTTCTTTGAGTTTAAGGGCCTAGACCTGTTTCAATGTCCTTGAATTTTTTTTATAAAATTTCTAATTGGTATTTGCAAGAATATGTGTGAATATTAAAGTGTGAAAATTTTCCAAAATTTTTTCAATTTTCGTTGAGATATCGTATATATGGCGGGAATTGGATTTCGTGGATTTTAAGGCCCTAGTCCGTTTTCAATGTCCTTGAAATTTTTACAAAAATTTCTTATCATTAGCACTAGAGACGTGTATGGAAATAAAGGTGGGAACCTCTTCGATAAAAATATCATACCATTTAATGTATAATGATATATATAGGGCGGGATAATTGCATTTAAAGGACCTTGTGTCCTTTTGATATCTTCAATGTCTATTTTGAACATTATGAACATTTTGAACATTAATGACCAGTGCAATGAAATTTATATGCTTGGTTTGATTTAAATACAATAACATTTGAAGGTGGGCCAACTTCACACTAATATATACTACTGTGAAGTTAGCCCACCAACGAAATATGTGGGCTACGATGGTGGGCTAACTTCACGTTAGTGTTTCCTCTTGGTGTAGTAATACATTATGTCCCCATTCGGTAATAGTTAAACCCTCCTCGTTGTTCTCTTAAAAAATAACAAATACTTGCATAAAAAAGACTAATATCCTTGTTGTTTTTTTCTACACATCCTCCCTCTCATTGCCACTAAGGATTGCGTTTAAGTCAAAGATTTAATGTAATTTCATCGTTAATTCCATGAGATTTATTAGAAACAAATTACAGGCTCTATAAAGAGTCCCTTTTTATTTTAGTTCTTCCCTTCCCCAAAATTCCTTTGATTATCTCAGGGATTAACTAAAAATGAATTGCAGATGTTAATCAATGCTAGAGAAAACTCGAAACAGAAAATGTTAAATGTTTGCAACCAAAAACGAAACAGAAATCCTTTGGGTCCTTGGAAAATAACTTTTTCCTCTCAGTTTATTTTTTATATTTGGAAAGGGTAGTTGAGACTGATGACGATGGGATAAAGAAAGTAGAAAGAGTAACACTGAAAATAGTCTATAATTATTACAGTAGGGAGGAACTAATTAGAGGATAGATATATAATTTACAGGACATTATGTTACATCAAACTCGCATATAGAGTATTTTGAAGAAGGGCAGGAGTGGGAGCGTGAGGGTGTGTGATTGATAATCTGAGGGCAGTGATCGAATATAAGAATTCGGTATACGTTGGCATAATAATGAATAACCATTTAAGACTAGAATCCATACATTCAAAGTCGAAGCAATTCCTGAGAATATCATGCTTTCACAAAATCGCTAATTGAATCCATTTCTTGTTTATAAACTACTGGACCGGTGGTGCAATGGTGATTGGGAGCGACTAAAATTAAAAATTACATTACCTCCCATGCATGAATTGGGGAGAGCTTACTTCTTAGAGGGAGCGACTAGTGCACTTATTACGCTGGATGTGAACTGTGGCTTCCATCACTTTTCATTCCATTCAATCCATTCATCTATGAACTATCACTGTACTAAATGACAATGTCCTTGTAAGCCTATCTCGAATCACATATACAGGACATTCGAATTCCACAAAATGTTTCTAATAAACTTAACATACCCACTGTCTGCAATGTAGTAAACCTTAATTAAATAGATACCACCTTCAAAAGGACCTACCATAGCACACACTCCCCCCCCTCTCTCTCTCTCTCTCTTGTTTTCTCTCATACACACAAAATTGACTAGACCATATAAAAAGCCTTTACAAAATTCATTAACACCTTAGTCATTTTTCAATTTCTCGTCGTAATTCGACAGCCAACATTCGACAATCGAATCAAAAAGGCAACAGTAACGCCAGCCATCTCCGTCGCAGACCGACAAACCCAAAACCACCTTTGTTACATCCACCAGACGGGCATATAATACAACATGCTGTTGCGACAGCCTAAAGATTTAGGACAACCATTAAATTCTGCCTATGGCCTTAAATATCTCTGGTTGACTTTCTCCATTATTGGGATCCATCCACCGCCAGCCGACGAGGTGCATTTCATGTGGCGCTACTTGTACTTTCTGTATGCAGGGATAATTATTTTTCTGGCTGGACTCTGTCTCCCAGCCTCCATGATTGCAAATCTCATGTTCGTCGAGTCGTGGCAAGAAATCATTGGTAACCTATCGTTGAGTATAACCATAGCCGTATCGACACTCAAACAAGCGGCCATACTGCGTCACCGGAAACGCCTTTTAAAGGCAAATCAATACTTGCGCCAATTGGATGAACGTTGTGCGTCTCATCCCCAGGACCGTATGAATGTCCTGCATGGCATACGGTACTGTCACCTCTTCTTTACGGTGTACATATGCTTCTATGCCTTCTGTGCCATGGGATTCACCTATATTGGTTGGAGCAATAGCATTTTGGTGTACAATGCCTGGTTTCCGGTGATTTTTAGTAATCCCAGGAAAAACTATGTGATTGCTTATATATATCAGAATTTAGCTCAATCCTTTACAGTATTTCAAAATGGCAATAATGATATGTATCCTTTGTGTTATATATCCTTAATGATTGCCCACCTACGAGCGTTGGGAGATCGCATACAGCGTATTGGGTGCGACCGGAAGTTATCGCAGGAGGAGAATGTCCTGGAGCTAAGGAATTGTATACAGGATCACAAAAATGTGCAGCAGTAAGTTATCAAATTTGTAAACCCTTTAAATTTACCTTATCCTTTTATTTATCCGGTAACTAAGTGCGACATCGACTTCCTCTTCGCTTTTTTTTTGACATTTCAATAATCAAATATTTAAATTTTATCGCTCTCATTAGAATGCAAATCACATGGCTAACCGACCTCTTAACTTCTCAATTCATATTGTTTTTCTTGTCTCTCCTACCACTCTTTTGTGTATGGAACTTTCGGCTTTCTCCTCCTTCACTCTCTTTATCTTCCATCACTATAGAGACTAGTAGCTCTGCCAAAAACTTTGTTTCTCAAACCAGAAACTATGCAAAACGCATAAGTCGGATGCAAGAGCAGAATCAGCTGCCAAAGCAAAGAGCTTTGTATAACCCTTAGCTACACATCATCATCAACATTATCGTAGTTGAGAATCCTGGATGGTCACGGATGATGCAGCTGCCTTAAGAAAAATAATCAAACTTGGATTTAGTGAATAGATAGGGGCATTAGTTGGATGATAGTGGGTATGGATGGGGCAAAGAGGCGGCAGTGCTGGAATGCGCTTAAATTAAGATAACACGTCCCCAACAGAGATTTGGGGAAATGAAAGTTGAGTAGACGCATTTCGAACGAAAAAAGTATGATAAGTTTAGGAAGGTGAGGTAGAAGTGGTTGTCATAATTGACACACTTCGTTCAATGAGAAATGTTGAGATACCACGGGACGTCATATTCTGTCTACATCATTCAATGTGAAAAAATACCACACAATGGTTAAGGAGCATTCAAACTATATGATGCCTCATCCCGATATTTCACGATGTGGCGGAAGAAAAGGCGTTCATTGATCCCTGGCGAGTCAATAAGTACTCTCCACAAAGTTCCTAAGATCATTCAGCTTAAGTTCCTCAATATCTGTAGGATAATGGATATTTTCTCCTCTCGTTCTCCACTTCAGCTTCTCCAATAATCATGAGTTGAGATATCAAGTCTAGACCCGAGTCTGCCTATTAAAGAGTGTCTACTAGCATAGAGACACTCAGGGGATGCCCTCTATAAATGCAGTGCATTGTGTTGGTGATGGAACATTGAGGTAGTGAAGGGTGGAAAGAGGGAGTAGTGTCTGTTGACATTTGCCTTGAATCTTTGTATGTCAAAATTGATGGGAAATACACTAACCGGAAGTTTATTCCACATACGGACTGTACGGCTGAAGAACGAATTTTCTGTATTGCCTGTAGTTCGGTCAACCGGCCACTCTATATAAAACGGATGAGAGTTCCTGGAAAGCCGCGTAATTCGGCTGAATATCCTCATGTCTGGCATGAGTTGAGGGATGTCCGAGAAATACTTTTTTGAAGAAAGGTTTTTTTTTAAGAAATGGGATTTTTTTTAGAATTGCTTCTGTTTTCAAGAATAGGTAAATTTTTAGGGTAGGTACTTATCTCAAGAAAAGTTATTTTGTTTCTCAAAAAAGGTACTCTTTAAAGAAAAGGCAATTTTTTAAGAAAAGGCAATTTGTTGTAAGAAAATTTATTTTTTTAAGAAAGGCAGTTATGTAAAAAATAACACTTTTGTTAAGAAGATATACTTTTTGTAAGAAAATTTACTTTTTTAAGCAAAGGTACTTCTGTAAGATAAGGTATTTGTGTTAAGAAAAGGTACGTTGTTAAATAGTGTGAATAGGCATTTTTTTTGTGAAAATTTCCTTTTTTTAAGAAAAGGCTTTTATTTAAGAAAATGTTATTTTTTAAAATTGCAGAAATTTTTTTTTCAGAAAATTTGAATTTTTTTAATATAAGGCACTTATTTCATAAAATGCTCGTTTTTTTAAACTTCTTTCAATTTTGCTTTCTAAATTTACATTTTATTGGGTTTAAAACTACAATATATACTAAATATACGTATTGAAGAACAAGAACAAGAAATTTCCCAACATATATTAGTCTAGACACAAACCAAAGCAAAAGTACCCAATCTAGTTGATAATACTGGGTTTTAGCATAATTGTGTTGAATTCAAAAATTAAATTGTTCGAGCGTTTGGTAGTTTTTTTTAATTAATTTTATTCTTCGATATTTCGCTACTCTTTGGGTAGTATAGTGTTAAAAAAAGTTGTTTAATTTTTTTTTGATTTAGCCCCCATCCCGCAACGTGCGATAAGGAACTTCGTTCCAAAAGCGTATCAGTGAAATTGCGATTTCCCGGATGCCGTTACGAGTCCTTTGAAACATAAAAAAGGGAATCAGTGAAATTGCGATTAGGCGGATTCGTTACGAACCCATTACGAGTCCGTTAAGACATGAAAAATCGAAACGCAAATTTGAAATTGCAAAGCTTGCGTAAGGAAACCAAGCTTGTATTTCGGTCAAGAGATGGTCGACCCACGACCCGTCTGCTCCTCACATTTTAGCGAGTTTTTTTTTTTTTTTAAAAAAATTAATGTCGCAGATTCACATCTGACTTGCTAAAACACTAAAACTGAAGCAAAACTTGGCTAACAACGAAAATTTAAGTGACATTTTTGGAAATTCGCAAAATTTGATAAAAGTGGATCCGTCTCGAATCCATTTTATTTAGAAAACAAGCAACTGGTAACGGTCTCGAATATAAAGTCCGTCGCGAGTTGGAGACGGATCCGAAAAAGTACAAAAATCGATCCACTTATTCGATACGAATTTCATACTCAAATCGCTTCGTCGTGTGTGCGTAACTGATTTCCGTTTAAGACAAAATGTATGAAGAAGCGAGACCGTCTCGAATTAGAAGCGCATATATATGGCACAGTGGGATATTGCAGGGTCTCGTTGATTCAAATGTTGTTTAAGCATAAAATGTAAAGCAACAGACAGTAACACTATGCGTGTTTTGGTTACACCGCTTACTTATATATTCGCTTGTTTTGTATGAAGCACCTAGCGAAGACTTAGCGACGCGATTCATTTTCGCTAAGTTTCAAAAAAAAAAATTTTACATCTTTTACCGTTTTTAACCATTTTTCATATTTTTGAATAAAATGACTTCTCGCTAAAAACCCGTCTCTTTGCAACTCAGCAAGCGATGACCGATTGCTGGTAACCAAACCACGACTACTGTAGCGTCAATCTCATGGCAGTCATTGGTTTATCCTTGGAAACAATAACATGTACACACTGGCTTTCAGTGAAAGCCTGCATGAACAAAAAGTTGTGAATATTGATGTTTTCAGTAATGTAGTGTCTAGGATGTTTTCATTATAGTAGGATTCTATATAATTCTCATTAAGTTGAGATTTGTTCACCCCTATAAAAAAAATAATGGAAAATAAAAAATAATGGTTTCCCATTAGATCCCATGAAGGGATTGGGGAGAGCTTCTCACAACCGATGAGCTGTGCGCTTTCTAATTTTGTATCCTATATATTGGTAATTGTGGTTTTATACCCCAGCTATTGATTGGGACCTACAGTTTTACACCGCCTCCGAACGGTATTTTGGGAAGCTTTTTTCATGGCTAAGTAATCGATATTGTCACCATCTCTAACCGAGGTGAGCGGCGTCGAAAGAAATGTAGGTCGTCAAAGCAGGAATCGAAACCACATTCTCATGTACAAGAGTTGCGTACAGTAACCATTACCATCGACGGCCGAAGGGTGATAACATATCTAAATACTTGTCGAGTAGGGAGCTGACGAGATACCTTGGTGGTCATCGAAATAGCTACATTCCCAACAACCATCCACAGATATTTTAATACTTGTAGAGAAGGGAGAAGGATGAGATGCCCTGATGGTCACAGAAATAGCTACATACCCTACCAACCACCGACATTACCAATTTCACTACTTCTTGTAAAATTTATTGTTTTTTAAAAATTATTTTCAGTACCAAATAATATTCTTGAACATAATCCACTTCCAGTCCAGTTTCAATTTAAAATATGAAGTTCGACAAATGAAACGGAAACCGGAAATAGATTGATTTATCATACAACCCCTCCATTTTAAACACAATTTTTCCATTTTGTAATTTTTTGGAATGTTAAACTAGTAACAACACGTTCTAAGTACAGAATTTGAAAACTGACTCCTTTGCTGTGGTGGTGTTCAGGCGCTCGTTTGTGTGTGTGTGCGTGTGTGTGTGCTTTGGTATTTGGAACATTTTTGCGGATACTGTTTGAAAGTGGAACTGAGAGCGAATGCTGCAGCCACTTGTGCTGCTGCATAGCATCAGCATTTAAAGCAGGTACCAGCTAAAACATCTATTGAATGGCTTTTAACAGCTCTTTCAACTGGAGTTTAATCCTACAGTTAACACTCGCACACACACATATTCACGAAAAGAGTTTCACTCTGCTACCGAAAGTTAAATAACAAACTTTAAAATAATAAAATTTCAAATCTAAGGCAAAGTTTTTTAACTAAACACTAAATGACGGCAAGAATAAAAAAAGGAAATTTCAGCATAAGCTAACTGGACTTAGGGAAACAAGGCGAAATATATTAGGATATATAAAAATGCATTAAAGCATTAACTAGGACTTTAGGGCAAAAGTTTATTATAAAGGATTTAAGGATTATCTATATAAAGGCTTTATGATGGTGTTGTTTTTATTTCTTTTAAATCTTAATTGTTTCAAATTAAATTTTTCAGTTATTTTGATTGCATTCGGCCGGTGATCTCGACCACCTTGTTCATGCAGTTCTTCATTACCGCCTTCGTTTTGTGTTTGAGTGTCATTAATTTGGTTGCATTTGATCGTGACTTTGCGCAAAAGGTTTTCGCCATTGTCTACTTGGGTGTCATATTGATTCAAATCTTCCCCGCCTGCATGTGTGTGAACATTTTGATGGTGGAGTCCACGCATTTGACAACTGCTATGTACAGCTGCAATTGGATTGAGCAGAATCGGAATTTTCGCAAAATCTTGATTATTTTCATGCAACGTTCGCAAAAGCTGAATGTTATAAATGCTGGCGATTTGGCACCGGTGACATTGCAAACGTTTTTGTCGGTAAGTTGGGAACGTCGGAAGAGATGGAATGACAGAGTTAGAAGTTTGATGTGTTAATTGTCTTTCTTTGCAGATTATAAGGTTTTCCTTTTCGATGTATACCCTATTGAGTCAAATGAAAATTGGGGATTAAAAGTAAAGATTTTCATAAAACTGTATTAAATTAAAATATAATTATTGTGTGTTTAAATCAATAAGAAGCGATTACAAAAACCGATGAGGTTTTGATGAAAATTTGAAAAATATGATCTCTAAGCTTACTCCAGAATGGAAACAATTTATCTAATAGAAAAAGGAAAAATACTTCCCCGTAGTTATATGAAACACTGCTCCCATCAATTACCACCTGTTAATAGACTACTGCAAATTTTGAGCAGATTCATTTACTCTGCGTTTAATACCTGTTCAAAACCTACAACCTCGTGCATCTTTTTAAAAGTGGAATAAAGTGAATTTCGAGTGCTCATTAAACATTATTTTTTGTGAAAAATACCCGTCAATCAAACCAAGAAAATGCTTGATAAATACAATGGAGACTCTGCACCATCGATTTCAATGGTAAAAAAGTGGTTTACCGACTTTAGTTGTGGTCGCACAAGTACAAATGACGCTGAACGTTCTGGATGGCCAATTGAGGTCATTACACCCGAAAATGTCGAAAAAATTCACGATATGGTCTTAGCCGATCGAAGAGTAAAAGTGCATGAGATTGTTGATGCCATAGGCATTTCATATGGTAGTGTGGTTTCGATTTAAAATGATCAGTTGGGTTTAAGAAAGCTGTCTGCAAGATGGGTGCCGCGTTTGCCCTCAATCGACCTTACACATAATCGTCTGAAAACTTCAAAGGATTGATTGGAGTTGTTTAGTTGGGCCACGAATTGGCACCTCATCCGCCATATTCTCCGGATTTAGCCCCCAACGACTATTTCCTATTTCCAAACCCAAAGAAATGGCTCGGTGGAAAGAGATTTAGCTCCATCGATGAAATTATTGATCAAACAAATGTCTATTTTATGGACCTCGAAAAATCACAGTTTTTGGAAGGGATACACAAATTGGAGAAACGTTGGACAAAGTGTATTGAACTAAAAACTAAAAACTGTGTTTGTTTCAAGGACTCACGTACTTATTGATCCGCCCACGTATATTTAGCAGTGTAGGGATTTTTTAATTTGCCTTGGATTTTATTTTACATCACTTTATCTAATGCAAATGCAAGAGAATTATCATAGTGCGCAATGACAAATAAAAAATTTTTATTTCCATTTGCTCAGGCAATGCAATTGCAGAATGTGGAATCAGATGCCAATTGTAATGAAATATGGGAATAATTTTAATAGATGCTGCTGCTGAAATGATCGAGAAGATAAGATAAGATAAGACGAACCATCGGAAAAAAATTGGTGTAACCGCACATGCACGAATGCTGTCAGATCCAAAGACGATGCCTTCGGAGACTAGCGTTCTAACAAAAACGTTAATACTGAACCGCTATTCAAACAGCCAAGATCAAAGTGTGCCAAAGTACTTCGACGCGAAAAATTTATTCACGAACAGCGAATTCGTGCTAAAGTCATTTCTTTCCATAGAGGAAGTAACGGGTTTTGGTAATTTGCAAGAAGAATAAAGGATAGTTCTTCCTCAATCCCAACCCTTGTTAAAGATGACATAGCATTCACGGAACCGGTTGACAAAGCTAACCTCCTGGCTGAAATGTTTGCAAAGAACTCTTCCTTTCCGGATCGCAATCAACCACTTCCCGTGATCAATAACGTATCTTGTTCCATGGCCAGGATATTCAATGACCTTCTTAATGATCTGCGCTATAGCTTCCGTAGAATGAGATCTACTGGATACCTGATGGCGTTCCTTTCGGAATAGTGGAGACGAGCCATGAGATAGAGTGAGAGTAAGGTAGTGGCTCTTGATATTTCTACGGCGTTTGACAGAGTACGGTAGGATGCCCTCTTGTCAAAGCCCGCTGCTTTTGGTGGCGGTGATAACTTCACTCGATTTAAATCGAGTTTTCTCAGAGATCAGTGAGTTTAAAACTAGAATGCGCACAGCTCACTGGTTGTGAGAAGCTTTTCCTAATCCCTTCATGGGATGTAACGGGAAATCATTTATTAATTTTCTCAGAGGTGTAGATAAAGATTTGTTGTAGATTAGGTTTCATCAGACGAGCATAAATTGACTTCAGGTGTACCACAGGGCTCTGTTCTTTCTCTTTCTCTCTCTCCTTCTCTTTTTCTTATTTTCATTGACGATCTCCTGGATCAGACTGTGAATCCAGTGTACTCTTTTGCGGATGACAGTAATCTCTGCCATTCTTATTCATTCGACCGTAGGCCAAGTCTTCAAGAGATTGAAGTCAAACGTCGGACGATGAATGAAACAGTCGACCAGGGTTTGGTGTCCATTTTTGAATGGGGTCGAATGAATAGTGTAGATTTTAATGCGGGTAAGACCCAGTGTTGTTTGTTGTCGCATAAGACCCAGGTGTGTCGTCATTGTTTGTGTTCCTCCGACATCCGTCGACTTATGCCAGACGTGAGGATATTTAGCCGAAGTACGAGGCTTTTCAGGAGCTTTCATACGTTTTTTTTATCTAGTAGCCGGTTGACCGAACTACAGGCAATAGATAAAATGCATTCTTCAACCGTACAGTCCCTATGTGGAATAAACTTCCGGCTAATGTATTTCCCACCAATTGTGACATACAAAGGTTCAAAGCCAATGTCAACAGACACACACCCTCTTTCCACCCTTCACTCCCTCGATTTTCCATCGCCCACACAATGCACTGCATTTATAGGGCCATACCGAGAGTGTTGGAAAAAACGATGTACAAGTAGACAATCGAAATTTCTCTTCACTCGAATGCCAACAAACAAAACGAGTGAAACCCTAGCCATTCTCTGGTCTCTCTCTTACACTTTTCATTCAATATTTCAATATACGAGAGGCTTTTTGACAGTGTTACTGTTGTACATAACTATACAAATTCCAACCATGTTGAAGTATAATTTCATAAAATATGCAAAAAGTAGGAAATAATCAAGATATAAAGCGAGAGAGAAATGAGCTTGAGTGAATTTCTAGCACTTTTCCGTTCTCTTTTAGCAGGGTTGCCAAATTGCGCACATCTACTGGTTGTCTAATTTTAGATCGTCTTTGGTGTTGGTTTGATACTTAGAAAATAAAAATTATTTTGAATTTGTTTGATTGCTGGTAATGCTGTTTTTAACCGTTCTATACCCGCGCGTTGGTCTGTAAAATTTATGAAAAACCAAAGACAAAACCAGGGGGTATCCATGAAACAGCTGATGGAGTAAGAAGTACGAAATTGATATAAAACAGAGTAAATAGGCAAGAGAGCAATAAGCAACTAGAAGGAAACCATTCAGCAAACTAAGTTTAAATAGTGTAAGGTTGGTACTAATGACAGCTAAATTATGTTTTATGTTGCATCGAACTAAAATACGTATTCTCTTTTATTTCTGTCCGTTTTCAGTACAACCAGGGTGTAAAATACTAAAGCAACTCGAACTTGATGAAATGCCCTACTATCTCGTCGTCATCGTGAGAACGTAAAGACAGGGATAGAAACTCTTGTCTATTTCTCTAAGAAAAGAGTTGAATACAATGAAATTAATGAAAATAAAATTACTGCATGACATTATATTTTTTCAATATATCTTTTAATTTTGAAATAAACTATTATCTATATAGATTTTGTTAGGAAACTCTATGAAACAAGGCTTCAAACTTTCGGCCTGTCACACCACGCGCGGGTATAGATAGGTGTTACAAATATTAGCGCGGGCATAGGAAGGTAAAGTATTTTATGAGAAGAGGATTGTGACTTCGATTGGTATTGCCTCGTCGTACTTTCAAATTCATAAACCTGTAAATAAAAAAATCCAATGAGTGTTCGAACTCAGGGGCGATGTGTTAACACCTTTTTGTTACACGGTACCAGTTCAATTTCTATGAACATCTTAGTAAATGTTACTTTGGAAAATAAAAAACAGCGTTCAATCATATGATGCCGTTACATTTATATAATGATAATACTTAAAATTATTTAAAGACGAGTGCAAGCATATGTATCATTATTTTCTTGCTTAATACTTTTTGTTTTATTCCAGTGATGCCCAAATTTTGAATTTCCATAACACGCATGATGGGCAGCAAAATGCTGTTTCTGCGCTGTCGACACACGTATAGTATAAGCTTCTTCGTGTGATTTCGATCGTAGGCGGTCGGATCTTGCTTTGTTTACATTTTTGCAATGCAAATCAAATCAGTTGCCGGTCAGCATTTGTTAGAGAAGGGTCATGCTGCGTAATTGTTTAAAAATACATTAAATTGAACTTCGGTTTATTCTGAATTGTATTCTAAATTGAGCTTCGGTTTATTGTGTCACACAAGCGCAATATGTTATAATATGTGTGTGGGCATCACTATTTTATTCCCACAAAATACAAAGAGAATGCAAAGCAACAGACACATGTACATACATACATTGTTATGTTCGTACATACGCTACGTAAGTTCACACAATTTTCGTTGCTCTCTTAATATCTCATTTGTATATACGTATAACCACGTCATTATTCCCTTTGCTCTGAGAGTGCTCTGCACCCATTCAAGACAACTATTCGCTGCCGCTACATCGGTATGTGTTTTTTTGGCAGTCTGACAATCTGTGTTTCGGAGTCGGACAAATCTGTGTTCAATATAGGGGTGGGTCACCCTTATCATTTAGGGGAATGAAACATAGATATTGGTCGAATCTGAGACCTACCATACAAATAGGTCCAGCCGTTTCGGAGGAGTGTAACGCCAAACAATCTGTGCGATCGCAGTCGAACAAACTGTGTTTGGATGTGTTTACTTTGTGAATTTAGTCCCTACCCGCGTCTATAGATGTTAACACATCAAACATATTTGAAAACCAAAGTTGTTCGATATGAAGAAAATGCTTTGAATATAAGCGCAATTGCCTGAATCGTGTCTTTGATTTAAAGCTATAGGTCGTCAACAGTTGGATCTCATTTTGGTTGTCAATTGTTTCGGTTTCTGTAATCAGTAAAATTTAAGATGGACCATTAGCTTTATATCATTTTCAGAAACAAAGTTGATTACAAAAGTTTTTCAAGGAGCACAAAAGGTTTAATAAAATATATAAAAACTTTTCATGAGTGTTATGAAAAAATTTCATAAAGTTCATTTCCTGGAATCGATGAAATTGGTTCGTAGTAATTGCAAACAAATTTTATAGATTTTATTTCAGAGAATCTATGAAAATTATTCATAGAAATTTTAAACAAATCTCGTAGATTTCGTATCGTCTAAACTATGAAATTGTATCATAGATTCTATAAAATGTTTCTATCGCAGAAAACTAATGAAGATATCCAACGATTTTGTGAAGGATTTCCTTATATGTACGAATATAATATGTTCACTATCGAGTAATTAGCCATGGGATCAATAAATTTGTGTGCACAATTGTGGGTACTGATTTCAAAATAATATTGCACTAATTTTGAAACGCAATTGCGCATAATGCTAATGTTTCTTTTACTTGCAAGTAAATTAAAAAACGCAAATTCAACTACGAAAAAACTCCCATCTATGTTGTTGTTGCAAACAATAAACCGCTTACATTCTTGTAAAGTAATTTGAGGCAAAATATATCATTATGCCCTGCCATGTTTCAAAGACCCATATTCGTCCTCCAAAAACACAGCCTTTCATTACAGTTTTGGTTAGTTTTTGCTGCTGCTGTTGAGCCGCTTTATGCTCTTTTAAACCTGAAAGAAGTTTGGTTGACGGCATCATTTTGAATAACATTGCCCAAAATGCTTATGTAACTGCAATATACGAGGGCTTGAATTCAAACCAAAACTAACAAAAGATTACAAAAAAATAATAAAAACAAATGGAATTGTGGGGTATAATAAAGAACTTTACACTGTGAGAAAAGAAGACCTGAAAAGGGGAGCTTGACACAATTATTGAGATTAAAGAGTTTTATCTGTAAAGTGATGTAGTGGAAATATCACTTTTACACCGGCTTCGAAGTAGTTTACAATCTGGCACTTGTTTACATATTATCACGAAAAGTGCTTTACATTTACTTAGAACTAACATTTGACTGTTAATTGAAAATATGATACACGTTAAGTTTGCAGTGGAATGTCAACGAACAGTTTGAGGCATTTAAAACAATTCTTTAATATTAACAAACAGTTTGTGCTGTGGCTTACTCGAGATAAGTCAAATTAATGGAGCCGAATGTTAAAGGAATGATCACATAGTTGTTGTAAGTTGTAAGTTCTTTGTGTCCGACTTCACCAGAAAAGGTTGATGAATTCGCTATAAAACGATGTTGAAGAATCGAGAAATTGATGGCACGATTTCGAGATGGTTTGTGAATAGACTAAGGGTACATCATAGATAAATAAAAAACCATAGATGGTGAAAGATAAGTGGTGGATTTTAAAGTAAAGGGAAATTTTCTAGATGGCACCGGAGTGGTGGATGTGGGCAGAATTCCCATGCTTTCCTTTTGTTCAATTTTTCAATTTTTTATATTCTATTTTCAAATTTAAACAACAGAATCGAAATAAAAATTATGTTTGAGTGCTTTTTCATCGCATCCGAGTGAAAAATGGCCGTACGGAAACAGCATGTGCCCTCTGGTGAAAATGGTGATTAAGCAAATGAATCATCTATGGTTTTTATTTATCTATGGGTACGTCGAGGAGTGTTTTAAATGCTATTAATGGTGGTAAATGATGACACATTTTGGGCGACTGTTTTGAAACGCTAAAAAGTTTTGAATACCGAGTAATTTTGAATGTTAAAATTTTGTAAATAAAGAGTTCAAATGTCTTTGTCGTAATTTATAAAGACTCTCGCCGCATTAACAATAAATAAAACACAACTCTAAATCTGTCTCGAGCTTTGTATTCATGCAAAACTCATACGCCTTTGCAGGGTAACCTTGTGCGAAAACCAAATTCGCAGTGAAAGTTGGTAAGGATCTTATCGAACCTTTTAAAACTAAGCGAGACCTCAGGCAAGGCCATATCTTATTGTGCGATCTCTTTAACATCGAAATGGAGATCATTATGAGAAAAGCTGCAGTCAACATGAAAAAAACCATCAGTAGAAAAAGTCACATGTTGCTCGCGTATGCTGATGATTTAGACACCATTGGGCAAAATTTGCGAGAAGTTACTGCAGTATTTTGAGAATTGACAAGGACTCAGTAAATGAGGGCAATACAAACATAATGGTTTCAACGAGCAGGGCCTCCATGTGATTAGACAAAAGCGTGAACGTTGATAAACGTTATAATTTCGAGGTGGTGGACGGATTTATATACCTCGGATGTGCCGTAAACAAATCCAACAACGTCAGCCTTGATATCAAGCGGAGAATTGTGTTTACGAATGGATGTTATTTTGAGGTAAGTAAGCACTTTAGAGATAAAGCCCTCTCTTGAGTAACAAAAGTCCAACTATACCAGACTCTCATACAACCTCTCTTGCTTTATGGCGCAGAATCCTGGGTCTTATCGCAAGCAGTCGAAACATCTGTAGGAGTCTCTGAGAGAGAAATACACCCAAAAATGTATGGCCCTATAGTGAACAACGGCGAGTATCGGCGAAGCATAAACCATGAGCTGTCTGTATCTCGACATTGACATAATTAAGCGGATCAAAATAATACGATTGCGCTGGCTATGCCATGTCAGTAGAATGGATGAAGACGTACCAGCACGAAAGGATTTAAAAACCGAGCTCGAAGGAAGACGAAATATAGGAAGACCACGACTTCGCTGGATGGATCAGGTTGACGAATCCCTGCGTACACTTGGCATTACAAACTGGAGAGATAACGCAAAAGATCGAACTGGTTGGCGAAATATGTACTCTTCGTTTTGTGAGGTCCTGGGTCCCCCACATAATCTTTTTTGTTTCAAAAAATCTCTAAATTAAATTTTTTTTCAAATAAAAAATCGTTAAAACGCCCTTTTTGGAAACGGAAGGGATTTTTATAATGTTGTTCAACTTATTTCGGAAACGGAGTGTCGAAAGGAAAAAAATAACTATTTGTGAGTTTTTCTAAGGGATTTTTATAATGTTGTTCAATTTGTATGGAAGAAAATTTGTCAAAAAATTGTCAAATTACGAAAATCGCTAAAATAAAAAATCTCTATTCGAGATTAGAAATTGTATGTGAGTGAAGTTAAATACGTATATAGTTAGCGAAGATACAAAACAAACATGATTATTGTGAATGGATACGCGGATTTAATTTTGGATTTTTTTTAGAATAAATTAATTTTCCTGGGTATTTTTAGCATCACCGTCAACCTTTCTGGTTTTGATTTATACACACTCGCCCACTTTCTTCCCACTTTCTTAAAGAAGGGTGCATTTTTAGAAAACGTATTGGGTCTAAAACCGAATCTTAAAAAGTGGGGATAGGGTTAGATACCCAGTGGAGAGGACCATTCTCCATATTCCCGTGATTGACGCCACCCTTACCGTTGTTTAGATATAGCAACTTGTCCCTTCTCTACATTTTCTGATATAAAGAGCCACTTTTCAGATGACGCATACGCCCAGTCCAAAACCGAATCTTAAAAAAGTGGGGATACGGTTGGATACCTAGTGGCTAGGTATACCGGTACCGGTAGTACTGCTATCTTACAACGCCACAATGTCCCTTTAAAAAATATGCCCACACATATTATTTTCACATTTTTCCATATGAGGGACGAATTTTCAGATGACGTATACGCCCAATCCAAACCCGAATCTTATAAAAGTGGAGCCATGGTTAGATACCCAGTATGTAGGACTACTTATGGTATCTCCGCGATTGGCGCCACCTCTCAAGTTTATAAAAGATATGAAATTTCGTATATTGTTGCATTCTCACCCTTGTAGTAGCGCCAAGGGATAATTTATTCAAAAACTTATATGATACACGCATAGGTTAAGATATTCTTGGTGTTCTGTAAAAATTTTGTTAAAATTGATTCACTAGTTCCAAGGAAAATGAATTTATTATAAAAAGGCTCCAAAATTAAATTCGCGTACCCATTCACAATAATCATGTTTGGTTTGAGTCTTCGGTAGTTATATACGTATTTAATTTCACACACATGAAATTTTTTTTTAATTTTTTCATAATTTCGATCAAATTTGAGGATGGGCAATCCGGGGGAAAAAAACGTGGCACCTTGAAGCTTAAAACATATGGTTTATAAGGTTGCCACTTTTCACCAAAATATTTTTTTTCAAACTACTGGCACCATCTATACGTCAAGTCGGCTAGGTGTGGGACCACTCTCTACAATAGAAGCTAAGAAGATGAACACAAGTAGAGAAGAAAACCTGTGAGCCACTTGGCAACCCTAGTAAAAGAGAACCAAAAAGTTGACTTGAGTCACTCAAACGTAGTTCTCTCTTGCGTCATATCTTGAATATTCCATACCGTTTACACACTTTATGTAATTTTATTTAAACACGGTTGGTAAGTGTACAGTTAGATACAATAACATCCAAAGACGATCTAGAATTAGACGATCAGAAGATGTGCGCAATTTGGCAACCCTGGTAAAGGAGAACCAGAAGATTCTAGAAATTCATTCAAACGCATTTCTCTCTCGCTCATATCTTGATTATTCCATACTGTTTGCATAGTTTATGTATTTTTAATTCAACATGGTTGGAATTTGTATAGTTGTTTACAATAACCCTACCAGAAAGCTGCTCATGTATTGTAATATTCAATGAAGAGGGAAAGAGAGAGAACAGAGAATGACTAGGGTTTCACTCGTTGTGTTTGTTGGCAGTTGAGAGAAGAGAAATTTTGACTGTTTACTTGCACATCGTTTTTGTAACATCATCAAAAGGCTGATCGTGTATTGAAATATTCAGCGAAGAGAGTAGTATGCCATTTACATCAACCAAGATTAATGCATTTCGAAGGTTAACTCCCTTAATCCGAGCTAATCCAGAAGATTACTCATACAATTTTAATCTGTAGAACCGGAAGTTTAATTTTTAATTTCATTTTAAACTGGTGTACATTTTGTTGCAAGACTTAGTTACTAAAAAACTGCAGCCATAATAAAAACATACACAAAAAATTCAGTTTTTGACAGACGGAAATAGATCGAAAATTTTTCGACGCGTCGCCGCCATCAACAATTTTTTGAAACTTACGACGCTGCCGATAGAAATGAATTTTATTGGTTTAAACTGTGAACCGATTTTGTCGACGGGCCCGATTTGACCCACTGATCCAATTTTAAAAGTTCAGTTGTTTCTAAGACATCCCAAGTTTTTTACAAAACTGGCAAAACCAATAGCCCCCAACTTAATTTTTTTGTTGTGCAGCCGTCTTGGATATTTTTCTCTCAACTCGGGGTGTGTCTAAGCACGGAGCTGTCACCTGAAATTTAATCTCAAATTGGGTGGCGTAAACGGCAAAAATTACAGAACAAGGTTGTTGCTAACCTGGCCGTGATAAACGGCGGTGTAAATGCGTTATAAGGGAGAGAGAGCAGAGACATGAAGCTGTTCACTCGCTTTCTTTGTTGGCATTTCACTCCATACGTAAATTTTCTTCTATAATTAAAATTCTATACGCTTTGATAGAAACTGCAACTCCATGGAAGTTATAACAAAAAGGATGTACAAGTAGAGAAGAAAAAACCTGCGCAATTTGGCAACCCTAGTAGAAGAGGACCAAAAAAGTCGACGCGATTGACTTCGTCGGTGACAGCAAGAGAACGCAAAACAGCTGTTGGAAACTCTATATATTACTCTATGATATTGCGAACTAATTTTTGTTTAATCAACGGAAATTATCTGACAAACCATTTGTTATTTATTAAATGAAAGAATTGAAATTGAGTTTAATTACAGACTAATTATAACACGAATATTTTGATTTCCGTAAAAAAAATTGTCACAAGTGTTATTTCGCAATTTTTCTAAGTGTTATGTTGCAAATACCGCAATTCAAGTTAGCCCTTACATTTCTCTCTATGTACACCAGTGTATTGTGTCAGATTTGCCAGCTATAATTTTTTCTTACATTCACTACTGTTGTTGGTCCTTTCACGAAGTATCCACATTAAATTTATAGATCATGTTGACGTTTTGAGGCAATGTGGTTGTTGCGTTGCTTTGTCAGCAACCAAAGTTGCTGATGTTGTTGTTGGCGTTGGTGTTGCTTGCAACAAAGACGAGAGTTGACAAAGCCGGTGCAATCATTTTTTCCTTTGGCTTTGGTGAGATTTGTTTGTTTTGTTGCAGCGTTGTTGTTAAGAATTCATAATATTTTGTGCCCCAAAGTCAAATTGTTTGTTAAGTCTTTTGTTAAATTGTTGTCTGATGTTGCTGCAACGACTACAGTTGATGCTGCTCCTGCTGTTGCTGCTTTAGCTGCCGCTGCCGCTGCCGATGTCATTGTGGTAGGTGGCATCATAAACTTTATACTCTTTAATTCTTCTCTTCCTTTTCATGTTGCCTGATAATGCTGATGATGCTGATGGAAAAAGGAAAACTAACGCGTTTCTATGGTGAAACAACTACTAAATGCATTTGAATGCAACATCCAACACGACACAGAAATCCTTGCTACATTTAAGATTATCATTACGAAGCTTTGCATGACTGTGAATCGGGGTGTGTGTGTGTGTTAGAGACTTTTCTGTTATCCTTAAGAAACGTGGAATTATAAATTGTTTGCTGTTGCCAGGACAACAAATGCAACACAGTTTTATTTTTTTTATACAGTACTCCTTCCTCATTGCCTTAAAGAATTTCTTTTGACTCCTTTGCAAAAGTATTTTAAATGCGGGGGCGTCTAAGGTACAAACGGAGGAAATGTAAAATATTAATTAACCCTCAGTTAACCACAAAGATAACCTCTGTATAAGAAAAACATACACTTAGTGGCAAATATACAAGTGGTTTATAAAATCCTTTTCCCACGACCTCATGAGATTAGAGTCAGACAAGTATCACGGCTTAAAAATGAACTGCAAAAGGGGTTGAGGTTATGACAGGCCAATTTTTTCATTAAAACCGTTTTATTTAGAATAGTTATTATTTAAACGAGATTATCTATCGATCTAGGATTATCTCGTGTAAAGAGTAACAAATATAAAATGATTTCCCGTTACATCCTATGAAGGGAATAGGGAGAGCTTATCACAACTAGTTCTAGTTTTACACTCACTGATTGGGACCTACAGTTTTTCACCGGTTCGGAATACTCGATAGTGCCGAAACACAAAGCGAGGTCACCGCCGCTGACTGAAATTTGAGGTGGCCAGAGCAGAGATCGAACCCACGTTCCCATGCACAAGGGCCGCACACACGACCATTGCACCACCGACGACTGCTAAACTAAAACCGTGTAAAGAGTCCTCTTGAAAATAAACGACACTAATTAAAAATAAAGTACAAATTGTACCCCATTCCATCATATAAAGGGATTGGGGAGAGCTGCTCAGAAGTCTTACCATAATAATGCTTAGACATATTTACCTAAAAAAGGGGCCGCGTTTATACGAAAAACCTACCGTCAGACTTTCTTTTTATGGGATAACGTTTACCACATTTGTCCAGGGCTAGGGAAGTCTGACCGAAATTGGACGACTCCGACTGCAGCATTTTGAAACTGCTTGTCTCCACTCCGACTCCAAGAATTTGAAAAGGCACGACTCCTCTCCGACTCCAGAGCTTTGTAAAACGATGACTCCTACATCAAATATGAAATAAATAGCAAAGAAATTAATATCGAATGTCATACGATGAAACGCGTAAAACATATTTTTCAATGGACGAGGAAACATTTACAACTTGTCAGATTACTACACTTGCTATAACTTATAAACTGTACTTTTAACATGCAAATATTCTTCAAGGGCCTGTAGTTGTTGCTAATAAGGAGCAATTTTGTTAAAGATTCTACAATTTCTATGATTGTTGATGCACGCTGAAAAATAACGGCCTCTCTAACATATTTTCCCAAACATATTCTGCAGGAACCATGTATATGTTTGGAACACACTATACCTACGGGGAAACATATGCGTATTTTCTCCCAAACATTATAATATTTAGAATCGAATTATTCTTCGATTTCAATATATATGCATTATTTTTTATAATTAATTTTAACAATATAAATCCACATTTATAAATAATTAATACAAAAAATTAATAGATTTAAAACGGCTCTTTTTACATTTATTTGCATTGAATGCATTATTTGTTTTTTTCATGAAATGAGAACCTGCTGCTCTTTTGATTCTTCTTTCTTTGCTGTCTTTCACGTTTTTGTTTTCAGAAGGTTTCAGCTATGCGCTGGTTAAGCCACGCATGGATTAATTACTCGTGTTTTTTTATTACACTTACTTCACAAATGGTCTGCCATTCCGATTTTCTCAGTAAATGCTTAGACAGACAAAGGGCTTCACGTTGTTGCCATTTCCAGTTTCTTTCCTCAAAATCGTTTCTCACTTTGGTAGCACACATACATACATATATATACGAAACATATACACAAAAACCAAAGTAACATCACAAACGGTTAGTCCGAGCCTTCATTAATTCTTTTTTCACTGATAAAGCGCTTTTGGTATCCCCTGTCCGATGAACCGTTGACGACTGAATACATGAAACTAAAACGCAATACATCAGGCAAAATAAGAAACACTTCATCTGCAATTGACACGCATAGTCCGGAATATTTCTGACTGAGAGAGAGAATATGACTGACTGAGAGAATAATGCAACAATACAGATCCAAACTTACCAGATATACTCTGGGACAACTCTTTTCTTCTCTTACGCTCGAGAGATCATAGACAGTGCAACAAACACAGTTGTATTTGTATCACAAACATAAATATATGTAGGTCGTAAACACATTATTATAACATATTAGTCATTGTGTTTCAAACATGTAATATTGAATAGCAAACACAATGTGTTTGGACGCAAGTATATAATATTTGCGACAAGCTCTAAACACACATTATATTTTTGCATTCAAACACCAAAAAAATACAGATTTTCAGCGTGTGGATATTAGTTCTGGGTGAATAGGTAGTACAGGTAGAGATTGAGGGACGGGCGTGGGCACTTATTGTCAAAAAACATCTAACGGCCCTCTATATTTTACTCTCGGACATCGAACAAAAATTTAAAAGTCTATCTCTTAAAATGCAGTCTTAAAGTGCTCTTTTGGATTTTCCCAGCAAACTTTGCGGCGACATTTTCCGTGATGGAGCGAAATGGTAATTGGATCGAGTCAAGCGATCGCTTGACTTGCCTGAATAGATTTTTCGTTACACACAGTGTAATTATTATAAAAAGTAATTTATTTCAATTAAGTTCAATAACTATTAAAAAGTACTTTTTCTATGAGAAAGTAAATTTTAATAGAAGTATTAAAAAGGAAAGTGTCAAATTGATCATTTTGGCCCAGAAGTTATCAATTTTACCCTACTACCCTCCGACCACCAATCCGAACCCGCTGCCATTTCGCACCCTTGCGTTTTCGGACATGGTCCTAGTGGACTTTTCTTCATGAAATGAGCCAAGGAATACGCTGGAGAAATTTGTCCGGAACTTCGTGAATCACCCTGTATGGACAAACGAACATGGAAGACGGACTTCCGAATCGCATTCTTATATTTCTGCTACAAACATCAGCTGCACTAGTTGCACAGATGCACTAGTTAGTTCCAAAACGCCCTTTAAAAAATACAACAATTTAAATGTATCTTTAAGAAAAGATACTTTTTGTAAAATGATAAACAATTTTAAAGTATTTTTATTTTTTATATATTTTCCCGAAAAGGGTTTTAAAGAGATGAACTTCTTTTATTAAAAGCTAATGTTTTATTAGGAAAATGTACTATTTTTTAGGAGAAGTACTTTTTGTAAGAAAAACCTAAAACAATCGGAATTTGTTTTTATTTTACTTTTTATAAGAACGGGTACTTTTTAAAGAAGTGGTACTGTTTTTAGGAAAAGGTTATTTTTTGAAGAAAATCATCTTATTTTCAGAAAGGTTATTATCGCAAGAAAAGGTGTTACTTTATTTTTAAGAAAATGTACTTTTAAGAAAAGGAATTTTTGAAAAAAAGGTATTTTTTAAGAGAAGGTGTGTTTTTGAAGAAATGGGATTTTTTACAGTTGGTCATTCTTTCAAAAATTGCAAGAAAGGTTATTTTGTTTCACAAAAAAGCTACTTCTTAAAGAAGAGGTAGGTTTTTAAGAAAAGGCAATTTGTTGTAAGAAAATTTACTTTTTAAAAAACGGTACTTATTTAAAAAGATAATTTTTTTTAGAAAATATACTTTTTGTATGCAAATGTACTTTTTAAAGCAAAGGTACTTCTTTAAGATAAGGTTTTTGTTTTTAAGAAAATGTACTTTGTTGAAGAATGTGTATGGGTATTTTGTTTGAGAAAATTTATTTATTTTAAAATGAGGCACTTCTTGTTTAAGAAAATTTGCATTTTGTAAACTTCTTTCACTTTGGCTTTTCTAAGTTTACTTTTTATTGGGTTCAAAACTACAATATATACTAAATATTGATTACAGGCTCCACTAGCAAACTTCCCCTTAAACAATAAATTTCCCAACATATGTTAGTCTAGACACAAACCAAAGCAAAAGTACCTAATAAAGTTGATAATACTGGGTTGTAGCATAATAGTGTTAAAAAAAGTTGTTTAACGCAACGTGCGATAAGGAACTTCGTTCCAAAATTGTTGCATACTTTTAGCGCCAATACATTTTAGCGCTATCGACAATTTGTTTTAAACATTTGCATATGATAATTCGTTGTTATTCTAGAAACCACTGAAATCTATCTTTCGTTTTAATACAAATAAAATACAAAAAAGAGTAAAGATACGAGGGCTCATCAATAAGTCCGTGGCTTTTCGAACTTCCCTCGTAGTTATATGAAATGCAACACTGCTCCCATCAAGTACCACTATTACATTTTGAGCAAGTTCCGTCATTTACTTTGCGTTTAACAGCTGTTCAAAACATACAACATCGTGCATTTGTTTAAAAATGGAAAAAAGTGATGACATTATTTTTTGCGAAAAGACACTGTCAATCAAACCAAGAAAAGGTTTGATAAATACTATGGGGACTCTGCACCATCGATTTCAATGGTAAACAAGTGGTTTACTGTCTTTCGTTGTGGTCGCACAAGTACAAATGACGTTGAACGTTCTGGACGGCCAATTGAGGTCAAATTAATATGGGGTTGGCCGATCGAAGACTAAAAGAGCGTGAGATTGTTGATGCCATAGGCATTTCAATATGGCAGTGTGGTTTCGATTTTAAATGATCAGTTGTGTTTAAGAAAGCTGTCTGCAAGTTGGGTGCCGTGTTTGCTCTCAATTGACCATAAACGTAATCGTGTGACAATTTCAAAGGATTGTTTGGAGTTGTTTAACCGCAATTGGAAGGAGTTTCTGAGGCGTTTTGTAACTGTGGATGAAACATGGATCATGGATCTAAACAATGGGTTTATACGGGTGAACTGGCCCCGAAGTTGGCCAATGTAAGTTTGTCGGTCTATAAGGTGATGGTAACATTTTTTTGGGATGCATGCAGGATAATTCACATCGATTACCTTCAAAAGGGAAAAACAATAAACGGCGAATATTGTGCCAACTTACTAGACATATTTAACGAAGATTTAAAAAAAATAACCCCATATGGCCAAGAAAAATTTTTTTTTTCATCAAGGTAATGCACGGGTGCAGACGTGAATTTGTTTTTGCAAAAAAACTGTGTCTCATTCAAAAAGTCACGGATTTATTGATACGCCCTGGTAATTATAGCAAATCTTTGCGCGACTTAAGATGGATGTAGCGTTCACGACTTTCTAGATTACTGTAGAGCCACAAACAAAAAAACTACGATAAAAACAAACGATTTTGCCTGATTTCACGGGCTCGGAAAGGAAACTTTTTTTTTGCAATTGTCTCGAGATGATCTTTAATATTTGCCCTCCACTTTGGGGTTATTTTTTATATTGATGCCGACCCGGTCTACTAACCACTGCATCAGGTAAATAAAATAAATGGTTTCCCATTACATCTCCTGAAGGGACCGGGGAGAACTTCTCACAATCACTGAGCTGTGCGCTTTCCAGTTTTCACTCACTGATTGGGACCTACAGTTTTACACCGATTCCGAACGGTATTTTGAGAAGCTTTTCCATGGCTATATACTCGATAGTGTCGCCGTCACTAAGCGAGGTGACCGTCGTCGAAAGAAATTTTAAGGTGGTTGGAGCAGGGATCGAACCCAGGATCTCCTGTACAAGAGGCGCGCACACTACCCATTGCACCACCGACGGTCACAGGTATGGTGAAAATTTATTAAAACATGAATTTAAGCCTGACACTACAAATGGGAAACTTTTTTTGACAACAATTTAAATGACAACAATTTTGTCTTGATTTTGAAATAAAATCTGTTGAGATTTTTATAAATCCATGACAATTTCTATCCAAGACACCCATTTCTATTACGAGTTGTATCTTTAGTTAAGTACGATATTTCCCTTCTGCTATTTGTCACTGCGTATATATTCCTAACCATGTTAACCATATTTATCTCTATTTTCACTTGCATCTTATCCTGATCTAACATCTGTTTTTCACAAATACACACATAATTCCATAAAAATCCCGCCAACCCCGCACACACTCACACACACGAATACAACTTAACGCTCTTATCGTTGGCTTAAATGTAATATTTTCATTTCTTCACATTTAAGTGAAAACGTTTGTGATTTTGCCGCTGATGCCAGGAGTTGTTTACACACTCAGTCCGCCAGTTATGAAATGTGAAAAATCCTTTTAGAAAATATTCTCACTTTTCATTAACCGCTTACAGCAGAAGGAGGTGAAGGCAGGGACCACATTTGTGAATGAGAGATATCAAAAGAATTAATGAAAGGAATCACTCTTCAGCGAGTTTGTTTACTTAAGTTTCATTTTGCAACAAATTTGTTTATTAGTTTGAAATCATTTAGAATTTCTTTTTCATTTTCATTTTTATTTTGGTTCTGTATCTTATATCCTTTGTCAAGTTGAACTTTAAATCATTTTCTTTGGAAACATTTAGTGTCTTATCTTGAGGTAGGGGTAATTGATATTAAATATTTGTTTAGATTTCTAGACAACCTAAATCACTTTCATCTCACTTAAGTTATAGAGAAATTAAGATTTGAAGCCAATTGTAATTAAAATATAATGAAGTGAAAAGTGAAATTAAATTGGGGGATATAAAACAAACTGAAATGTTGAAATTTGATACAGATGAAGAGCGAAATAACGCATATCCTCACTCGAAGTATTTGACAACCAACCTATTCGATTGTCTTAGAATAATAGTTTTCTATTTATTACGAGCTACACAGATCAGGGGGTTTTTTCTGCAATTATTGTCTTTGGTTTTGAATCTTAATCAATCAGCTTTGTAGGAACAAAAATTGCGTCATTGCAGTTTTGCCACTACTGTAGTGAACGAATCAAATAAAATTGTTTATACATTTTGGGAATTTGGTTTTCGAAATATTTTGTAAGATCTCTTCAGTATTATTTGATAAGGTGAAATTTGATATGGTAAAATATTTTTAATTGCAAATTTTAACCCTTGTTATTTCGCAACAAATGGTCGTTTTTGACAGTTTCGAAGTGACAGATTATTAGTTATACTAGGTTAGAAATTTAATGGGTCGTTTTACGACTACAGAAAATTGGGAAAAAGTGAAACCTTTTTTTCCAAAGTTCTGAGTCTTCAACGTAAACTGTAAGAAATGTACGAAATAAATTCTATAGAAATAGAGTGCTACCAAGGCAATCGAACTCTTACAGTCGATCTTTTCGGCCCTGTGTTCGATAATCTCATAATCAGTAGAAACTCGGAAGTTCATTGGCCACCTCGCAGCTGCGAATTGACCCAGTTAGACTATTATCTCTGGGGCGCCGTAAAGTATAAGTGTTGCACAAACAATCCCGAGCACATTGAGGCCCTTAAATCGACGCTGTCGTTCACGAGATAGTGGATCCTACAGGTAGACCGAATAAGGAAATTTAAAGCAATTCGTGGAAGCCATTAGAATGATATTGTGTTTGTGAATAAACTCGTTGTTTTCTATTCACAATTCTGGAAAACAACGACTGTATCGCACTCGGATTACTGCTCCATTTGGCTTTAACTCGTCAATCTATTGAATCTTATGTGGGAAAAGGTGTAATTTATGTACAATTCTTTCCAAAGACCGCCTATATATCAACAACTCCTGAGAACATCACCTGGTGGAAGTTTCGGGGTTTTCCTCAATACTTGCTTGCATCCGCGCAATGTTGACATCATTTCGAACTGCACAAGGGCTTCCAGCAACTAACCTAACCTACACGTTACAATGCTGACTGATGATAGTCTACCAGACAGGGACAACCAGAGTTCACTAGAGTATACCCTGTGATCATTCATTTTCGACAAACCTTGCAGGAATTCACAGGATTTCTATACCATGAACTCCACAAGGCGGAAAAAACTGCTTCTGTAACATGCAGTGCCTCAAAATTAAAATGGGACACCTATTAATATTACTTATGTTCCCCATATTCTACTGAACTAACTAACGTAAGAAAACAAATTTATATAACGTTTTAATGCTCATGCGCTGAGTTTATTGAAAATATAAACAGAAGTCATTTTCATTAGTACAAAAAGTAAGAAACAAAAAAAAGTAAAGTAATTCATAGTATTAGGGTCAAGGTAATAATGGGACACGAATTATAAAATAAATAAATATGGTATCATATTCAAAACTTCAATATTTTGTTGGGAGGCCCTTTTGTTGTATTACCGCTTTCAAACGTTGCTGCATCATCGTCCAGTTTCTGCAATAGTTAGGTGATGGTTTTTGCCATTCTTCCTTAAGTTCAAGTGTAAGTAAGTTTTTGTTGTTAATGTGGTGATTTTGTAATGTTTGCTCCAAATAACTCCACACGTGCTCAATCGGGTCTAAATCCGGCGATTGTGGTGGTGTTTCGAGTATATGTGGGCAATTATAGAGCAACCAATTCCGAACATAATAAGCCTTATGCTTTGGATCATTGTCCTGGTAGAAATAGTACACGTTGTCGGTTCACAGTCGGTCGTAAATTTCTTTCGCGCAGCTCTTCGTTCGGCTTTCTCCATACGTATGACTGCCCATCTGATCGGAAAATATTAAATTTACTTTCATCAGTAAAAATCACTTTGCTCCAAAACGAAAAATCTTTTCCTCTGTACTCTTTTGCAAATGATACTCGTTTCAGCTTGTTGACTTCACTGATATGAGGCTTCTTCCTAGCTACTCGACCGTTGTATTGATGCTTTCGTAAAATATTTCTTCTGGTTTCGGGGTTAGCATTTTTTCCCATAAATATTTCTGCTTCAGCCGCCAGTTTAGGTACGCTAAGATGTGGGCGTTTCTTTATTTGCTGTAAGAGCCAACGCTCGTCTGAATCCGAAAATATTTTTCGCTTGCTCGGTTTCCCAATGTTTTCAAAATTTTCTGAGATTTTATATCTTTTAATAATATTAAACACTGAAGATTTTGGTCGGTTTACTATTTCCGCGATATCTCGCACAGATTTTCCTGACTTTGAGTGGGTAATTATTAATCTCCTCAGCTGTGGCGATGTTTGGGAACGACGTGGCGCCATGATGGATATTTATAACACAACTGATTGAAATATTCTATATAGAGTTCTCTGAAAAGTGCCAGTTAAAAAAATACAGCAGACAGTTGTCCGAGGCCTTCGGCCACGGACTGTCCCTGCAGGCTGTGTCAGAGACACGGCCATTAAGTTTAACGTAGAATACGCCATCCGATAAGACAGAAAACATATATAACAATAAATGATAAATAACATAGGCAAATTAATTTATTTATTTGATAGTTACCTTTGATAATATACATAAGCTTATGGTAGGAAACATAGGATAAATATGTTTTTAAATTAAAAGAGTAAGGATAAATGACAAATAACAGACGCAAATCAATTTGATTTATATTTTTATAATTATATATCCATGTTAGATTCAAATTCACATTTAACATTTTGTTTCACTTAAATACATAAGTAAATATACGAAATTTCAATATTTCATCAATCAAAACAACAGCCGAAGGTTTGTGTCCACACTGAAACAGCAGCATAGTTTGTGTTCACGCTGCAAACTCAAACACTCAACCAAACACCACACATATGTTTGAGTGTATGTGTTTAAACAATTTTCATTTGAGAAATTAAAATACTAGAAATATATCAACCAATATGAAATGTATATCAAACGAAAGATATCATCTTCATTTACCTACAAAAAAATTTTTAAAAAAAGTTATCTCGCCGTTTCCTCATAATCAATGAAACAAAGAGTACAACAATAACAATCTGACATGACTCCCTATACCGTAAGGTAAGACGTATTCTACGCCAAAAACATTTGGTACCGTTATCTAAAGCTAAACTGAAAATGGTTGCCATCTGTCCCATTATTACTTTGAGGGTCGTGATTTGTATTAATGTGAACGAATGCTTATAAATTTATTTCAATTATATATAAGGCGGCAATTATTTCCTTAAATAATAAACACTAACGTGGCAATATGAAATCATAAAAATAAAGTCAAAATTCCGTTATCATATTTTATAAATAATATATATTTTATTATATGGGTTAGTGTCCCATTATAACGTTGAGCCACTGTATTCTCGCAAACACATTCTGCAGCAAACCAATTATTTGTTTGTGACACACTCAAAATATTCATACATACATATATGTATTTGCCAGTCCCACACTCAATTATATTTAAATGCAATCATCAGCATTTTGTCTTCCAAACCTGCGTACTTTTACGTGGAACCAAATGCGTGTTTCCTCCCAAACATTATTATATTTAGAAGCAAATTATTATTTGATTTCAATATACACACATATGCATATTAATTATGTTAATTAATTTTATAATATACATTTATAACAAATTAATAAACAAAAGATTTAAACCATTGTTGGATAAATTTTTGTATTTTTCTCGTAAAATGAGAATCTGCTGCTGCATTTTTCTCATATCATTGTAATCCCTCATGTTTTGCTTTCAGCAAGTGTCAACGTCTTCAAATGCTACAACACTTTACCACACGTTTATCACCGTTCATTGGTACTAGATATCTGCACAAGGCGATTTGAATGACCATTCAAGACATTTGATTTTGTTCAAGACATGTACTGTCTTGAAGTTACTGCAACCAAATACATCAGTGTTCTGAAAAAAAACACATTGGTGAATGTGCGTGTTTCTGTAGAGCACAAAAACACAATATTAATACTTCTTCATCACCCCAATAAGTACAAAGTCGGACTCGGTCCGGTTTGAGTCCGGAACATCGGATTTCGTTTTCTCTGATCCGATTAGGATCCGATTTGAGTCGTATTTCGTTTTCTCTGATCCGATTGGAAGTGATGGAGTGCCGCAGTGACTAAGAGAAAGCAAATACACCCCAAAATGAATTAATTTATAAAAAATGTACATGTTTATATATTCGACGTGGTTGCATGTAACGCTGTACCGAATAAATTCTTCACAAGGATTTTGTTTGCGTTTTCATTTTCCGGTACAAATTTTAATCCGAAATTATTTCGAGACTGAATCCGATATGATTTAAGGCTCGTTTCCGCATACACCGTAATCGTCGACGAAAACGAAATTCCATACATTTGCATCGAAAAAAAGTTCGTTCCAGAAATCAGCGACGAAAATTAGGAACGTAACGGCGCCGATCAGCAACGAAAAACTAGACATTTGGCAACGGAACGAAAACAACTTCAAGTAGGTTGTTTTCGTTGCTGTAGCAACGGAATGTGATATTTTGACATGTAATTTCAATGTGTTCAGAGTTGTTGTTAAAGCATATTAATTAATCAAACATAAATTACAATTGCAAAATGAACAAAAAGAATAAATTTTCTTTGTGCGGCGAGGAAAGAATAATTGATTTTGTCAAAAATAATGAAATTTTGTTCAATGTTCGTCATCCAAAATTTCGTGACAGTGCAGGAAAGAACCAATTATGGTTAAAATCAAATAGTTGGAAAATTCGGAACGGAAACAAACTCGAATGCCTTGCCGATCGACCAAACTGTCCAAAGTTTAAATTCAAATCATTCGCCGAGCAAGGAAGTCTGCAACAGCCCATAATATCCATATTTTTTTGACATTTTTATTTAATAAAAAGCATATTTCCTACCTTAAGTTAATGCAAAATGTTTGCCTTGGTGTAATTGGTTCTCTATTCCAGGTGGTAGTAGGAATACCTTCCAAATCAGATTTAATAATTTCCAGCACAGATTCAAAATGGTGACGGCTCAAACGAAAATATTCTTTAAATTTCGTATCATAATCCATCAAATATCGATCAAACAAGATATTGTGTACACCTTCTCTTGGCCGCTGTTTGTACATCACGTGCATTTTTTTTTCTTTTTTTCCTTACTTTCAATAATAACAGCAATAACAAATCTTCTTCATATCGCTGCTGTGTCATGTTACAGGCTGCAGTTCGACGATTTGCGTAGTTAATTTCATCGACACTGTAATTTTCCATATTTTTAGTATTTAATCAATATATTTTTGATGCACAATATTCCACTTCATAATGACAACTAAAAAAAATTCCGTTCAGTTTCTGTTTTATGCCGCAACGCTCCCAACTGAAACGAAAACGATTAGCAACGAAACGGTGCCGCCCAACAACGTTTTTCAGTTTCAGTTTTCGTCGACGACTACGGTGTATGCGGATACGAGCCTTTACACATCGGATCCGTTCTCGAACCCGACCTCATTTCGAGATCGGACCCACTTCTCGTTTCGAGATCGGGTCCGTTCTCGATTTCGAATTGTGGACAACGCACAAGCAGAGACTGATGCTTTGAATCAAACATAGTTGTTGTGTCCATGTGAATTGACGAAAAGTTCGAAAGGAATAACAACCTTATAAAAATAACTCGGATGGAAGGCAACAATCAATTTTTATTATTTCTTCGATTGGACTTACCGTTTTCGAGTTATAGCCACTTTTTTATTTTAGCGATTTTTTTATTTTGGCGATTTTTCGAAAAAAAAATTCATCCATACGAATTGTACTACTTTATGAAACCCCCTTAGAAAGCCACAAAAATTGGTTATATCTTCAATTGGACGCTCCGTTTCCGAGATATAGACATTTTTTCTAATTTTTTCATATTATTGATCAAAAATGGGGATGAGTTACCCTGGGTAACCCATTGCTCATCGTCGTGGGTAGCTACCCATTATTTTCCCCATTTCCCTGAGGATAATGGGAAATCGTGATGAGTAATTCCCCATTGTCGTGGGTAGCTACCCATTATTTCCCCCATTGCCCTGAGGGTAATGGGTAATCGTGATGGGTAATTCTCCATTTCGTGGGTAATCGTAGCTACCCATTATTTTCCCCATTACCCTGAGGGTAATGGGTAATCGTGATGGGTAATTCTCCATTTCGTGGGTAATCGTGATGAGTAATTCCCCATTGTCGTGGGTAGTTACCCATTATTTTCCCCATTGCCCTGAGGGTAATGGGTAATCGTGATGGGTAATTCCCCATTTCGAGGGTAGCTCCCCATTGCCCTGAGGGTAATGGGTAATCGTGATGGGTAATTCCCCATTTTCGTGGGTAATCGTGATGAGTAATTTCCCATTGTCGTGGGGAGCTACCCATTATTTTCCCCATTGCCCTGAGGGTAATGGGTAATCGTGATGGGTAATTCCCCATTTCGAGGGTAGCTCCCCATTATTCTCCCCATACCCTGCGGGTAATGGGTAAACGATCGCTACTCATTCCCCACGGCAATAATAATGGGTTACCCTGAGTAACCCAGGGTAACTCATTACCCACGAAATACGAACCCTGATTCTCTAATTTGATCATATGGTTACTTATGCGCCACCCTGCACAGTGGCCAACATGAACGCCAGACTCTGCTCAATACAATTTTTTGTTAGTGGTGTGAGACAGAACTAATAAACATTTTGAAGAAATTTAAAAATAAAACAGTTTTTACATTACAAAACTAATTGTGCTATAAACATCTCTTAAGCTTTTTTGCAAACAAAAAAAAAACAAATCAGTATCTTTTTTTTAATTTAAGACAAAGTCTTCGCACTTTTCTGTACCAAGGGAGCTTTCTAATAAAAAACCTAATCAACAAGACATTCCCGAAACAACACTAAGAAAAACTATTCTTTTAAAATACGATCTTCGAATTATGTTTAAACAATAAAACACTTGTTACAAAAAAAAAGCATTTTGTGCCATCTATCATCAAAAGCTTCTAAAAATTTCAAATCTCTGTCAACTTTATAACTTAGCATCCTTGTGAATTCATTGGAAAACTTTTAATTATTCCTTACAATATCCGTACATATATTCCATTCATAGAACTCCTTTTTATTTCACTTAAGATACGATCCCTTTAGATTAAATCACTTGTCTATTTGCAAACTTTGTATGATATCACATTTGTGATTTCGTCTTTGTTTCTTCTTCTTATTTTGTACATAACTTTTGCCTTAAGACTTAATTTGTGCGTTTTGCCTAAAAATGTCAGATTAATTTCCCAATTCTATTATGAATTTTATTTGAAAACTTTTCAATTTCTACTTCGTCCTTATTTTGACGTAACACAAAGGCAGTGAAATAAAAATAAAATTCTGAAAATAAACGAAAATTAAATAGAGAACAAAGAGCAAGGATATTCCGATTTCAGTCAACAGAAATCGCATACCCAGCGCGGCGAACTCATAGCACCCAGCGAAATCTGCAACGAACCGTAGCACAACCCCAAATAAAATCTTAACGTTGCTCATACACTAAGGCACAAATAAGGACAAAAGCACATACTCCCTCACACGCACACACTGTCTACACACACACACTCTCTGTAACACATACTCTCAAACCATCTAACACACACACACACTCACATAAATAGGGACGCTTATAAAGAAATAATGCAAAATGTTAAGCGAAGCATATCATTGCATTATGAGCCTAAGCAATCATTCCCCAAAATAGTCATAATCACGAAAAAGTCAAATGCGATGAGCTACATCAGATCATTGGCGAAGTGTATTTTGGGAAGTTGTTGTTTGAGCAAATTTGTCCAAGGATATATCCAAAATATCCTTGATTAATGTAAAGGCATGTGACAATGACTTCAAGAAATCCTTTTTTAGGAAATTTTCGGTACCTGGTCACACCTTTTTTTTTATATAAAACAGCTCGTAAGAAATAGAAAAATATTCTTCTAAGTAATAACTTCAGATCGAATCATATACACTAAAGATTTTACTATTATGTCTTGCTAAACGCTTAAAAAGCCTTGCCATGTGCCCGAGAAAGGATAACAAAGCATTTTTTAAAATTTATAAAAATTAGTCCAATAAATATCTCTTCAAAATTTAATGAATTTTAGGTACGTAGGTATTAGAAACTGCACTGGAAAAAGTTTATTTCACTTTTTACCTAAAAAGATCTATAACAGGTGGCGCAAAAGTAATCACCCTATTGGAAAACCCTATAAATTTTGCAAATAGCGCCAAATGTCAATTTGGTTTTGACAATTGTGAAGTAAACAAACGCAGAATACAAATCGACAAGTCAGGAATCGGTTTACTCCGCAAGAACACGGACTAATTGTATCCATTTGTTTTTGCGCAACAATTCTTCGGTTGTGTAGCCGTAGGGTGAATACCGTCGCAGATTTTCAGGCCGTCTGACACCAACTTGGCAAACACTGCGGCGTTTGGCCACTTGCCTTGAAGAGACACGAGATCTTACAAAGGCTGGCCGGCACCGGAGCAGCCGTTCTGCTGAGAATCACTGCTGTTGCCCAAGATATCAAAGAGGAGCCCGGAACATCGACCAGGCGATGTGCCACGCAATTGGGCAGTAGGCGATGGTCCCTACGCCGAATTTTGGGTGAAAGATTTGAAGATGTTCCCGTACAAAGTGCAGACAGTGCATCAGCTGTTAGCTGTCGATGGCCAAATGCGTGCGTGTGACCTACGCTCAAGCCATCCTGAGTCTCAGCGAAGAGGTGGACGATTTTTCATCGAAAATTATCATGAGCGATGAGGCTCATTTCCATCTTAGCGGTTACGTGAATAAACAAAGTAATCATTTCTAGGGCACCGAAAATCCGAGTATCACCCACGAAGAATCATTATACCCTCACAAAGTTACTGCGTGGTGTGCTGTTTACGCTGAAGGAGTCATCGGGTCATTTTTTTTTTGACAGAGCCGCGGGCCAAGCGTCGACTGTAGATGGCGCGCGCTACAGAGCCACGATTATCGAATTTTTTCTTCCTCAAATGAATGAATTGGGAGTGGAGAACAACAGCACGGTGCAACGGCGCATATTGCTCGAGCCACAATTGATATTCTGAAAGACGCATTTCCGAGTCGTTGGCTAGACCACCCGATTTAACCGTTCCAGACTTCTTTTTATTAAATTCTTTATACTAACTTCACCTGTCTGCGCACCGAAAAAACTTTGGATTGATTTTTAACCCATTTCCCGTGATCCAATCGAGCTGAAACTTCGCAGGCAAACTAATGGCAACGACAAAAATGAACCATCAAAATATGGACAAATGGGCGTGTTACCTCGAACACTCCAAAACACAAATCTTAGCCCAAGTGCTAGATAAAAGATGAAATATGACAAAATTCATTATATTATGTGGACTATTTTTAATGGAAGCAGCAAAATGACAAAATTCATTATTAACCCTTAGAAGACAGTTAGTCTTTGCTTATTATCTACCACTTGGGCTAAGATTAGTGTTTTGGAGTGTTCGGACACATATAGTGAAATTTTATGGCGATCATTTCTGTAGAACATTTTGACCACGCTCCCCGTCATGTTGGAGGAGTTTTTTGCGAATTTTCAACAAAAGTAAAAATTATGGTTATAGGTGACAGTTAGAGGGTTAAGTTGTTCCACAAAAATGTTTATCTGATTCTTTTCTATAAAACTTCTGAACATATTTTGTACCTCAGAAGTAAGGAACACACAATTTTGCATGCCTATATGTTGCAGGAAAGTTCCAAAAAAAACGCCTTAAAAAAAATTCTGATCAGATCTTGCAAAACGCGTATATTTTTTTTAGACCATTCTACCAGAATCCGTTGACAGAACCCCATCATTTTTTTGGTGTCACACAGTGTAATTTATTTTGTCTCAAACTACTTCTACAAAATTCCCTTTGGACAAAGTTGCTCAATCGAAATAAATAACAAAATCCCTAGGGCTTTAAAGAACAACTCTTGAGAAGTTCATCCAGAGCATTTTCCAATTCATATACAGAAAAACAAGAGTTTCGTTTCAGCGATGAAACATGTTGATTAGTGTGTTAACATTACTATAATGAAAAGTTTCGTAAACCTGACGAATTAGTCGATGCTGCAATGAAACATGACGTACAAGATTTATTGCCTTGCTGTAACAACCTAATTTTCGTTACTGCAACGAAAATGTTTAGTTGGAACTAAATTATTATTAAATTGTAAAAAGTAGTAATGTTGTCCTGCAAATTATTCATAACTTTATATATTTATAATGTTTAATAAAACGAAGCAATCGTTTCTGCATAAAAATTGTGTTGTCCATTACACAACAGTGGGAAGGAAATGGAAAACGTGTAGAGAAGAAACTTATGTTCATGATTATACATCATGAACATATTGACACTACAAGTGCCATCTATACCAAGCAAAAAGAATGCAACCAAGGGTACACAAAACTACCGAATAATTACTGGTGAAATTAATATGGGTTGCACGCAAAAAAGAATTAACATTTTTTGTTGCTTACTCACCATCTTTTCACAATAGGAATGAGCCACTGGATTTTATCATATTTTGGTAAAGTTTTTCATTGTATTACACCGTTCAAGCTCCACATTTAAAACATTTTCGACTCCATAACACTGTCTTTCTTTTAAATGTTGCTCAATATTGATCCACAACTCTTGCTACGATAAGGTTTTAATGGTAAAGTCTTAACTCTTGTATTTGACGCTGTCGACTAAAGTACGGACTGAAGCATCGATAGGGTGCCTCAATAGTTTAACTATAAAGCTGCCAGCCAACATTGTCATCATTTTTCTTTTCTAATAATGCTTGTGCTACGGATCCTCAGAATGTGTTGCGCATGGAGGAGAGGAAACATAATAAATGAAATTTATAATTCAAAAGGATTCACAAATTCGTTATGGGATCCGTATCCGGCTGACGGCGAGCCGCTTCACTGCTTTAACCGCGACGAATAGACGTTGCAGGAGAATTCATAAATAAAGCTGTTGCAACATTAAATGTTAATGATAATGCAGAAAGATGGTCGGATGGAAAAGCTTTTAAATACATTTTGAAATAGACAAGTGAGGGGAAAGTGTACAGCACGATAATACATTAAAGAGAAGTACATAGTACCATTTCATTGTAGTTTGGAAAAATAATTTAAATTTTGCAATTGTTAAACATTTTGGTGCAACTTTAGGATGTTGTTGTATGTTTTAATATCAATGGAAGTTTAATGCTATTTCAATTTATGCCACCGAAATCATTAGCAAATGTCAATTAGGTCTACAAAATCAAATGCATGCAACCCAACAATCCATGAACGAATATACACTTGAAATGCCACACTTACTCAAACACACATACACACACACACACGCACGATCAGGACATACGATCAAACCAATTGCAGTGACAAGTACATGTGGATGTATAGGAGAATAGCATTTGAAAGAACGTGGGGTTAAACAAAAGTTTGTGAATTCTCAATAATTTTCTAGATTTATTCAATTAAAATAACATAAACTTTTGATACTTTTGAAACTCTAGCGTTTTCCCATAATTTACTACAACATTTCCGAATTAAAATTAAAAAAATCACTTGAAATTGAAAACCTTCATTTTCAGATTTCAAATATATTAATTGGAATTTATTATGCATTAATAGAAATTTAAAAGACAGCAATTGAAAATCAACACTTTCTCTTGAAATTTAAAACACATAAATTTTTATTTAAAGTACGTCAATTGAAATTTAAAAGACAGCAATTGAAATTCAAAAATTACTTTTGATATTTAAAACACATAAATTTAAGTGTATACTATATCAATTTAAATTTACAAGACAACAATTGAAATTCAAATATTACTCTTGACATTTAAAAGAAATAAAATAAATTGCGCTCCTTTTCCAAAATAAATTAGATCTACTTCTGTATCTCCTAACTCTCTACCAATGAGGCGCGTTCAAAAACAAAACAGTTAGAGTTCGTTTGGCACAAAAATATTTCGTTTGTTCCAAAAGTATTTCATTTGCAACTTAGTCTAATTTGGTTATTAGCGAAGTGACCAACCGGCTGAGGGACACTGTCCTCTCTGACAGTCAGGCCGTTATCAAGTCCCTCGAATTAGTATTCCTGAATTCAATATATGACTCAGACTGCCGCAGATCTCTTAACGGGATGGGCCAGCAGTACAATATTCACCACACAAGAGCCTTCTGCATCTAGTCGGGCCCAAAGTATCAATGCTTTTTCCCGTTTTTAAGGCACACGGTTTGATTGATACACCCAGAGAATTAATTGTTTGCGAAGAGGTTGTAGCAACCGTAAATTCGGTTGCCACAATCGAATTGAGGTTGTTACGCCCGAATTTATTTCCCACAAATGAAATTCGGTTAAAGCAACCTCGTTGCATAATTGATCCGGTTGCGGCAACTGAATCTTCAATTATACTCATTCTGTCAACGAAGCTGTGAAAAATTTTCGGTTGGATCTACCGAATTTGAAATTAATTAGTTTGCAACCAATTTTGGTTGGAGTAACAAAATCGCACATGCCTAGTATATAAAATTGTTTAATTAATTTCGGATTTCAATTGATGAACTTTCAATTTGGAGTTCTATCTTTCTAATTTCAGTTGATGTAATTTAAATTTCAATTGATGCAATTTAAATTCCATATGGGAATTTTAAATTTTAATTGATGTTTTTAAATTTAAAATGGAATGTTTTAATTTAAGCTGATGTTTTTTTTAAACTTTATTGGAAATAATGAAGTCAATTATTAAAAACTCCAAAGAAATTAATGCTTCCTTTTTAGTTCAATTCAAACTAGAATTATTAAATCTTTGTGAACTTTTTGAATTGATGTCTTTGTTAATTCAATGATTGTATATTGGCCGTCGGTGGTGCAATGGGTAGTGTGCGCGCCTCTTGTACTTGAGATCCTGGGTTCGATCCCTGCTCTGACCACCTTAAAATTTCTTGCGACGGCGGCCACCTCGCATAGTGACCGCGACACTATCGAGTATTTAGCCATGAAAATGCTTCTGAAAAATACCGTTCGGAACCGGGGTCAAACTGTAGGTACCAATCAGTGAGTATAAAACTGGAAAGCGCACAGCTCACTGGTTGTGTGAAGCTCTCCCCGATTCCTTCTAGGGATGTAAGGAGAAACCATTTATTTTTATATTAAATTGAAATTGATGCATTTTAAATTTTAGCTGAAGTCTCTTAAATTTCACTTATTGTCTTTGAAATTATATTGGAAATTGTAAACTTCAAATCATGTTTTCTAAATTTCAATAAACAATGAAAAATCGGAATAAATTCAATAAAAATTTTTTGGAACGAAGTTCCTGATGGCCTGTTGCGGAATGGGATCTAAATGAAAAAAAAAATTAATCAACTTTTGTTTTAACACTATTATGCTACTTCCCTCTGTTATCAACTATATTGTATACTATTGCTTTGGTTTGTGTCTAGACTAACTATATGTCTCACATATGTTGGGAAATTTCTTGTTTAATGGAAAGTTTTCTAGGTGGAACCTGTAACCAATATTTAGTATAATATATATAATATATAATTATTATAATATTTAGTATATATTATAATATTTAGTATATATTATATTGTAGTTTGGAACCCAATAAAAAGTAAATTTAGAACAGTCAAAGTGAAAGAAGTTTAGAAACTTCAAATTTTCTTAAGTAACGCCTTTTCTTTCAAAAAGTAAATTTTCTCAAAAAATACCTATTCATATTCTTAAACAAAGTACATTTAAAAAAAAAAATACCTTATCTTAAAAAAGTGCCTTTGCTTAACAAAAGTACATTTTCTTAAAAAAAGTACCTTTTCTTAACAAAATTATTTTTTTAAAATAAGTAGCTTTTCTTGAAAAAGGAAACGTTCGTACAACAAATTGCTTTTTCTTAGAAAACTACCTTTTCTGTAAAGAGTACCTTTTTATTGGTACTTTTTAATATTATTGTTCAAGCTCGAGGCCATTCTATATCTCTATTAATAGAGAATTGTTTTTTTAAAAAAGGAGTTTTGCAAATGTTTCCTTATGATTCCTGGCAAACCATTTAGCTATTTCAGATCGAGCCACAGATCTTCATCAGCGGTTGTTTGGAATGATGCTATGGAAAAATTCATCAAACTAAATGCAAACGAAATCTTATTTGAATTGAAAATAATGCAAGTGTTCGAAAAATATCGCAAGCAAAACACACAAGAAAACATTTGCAGAAACTTCTTTCCATCTCCAGAGAACCATCGGTCCTCATTAGACATGGTTTTTGTTGTTGCCTAAAAGACAACACAATTTGTGGAAATAAATAAATTTTCTTAAATTTTCTTTGAAAAGTAAATATTCTTAAAAAAAGGACTTCTTTGTAAATAAAAATCATATTTTTATTCTTTTTTCTTACGGAAAGTAATTCTTCTTAAAAATACTACCTTTTATTAAAAAAAAGTAGCTTTGAATAAAAGAAGTACCGCTCCTTAAGAAAGGACCTTTTCGGGAAAAATGCATATTCTTACAAAAATAAAATACAAAAATACAAAATCTATAAAAAATACAAAATGTTCTTAAAAATAGTTTATCATTTTACAAAAAGTGTATTTTCTTAAAGATCCAATTAAATTATCGTATTTTTCAACGGGCTCTTTAGGCGTGAAAGGAACTTCGTTCGAACCGGGTGTCCCCTGACAAGTCATGTGTGTTTTTTTAAATTATATTGATGTCTTTTTAATAGTAATTGGAAATACTTAATTGATTTAATTTAAACAAAATAAGCTTTCCTTCTTTTGGTGTATTTGAATAATTTACTACACAATTCCCAATTAAAATTAAAAAAAAATTAAATTTACAAATTCCAATTAAGTCGACTTGTCATTCACAGACTTGTCATTCAAACGACATGATTGTGGAACCCAAATAAACTTTATTTCATCTAGAACACGAACGAAACCTTTCGTTCGAGATAGAGTTTTCAAGTGACATCCCTCAACTTTTATTTGATGTCTTTTAAATTTCAGTAGACTTTTTTGAAATTTCAAAATTAATTTTTAAATTGTAATTCAAGTCTTAGAGTCCAAACAAAATCATGTAATTGTTGCTTGAGAGAGCATTTAATTGTGTCTCAAGGCAGACAACGAGACGTCAAATAAAATTTTGTTATACAGAATTCGTTATCGAATCTCCCTTATGGCCAGTTTCACAGTTGAAAATTCTCCATTTAAATGTAGTTTAAATGCCCGATGCTTGTCATTTAACTGTCATTTAATTTGAAAATTTATGTGAGCTTTTAAGTGATGAGTGTGAAACTCGCCCTTATTCTCTCAGTGTATGTTGCCACCTGTTTACAAAAATGCAAGCGTTAATCACGTCACAAACCAATGTAGCTCCTGTGCGGAAAAATCATAGAGTAAAGACGTATAGAGACGCCAACTCTCTCAGTATTTTGATGAAATTTGGTGTGTTGCAGATGGGCGGTTGGATGTTGGAAAGTATTGCTTTAATAATACCAGATAGAGGCAGTGACTCAAATCATCCAACAATAAATCAGCAACGGCATTTCGGTTTGTGCGTTAAAATTTTTGTGTAAATACTCCACAAGCATATAGTAACAATAAAATATAACAAAGAAAAGTCCAAAATACATTTGAATTTCACAGTTTTTCATCAAAACGATATGAAAAATTTAAGTCAACAATTTTTGTAATTCCACCTGGTGTAAGTCAGTTTATGTCAAATAACTCTCTATCGCACCGACCGCACCACGAATAGTATGAAAGGAAATGTCAGATGACAACAATGGCAGCTTTATACGTCATTACTCTGTGGGAAAACTTGTCGCACTCAAATAAGTACATATGTATAAAAAAAATACATTGCGAATTGGGAACGACACGATTCACGCACGGCAATCGCATTAAATTTGGGTGCGGTTTAAAATGGGAATTAACAACATGTTTGTCTATCTCAACGGAAGCTTTCGTTCGTGTTCTGGAAGAAAGAAGGTTGATTTGGATTTCACAATCTTGTCGTTTTAGGTCGAATGAAAAGATACAATTTTTTCAAAAGTTTTTAGTACAAATTTTAGTTTCTCTATTTCGAATGTGCTGTCAGTTGGGAACAAACACAGAGTCAGGAGTACGGAAATTTTCGTATATTCGTATTTTCGTTTTCCTTAGAGCTACACAGATCAGGGTTTTCTGCAATCAGAACAAATGTGAACAGTAGGAGCCTGAATTTGAACCCACTTTGGCGGCCCATCATTTCGAAGTTTGTTACTCTCTCATCAGCGCCTTAGCGTTCTAGGCCAGTGACCGTCTTGTTCAAATTGTCACAAACTCCAGTTGTCGTCATCAGTGTTTCTTCTTAACTGTTGATGCGAGACAGTTGAGTTACTGTACAAGGAAATGACATCCGACAAATGACAGGTGACAAGGTTGGAAAATGATTATTTGAAGTTTAAAAATTTTCTCTTCGAATTTTGACAAACATTAACACGTGTAATGGGCGAATTCCGACGCCTCTTATTAGTTCACATTTCATCATCTCTCATGTTAGAGGCCTCGGATACCGCCTGTCATTTCACAACGGACATTGCCATAAGGTTTTGGTATAATTAAGCTGTGCCACAAAGTGTGACATGCAATATAAACGTTAAATGTGTGAGCACATAAGGATACTGAACTGAGTATAGGAAAGCCTAAATATATGTATGGCGTTGTGTGCATATCCTTGTTACAAAACAAAATACCTTCATTCGTATGCAGTGTCATTTCTGAGGCACAGTTTGATGCCAAACGAATGTAAAGGAACACAAACATAAAAATAATGCAATTTCGCTGCAGGACAGCACGCGCAGTCTCTCTCTCTCTCTCTCTGTCTCTGTCTCTCTCACTCTACCATTTTTTGCTTCTCTTTAGTTAGTTAGTTGTAAACCGGATGTTGATTTAAAACCGGATGCGTGTATGCGGCAAACAATGTGAGTGTGTGCGAGTGTGTATAAGTGCATTGCATTTTAAATACTCACACATAAACACCACAATAATGCATTGCCTGACGTGTAAGGCAAATAACATTTAAAATCTGTTTTTATTCCAGGATGCAAGGATTTCAAATGAAGTTTTTATTTCTCCTACAGCTTTCAGGTTCGCAGTAATATGTTTGCACTGTTGATGAAGTCATTGTTAATGCTGTGATGTTGTTGTTATTTGTCCTTATTTGACTGTTGTTAAAATTAAATATTCCCAGAAGAGGGGCACTTTTCAAACTCCCTACTTGTGCACTCCAACCCGACCACGCAGTTAATGTTCCTTACATTCAGAGTCATCTACATGTAAACCAAAAATCGCTGCGTATTTAAATTCATCATTGATTGCTGTGAACACCAACAACTTTGCCAGCAATAAGAGTTGATACAATTTGTTCTTTGTTATTGTAAATTGGATTTCATTTTATACTGACAAATCCTGTTGCCACGAATTACCAACCAACCAATACAGCAACTTAACTCGATCCCTATGCCATCTCCTCCGGATGTTGCAGTGGGCGAAACTGCGTTGCAGCATTACATGTACGGGACAATGCAGTTAAGCAGGCAGTAACGACAATTAGAGATTGCAATATTAGTAGGCTTCTGAAGCGTATAGGACACTTTGCCGGTAAATGGAATCTACAGCTGAAATCTCCCGTAAAAACGGATTACTGTATCCCCCTACCAGCGACAAATCTAAGGACTTATATTCCGATCAGGAATACCTGGGAAAAGTCACTGGAAGGGGATACCAGTAGTATCAGATTTTTCACGGATGGATCAAAGTTGGACGAGCAAGTAGGCTATGGGTTCCATTCACCGGACCTAAATGTAAATATCTCCTCCAAGCTGCCTGATCACTATAGTGTATTTCAGGTGGAAATTACCGCCATACTGGAGGTTGCTGAACTTCTGAAAAGTAGTGTCACAACCCTCCGGAGAATATGTATATACACGGACAGCCAGGCTGCCATAAAATCCCTGGAAGTCATGTTTGCTACGTCCCTGACGGTGAAAGAATGTCACTCATCACTTTTCTCTCTGTAGATGCTGCATGCAAGAGGACGAGGAAACGACGAAACACCTTCTCTCGGATTGCCCTGCTCTGGCAGGACTGAAAAGTAGGATATTCGGAACACATTTAGTTAGCACCGTAGAACTACAGGATATTCCTGTAGGTCTTATAGACAAATTCATTGAAAGGGCAAATTGGCTAGATGACTAGTCACTAGTTGCTGTAGAGGAAACTGCAGGTACCACAATGGGCTTCTTTAGACTAAGTGTGCTAGACAGCGTGATGTCTTGCAGCCTTTTCAACCAACCAACAGCTGAAATCGTTTACCATACGAGTACCAGAAAAGGAGACCTTATAAAATAAATTGTAATGCAAGATTTGTGTTTAGTTACAGGAGGTTTTCTTGGTTTGTTCATAATTTTGGGGTAGACAATCCAATGCCTTCTTTAGAGTCAAGTGAGATCTAATGATCTGAAACCAGTATTGCCGTTTTAAAATACTTATATTGCATTAGAATCAACGAACGGAAATCAGCAAAATTTCGAACAGGTTGTGGTTTTTATTGTAGCTTGAGTGTCCAACAGTTTAAATTGTAAAGTTAGTTACGCCTAAAAATATGCCGTCGCTATAAGTTGAAAAGCTATCACATACCAACTCACCACGAATGTTCGATGATATTGACTAGAACTTTCGGCACAAATCGAGAAGCTGATGGGGCTACTACGATATGAGAATTCGAAATAGAATTCTCCAAATGAAATCGTCAACAGATGGCGCTACTGTGAGATGGTTCACGAAACATCTATTGAGAGTTGGGCTGAATATAAATAGCCGCTTTGGGGCGTCCACAGATTAGTCTGATTTTTAACGCGTACGACAATATTGAATATTCTGAGAATACTGGTTATAGAGTAATTATGTGTAAATAAAGATAACACTTGTCATTAACGTAATTTAAAAGGAATTATGATTTATCGACGGGAACTAAAACAGCGATAAAAAAACTAAATTAGTAAATTCGTAATAATATAAAGTTTAGTCATTATGAAGGTATAATAAATTGTTTAAGAGAGTCTTTAGTGTACAGTGTTGGTGACTTAAGTTTTTGTCTATATAACTAGGATTATGTTTCTTGGCATTTTCTTTATTACATTTTCTTTATTTCATGTGTAGTTTTGATATAGGATTCACTTTTGGATTAATCTGAGCAAGACAATTGAAATTACGTGTATTTAGAAATGTTAGACTAATCCATGCCATCTTTACTTTTGATTTATTTACGTGTTGTAGAACGATTTTGTTAGTTCCTCAACCTAAAGACGTGGAATTGCGTACAAGACATCCTGTTGCTGGCACGTAAATATGTTTAGTGGATTCATCAGTTTTGAAACGAAGTTACATAACGCACGTTGCGGGGAAAAAATTAAACAAATAAAAAAAACAACAATTAAACACTATTATGCTACAACCCAGTAGTATTAACTATATTGGGTAGTTTTGCTTTGGTTTGTGTCTAGATTAACATATGTTGGGAAATTTCTTGTTTAATGGGAAATTTTCTAGGTGGAGCCTGTAACCAATATTTAGTATACATATATTGTAGTTTTGAACCTAATAAAAAGTAAATTTCAAAAAGCCAAAGTGAAAGAAATTTAAAAAACGAAAATAAAAAAATAAAAAAGTAAATTTTTTTACAAAAAGTACCTTTTCTTACGAAAAGTATTTTTTTTAAATAAGTACCTTTCTTTAAAAAAGTACATCTTTTTACACCAAATTCCCTTTTCTTAAAAAACTAAGTTTTCTTTAAAGAGTACATTTTTTGTGAAACAAAATAACTTTTGTTGAGATAAGTACCTACTCTTAAAAATTTACCTATTCTTGAAAAAGAGGACCAATTCGAAAAAACTCCCATTACTTAAATAAACCTTTTCTTCAAAAAACACCTTCTCTTAAAAATAGTACATTTTCTTACAAAAATTCCTTTTATTAAAAGTTATTTTTCTTAAAAATAAAATAATACCATTTCGTTTCTTGAGATAAGCAGACTATCTGCAAATAAGTACCTTTTCTTAAAAAAAATACCTTATCTTAAAGAAGTACATATGTATGTTTACAAAAGAGTAGATTTTCTTACATAAAGTACGTTTTCTTAAAAAAAGTAATTTTTTAAAATAAGTACCTTTCCCTAAAAATTTACATCTTTTTACAACAAATTCCCTCTTCTTAAAAAACTAAATTTTCTTTAAAGAGTACATTTTTTGTAAAACAAAATAGCTTTTCTTGAGATACTCTTAAAAATGTACCTATGCTTGTAAAAAGGATCAATTCTAAAAAAATCTCATTAGATAAAAAAAACCTTTTCTCAAAAAAAAATTCCTTCCCTAAAAATATAAATTTTCTTACAAAAAATCCTTTTCATAAAAGTACTTTTTCTTAAAAATAAAATAGTACCATTACGTTTCATTTCTTGAGATAAGTAGCCAGAAATATAGTACATTTTCTTAAAAAAATAACCTTTTCCTAAAAAGAGTTTTTAAATAAGTTCTTCTTTGTAAAACAAATTCATACTCTTATGGCTTTTTCTTACAGAAATTAGTTCTTCTTAAAAATAGTACCTTGTCTTAAAAAGAACATTAGCTTTAATAAAAGAAGTACCTTTCTTTAAAAAAGGACCATTTCGGGAAAATATTATACATATTCTCACAAAAAGGACCTAAAAAAATTAAATTTTTGTTAAAAAAATTGAGGGCGGATCAATAAGTTCGTAACTTTTCGAACTTCCTCGTAGTTATATGAAATGCAACACTGCTCGCACCAAGTACCACCTGTTAATAGACTTCAGTCAAATTTTGAGCAAGTTCCGTCATTTACTTTGCGTTTAACAGCTGTTCAAACAATACAACCTCGTGCATTTTTTCAAAATGGGAAAAAGTGAATTTCGAGTGCTCATTAAACATTATTTTTTGGGGAAAAAAGTGTCAATCAAACCAAGGAAAAGCTTGATAAATACTATGAGAACTCTGCACCATCGATTTCAATGGTAAAAAAGTGGTGTACTGACTTTCGCTGTGGTCGCACAAGTACGAATGACGCTGAACACCCGAAAATGTCGAAAAAATCCACGATTTGGTGTTGGCCGATGAAAGAGTAAAAGTGCTTGAGATTGTTGATGACATAGGCATTTCATATGGCAATGTACTTTCGATTTTAAATGATCAGTTGGGGTTAAGAAAGCTGTCTGCGAGATGGGTGCCGCGTTTGCTCTCAATTGACTGTAAACGTAATAGTGTTAGAACTTCAAAGGATTGTTTATATATAAATAAATGGTTTCCCATTACATTCCATGAAGGGACCGGGGAGAACTTCTCACAATCACTGAGTTGTGCGCTTTCCAGTTTTCACTCACTAATTGGGACCTACAATTTTACACCGATTCCGAACGGTATTTTGAGAAGCTTTTTCATGGCTATATACTCGATAGTATCGGTGTCACTGTGCGAGGTGACCGCCGCCGAAAGAAATTTAAAGGCGGTCAGAGCAGGGTTCGAACCCAGGATCTCATGTACAAGAGCCGCGCACACTAACCATTGCACCACCGGCGGATTGTTCGGAGTTGTTTAATTGGGTTACGAATTGGTACCTCATCCGCCATATTCTCCGGATTTAGCCCCCATCGACTATTTCCTATTTCCAAACCTAAAGAAATGTCTCGTTGGAAACGGATTTAGCTCCAACGATGACTATTTCCCCCAGGGACTATTTCCTACTTCTAAATCTAAAGAAATGGTTCGGTGGAAAGAGTTTTAGCTCCAACGATGAAATTATTGATTAAACCTCAATATTTGACATGGACCTCGAAAAATCCTATTTTGTGGAAGGGATACAAAAATTTGAGAAACACTGGAAAAGGAGATTATGTTGAAAAATATTTTTTTTTTTGCAAAGAAAACTGTGTTTCGTTCAAAAAGTCACGGCCTTTATTGGTCCGGCTCGTACATTCTACCAATAATAATCTTTTCTTGAAGAAGTTTATTATTTTACAGGAAAAATCTTTTCTTAAAGATCCATTTAAATTATCGTATTTTTCAAACGGGCTCCTTAGGGGTTTTGGAACAAACTAGTACATATTATATAGCGAATGGAACTTCGTTCCAACCGGGTGTCCCCTGACACCTCATGTGATTTTTTCATTATTACAACTTCTTCAAAAGTAATTATGTAGATATGCCTCTATATCTTTCTAAGTCTCTACCAGTCAGACACGTGTAAAATCAAAACATTTAGAGTTCGTTTGGCACAAAAATATTTATTTTGTCCCAAAAGTATTTTATTTGCCACTTAAACTATTTTGGTAATTAGGGAAGTGACCGACTGGCTAAGGGATTATAGTCCAGCAGTCATTGGGGTTAATATCTTCGCTGACAGTCAAGTCTCTCGCTTCAGTATTCCTCAAAGAACATATGCTCAGGGTTGCCGCAGATCTCTAAACGGGATGGTACAGCAGTACAATATTCACCACACACTGGTGGATTGGTAGACACGAAGCGAGACTACAGTTCAGGACAAATGAATTTTGTAGACGCTGTAAGCATAAGCAAGAGGAAGAATCCACTGAACAAACTTCTCTGCATTTGTCCAGCACTATCCGACAGGGGGATCTAGATGATGGTCTCAGATAGGCGTTAATAAGATCTTAAGCTTTTCGGAGCCAACTAAATGGGTTTGCTGTGGGGCTAATGTTCAGTCTCGTTGGTATATGAGTGGATTAATATGTCACCATGTTCAGTTATCTTTGAGAGCTAACGAACACTTTTAGCTGTCAGTTTGTATGGAATTTATAATTTTTAACTGTCAGTTAGCTTTAATTTTGATTGGTGAAATTGGGCGTAAGTGAGTCGTGCATCCACTGCCACCAACAACTATCCTAACCTCGTATCATTCATACATATTGCCCCCATTACATACAATGAAGGACAGTTTCTCACAATCAGTGCGCTGTGCGGATTCTAGATTTAAGCTCACCGATTGGGACCTACACTTTTTCACCAGTTGTGAACGGTTCTTAGAAAGGCGTTTTCGTGATTCATTATCCTAGATGATGCCACCGTCACCAAACGAGGTCGCCGTCTAGTTTTTCAAATTCATCGCATAATCGGCAGCTTCGTTGCTGCAGCGCCTATGGTTCGCCAACTAGAAAAGCTCGCTAATAAGTGTAGATGCAAAATATAGGAGATAAACCATATTTTAATTCAAATTTGCAACACTTCAAATTTACTATAATTTTTGTCCCCAAATTGTACAATATTATTTTTTTGTTGCAGCAAAGAAAGTTGAACTGTTGCAGCAACAAAACAAAGAACAGTCAATAAAGCGTGAACGAGGATTTTCATTGCAGTAATGGCAAAACTCGTCCAGTGCAAAACACACTGAATATTCTATCACCGTGTAGACTTTGATGGTGAGTATGGGAGTATGTTATGGACACATTTCCATGACACATTTGCGCATTATAAATTGTACTTTTGTTTCAAAGTTGCATGGAAATAATTGACAACAAATGAACGCGATATAATCCCTTTAAGATATTTCTTACACATTCCCAAACACTGACTTCTCTATATTCGTCCCCACGAATTTCGAGCCAATTCGGTGCAGTTTTGCAACAAATAGACAATAGAGACTTCAATGCTGCTGTCCCACTGCTCAAAATTGAATTGTTGCAGTTGCAATTCGTTAATTTGTATATATGCATGTGTGCGTTTGTAAGTGTGTGTGTGTGTATTTGGAGCTCATTTTCCTGACCAGACACAATGGACAATTGAAATTGTTGGACAAAGAAATGAGGCCGAGCGGTTCTGGTTGATTAAAAGATGCAGCTACAGATCGCAATCATAGCGATGTTGAGTATGGTAGAGAGGACTTCGCCGATGAAACTTTTAAAAATGATTATAAAGGATGCCAACTATTCTGAGTTTCATTACGAATATACAATAGACAGCCAATTTCTCTGGTATATTGGGAAACGAAAAATACTTAAAATACGTTCAACTTTTATTGTTGTCACTGCCTTCTCATACGATCTTTTTTTTATTCAACTCACACTCTGCAAGTATTTTCATTTCCTTATTCCGTTTTTGTTTTTGTTTGTTTTTTTATTGTGGTCCTTTTTCGATTTTTGTTTTTGCTGGCATCGCTTTTATTGTGACAGATGAGTTAAATCATGCTTAATCTAGAGAAAACCAAAAGCTCGACATCAGAAATACATTAAAACTAAATTCTATTGTGGTCAATTAGTGTCGGCTAATTGAACATGAGATACTCGCAATAATTACACAACAACGACAACAGGACAATTTGTGCATGCGTATGTGTGCACAGAATACTTAAACACACACATAAATAGATTTAAACTTACACAGGCATATAAATAAACAGGCAATTCCATCACATACAGTAGCGACTTGGACAAGGCCTTCTGGTGTACCCGATGTACAGTCTAATAGACTGAGGCTACACACACCCACAGAACCGATCGATCGAAAAGCGGTTGTAGCAACCGTAAATTCGTCTGTTACCACCGAATTGTGGTTGCTATAACCGAATTGAGTTGAAGCAACCTCGTTTCATTATTGATTCGGTTGTGACAACTGAATCTTGAATTATATTCGTTTTGTCAACCAAATTTTCTAAAATTTCGGTTGGAACAACTGAAATTGGAATTAATTCGGATCCAGCAACCGAAATTATTCAGGCGCAACAACCAAATTTGGCAACAATTCGGTTGTCACTACCGAATTTGGTATCAATTCGCTTGTAACTAACGAATTTTGTATAAATTCGGTCGGAATAACCTAATTAATCCTTAAGTCGGTTGCAACAACCGAATTCGGCGTCAATTAAATAACTGAATTTATCATGAACTCTGTAAATGCAATCGAATTTCACTTTCAGTTCGGTTACAACAACATAATCCGATGTATTTAAAATTTGACGTTAAAAATCAAGAGATTTGAAGCTTTCCAAGTTCGGTCGTTTGAGATATGATGCAATAATCTGTGTAGGAAACTCTTTAGGACCTAAATCAACAGATACATAAATAAATAAATGGTTTCCCATTACATCCCATGAAGGGACTGGGGAGAAATTCTCACAATCACTGAGCTGTGCGCTTTCCAGTTTTCATTCAATGATTGATAGATACAACACGCCAGAAATGGTGCGGTGACCCATGATGGCCGGGACTATGAGAAAAGGTCGGTATTGACCTGTGTAGTGAACTCGGATGAAGACGAAAAATAGGAAAACCAAAACTTCGCTGGAGGAACCAGGTTGACAAATGCCTGCGTACACTTGGCATTGCCTACTGGAGAGATAAGGCAAAAGATCGAACTGGTTGGCGAAATATGTTATCTTCGTTTTGTAAGGTCTTTGACCCCTCGGGGTTGTTCGAGACCGGATAAGTAAGTAAGTAAGTGACATGTAAAATAAATGTGTTATTCTAAAGATTACCCTATATAAGTATAAATAACTTTATTTTCTCGCTCCCTAATGTTTTTTGTAAGAATACTGTATAATAAATCTTGTGTCATCCTCTAATGAGGTTGTGTCATCCTCTAATGAGGTTGTGTCAACCTCTAATGAGGTTATGCCATCCTCTAATGAGGTTGTGTCAACCTCTAATGAGGTTGTGTCAACCTCTAATGAGGTTGTGTCAACCTCTAATGAGGTTAGGTCGACCTCAAATGAGGTTGTGACAACCTCTAATGAACCTAAATTCGGTTACGGCAAATTCGGCTGTCTCAACCAAATTTTTCTGTGAGTGCATAGAGACAAAAAACGCTTAAAACAAATTTGGGACAAAAAATATTTATTTTGCCGCCAAAATAATTTTTTTTGTTACTTAGTCTCATGGTTGACAGCAAAATTATATGCTTTTCCTGCAAATGAAAATCGTTCATCATAAAAGTAGTTTCTTTTGTTATAAGCAAACATTCATTTACCCTGAAAGTCTCAAACAAATACAACTGTTTATTATCAACGAAAGAGTGTGTACACACACGCAAAAACTCAACAGCTATCACTCTCTCTTCTCTGATTGTCTCTTCGTTGAGAGAAAACCCACACTATAGTCTCTGGAATTGATGCAGTTTTCTTCCAACAAAATAAACAAGCAAATTATAATCTTAAGATTTCGTTCGTCTTCGTTCAACATGTGCGATGGTTCGCCCGGAGTTTCAGCGATGATGCCGTGGTGCAACATTTAGATGTAGTTTTTTCATTAGGGGTTTAATGACAGATAACATTTTCATGGTATTTTTGTTATGGATTGTTTAGCACTTCCTCGTAACAAGCAACGGCATTTGGAACTTATAAAATCCGATGCAAATGGTAATGCCAGAAGCGAAAAGGCATAAAGAAATAGTTGTAGTATCGTATTGAAAGTTGTAGTATCGGTTGATCTATTTAAATTCTCCATGGTTTAAACCACCGATATTTTTTAAGGCCCCATGTAGTCGTTATGGCTTAGCGCCTCGTAGAGTCTAACAGCCAAAGTCACGATCTCTACAGAAAACCAAAGCGAACGAAGCCAGTCACTCGCTTTCGTTCTTATCCCAGGCTTTAAATGTTATTGTGTGATTGTGTGTTTGCAAAATCGGAAGCCACTAACTATTTTCCCTGTCATCTATGCGAACGAAAATGTCAAAACCAGTCACTTGTCTTTTGGTTGTCGCATAGCTGGAAATCAAATAAAAGCTTGAAACAAACACAATTTATATAGAATTTAATGGAAGAAACACAATGGACAGAAAATAATGTTATTATAATAAATTTGTTATTAAAATATATTTCCATTCCAGCACAAAAACGCCAACTTTGCGGCACCTACAGATACTGGTTCTTCGTACTCTTCTCTCTCGCTCCGAAATTAAATGGCGATCGTCAAGTTTATGTTATTGCTTTGAACAACAACCACACAAACACACGTAAAACCATGCGAACGACAAGTCGAAAGATAGTGACTTGCTTTTTGAAACGAAAGTGAGTGACTCCCAAATCAGCTGTTTGTCGCATAGAAAGAAAGCGAATGTTAACGTTCGACATCGTGACTTTGGCTGTAACAGTCTGTTGGAACGAAAGCTTTCGTTCGTTTTCTGGACGAAATAAAGTTGATTTGGGTTCCACGATCTTGTGGTTTCAAGTCGAATCCAAACATACATTTTTTCAAAACTTTTCAATGCAAATTTTGGTTTCTCTATTTCGAATGTGCAGTCATTTGGGAACAAACGTAGAGTCAGGCGAACGAAAATTTCGACTTAGGGGAACCCAATTTGAGTCATAGGTGAGTGACTGATTGTCGTTCGCGGAGCTTTTTGTTCGCGATAGAGAAACAGGATGTAAGTCCAGCTCCACATGGATCAGATAATCTTTCTGATTGTTTGTTAACAGTAGACTCAGATGAGTACTCATACAGTGTTATTATGGCCTTAAGAGCAACCGCGGAGGCAGCGAACTACTGTTCGGCGAAGGAGCAAACAGAGTGTAAAATCAGTTGGTGTAAACCGAAAAAGCGCACAGACCACCACTTGTGAGAATTTCTTCCCAATTCCTTCATGGGATGTAATAGGAAACCATTTATTTTAGATATTAATACAATCGGGTCCGCAATGTTTTTTTAGATATAAGTGTGGTGAATTTTGTCTACTGCCATATGACGTCTAGCCTTTTGCAAAATATGTAAGTTATATGCAGGTATATTCAAATCTTTTCGTTGAATGAAAACGTAATATCTGCGCGGTTCGTATTTCTTGTTCAATGGGTTACTCTGGGCTATCCAGGGTAATCCATTATTATTGCGGTTGGGAATGGGTAGCGGTCGTTTACGTAATGGGTAGCTACCCACGACAATGGTGAATTACACATCACGATTCCGCATTACCCTTACGGTGGTGGGAAAAATAATGGGTAATTACCCACGGCGGTGGGTAAATGCCATTTTTGATCGAAAATATGGAAAAATTAGAAATAAGTTCTGTCCCGGAAACGGAGCGTCCATCGGCGAAATAACCAGGGTTTCCAGGTTTATAAGGATTTTTCGTATGGAAGATTTTTTTCTAGAAATAACGAAAATAAAAACGTGGCTATAACTCAGAAACGGTGCGTCCAATCCAACAAATGATACATTTTTTTAGAAATAAAAATTAAATTTTTTATTATTTGTTCGATTTTGACCAGAGTTAAAATCGTGTGGTAAAGTGTGGTAACGTTTGGTGACGTTGAATTGTTCTGAAAACAAAAACGCGAGAAGAGATGACAAGGAAGGGAGAAACAAAAAAGCGCAGATTCTCATATCAAGGAGAAGACACAAATGATGCATTCAATGCTACACTGAAAGAAAAATCTTCGTCCAATTTATGAATTCCCTAATTAATTTAATGACACATTTACTCATTTTGCAACCTCCGACACATTTCATTGCATTGATGGCGAACATTGCATCAATCTTCAACCATATTTTACGTTGATTCAACGACAATATTACATCAAGTTGATGTACATTTTCCTCAATTTGTTGTAAGTTTGTCATAAAGTGGAATTACATTTTTCATTATTTTTATGTAAATTACTCATTAGTTTGCTGTACATTTTTCGTAAATTAGATGCAATGTTGTTATCAATTTGATATAAGTTTGTTATGTTATTGATGTTTGATGTAAATTGGTGATAATTTTTATGTAAATTGTTTGTTAATGAGCAGCCAAACTATTTGGCCTATTTTTTTTATCGTAAAAGACCAACAAGAACAGGCTATAAGTTCATAGCGTGTATATTATTTCCTGTCCAGTGCACAATTTTCTATAATGTATTTATTTTAAATTTTCTACTACTTGTTTTCCTTTCCTCTTAATTTTTTCAATAATATTCACATATTTATTCCAAACTCCAATGATATAGATTGATGTAGAAAAGATAATCAATTCAATGAAGCTGAGAAAGGTCAAGAAACGCACAATTTTCAAATTAAAGAACCAGATTCCATCAATTCAATGAGGAAGAATTGATGAGCATATATCAACGATTTGATATAAAGATTTTCTTTCAGTGTAGTAAATAAAAAAAACGACGTTTCATTAATTGCTTAGAAATGTATATTTACATTGATAAAGTTAATTATAATAAGTATTATTATATAATTTGTTTCTGAATAATATTAATTAATAACCTGATTTATAGACACCCTGATGAATCGAATAACCGATTATTTATACCCTTTGATTAATTTACAATTAATCGAGTAATCTGCATTTTGATTAATCAAGAGTCATGGCGGATTAATCTAAAAATTCATTAATCACACATTTGAATACTATTTGAGCAATTCAAGTTTTTAGGTTTTCTGCATTTGAATTTTTCAATAACCTTCTTTTTGAGTAAATGTTCAAACCATGGAGAAATGACATATAGATAAGCGATGTGACTCAGTAAATTTTCGAAGTTTGGTGTGTTGCATATGGACGTTGCATGTTGGAAAGTATTGCTTTAATAATCGGTGGTGCAATGGTTAGTGTGCGCGCCTCTTGTACTTGAGATCCTGGGTTCGATCCCTGCTCTGACCACCTTAAAATTTCTTTCGACGGCGGTCACCTCGCATAGTGACGGCGCCACTATCGAGTATTTAGCCATGAAAAAGCTTTTCAAAATACCATTCGGAACCGGTGTAAAACAGTGGGTTCCAATCAGTGAGTATAAAATTACAAAGCCCACAGCTCACTTGGTTGTGAAAAGCTTTCCCCGATTCCTTCATGGGATGTAATGGGAAACCATATATATATATTTAATAATACCAGATAGAGTCAATGGCTCAAACCATCCAACAATAAATCAGCAACGGCAATTCGTTTTGTGCGTTAAAATTTTTGTGTAACTACACCACAAATATATACTAACAATCAAATATAACAAAGAAGTCCAAATTTAACACAGTTCTTAACCAAAAAGACATGACAAATTTAAGTGAACCATTTTTATAATTCCACCTGGTGTAAGTCAACTTACCTCATATGACTCTCTATCGCACCGACCGCACCACGAAGAGTGTGTAACCGAACGTCAGATGAGAAGAACACCAGCTCTATATGACATTACTCTGTGGTATATTACATATGTATATATAAATTTGTAATTTAAATTTTGTATAAATGCTATTATTTAAATATGATTAATCAATATTCAAATTAATTGATTAATCATAGTTTTGTTAATCAGAATTTCTGTAAATTCGATTAACTGGTTAATAGCGGTATTGATTCATTGAATTTTAATTAATCGATTAATTGCACATCCCTAATTACTATGTTTGAGAGGAAACACGCACATGCTTTCACGTAAGTGTATGGAGGTTCAAGAGGCAACACACGTATGCTTCCACGTAATAATGTAGGTTTTTGGGGATGAAGAATGCAAAAAACTTCCATTCAAAAGCGTACATGTTTGCAAGTAAACATGCTAATTGTTTGTCTAGTACATATGTATGTATATATTTGTATGTTATCCAGAAATTGTTTCAATTTTGAATAAATATCATTATTTCAACATGATTAATCAATATACAAATTAATTGATTAATCATGGAATTTATGTAAATTCGATTAACTGGTTAATAACGATATTGATTAATCGAATTTTAATTAATCGATTAATTGCACATCCTTAATTACTATGTTTGGGCGGAAACACGCACATGCTGTCACGTAAGTGAATGGAGGTTTGGGAGGAAACACACGAATGCTTCCAAGTAAGAATATGTATGTTTGGGATGAAGAATGCATATGGTTCCACGTAATATCATACATGTTTACAAGTGAACATGCTAATTGTTTCTATAGTACATATGTATGAATATCTTTGTATATTTTCCAAAAATTGTTTCAATTTTGTATAAATGCTATTATTCGAACCTGATTAATCGATATACAAATTAATTGATTAATGGTAGTTTTGTTAATCAGAATTTCTGTTTATTCGATTAACTGGTTAATTACGATATTGAATAAACAAAATTTTAATTAATCGATTAATTGCACATCCCAAATTATTATGTTTGGGGGAAACACATACATGCTTGCACGTAAGTATATGGAGGTTTCGGAGGAAACACGCGATTGTTGCCACGTAAGAATATGGATGTTTGGGATGAAGAACGCATATGGTTTCAATTAAAGCATACATGTCTGCAAGTAAACAACTTAATGTTTGCATTTAAATACAAGTAAGTTTTGGACGTACCAATATACGAAAGTTTGCAGTGTGTTCCAATTATATACATACATGGTTCGTGAAACATGTGTTTGTGAGAATATGTTACAGAGGACGTTTGTTTCAGCGTGTGTACAAAAATTTTACCAATACCATAAAAGAGATGACAGCGTGCTATACATTTCCAGTATTATTTCCTAATGCCTTCTATTAAGCCTTGCAAATGTTTAAACTGTGTCAATGAAGTCTTTTAAACCCAGATAAAATTACGTTTAAAGGCCCTTCAACCCCCTTCATGCACTGCTGTATTACTCCTTCCATTCTCATACCACTACAACTATAAATTACTGCAAAGAATTATTGGTCAGAGTTTGAATTGGTTTCGTTGATTGGCAATAAATTGTATTTTGTCAAATGGTAAATAAAACAATAAACCAAAAGTTTTGTTAAAAATTACGGCAATTTACATTTTATTCCTTTTTTTCCCTTCTCCAACAAAATTAGGATTAAAATCTAATTTAAATTCAAGAGACAAAATAGGGATAAAATGTGTTTCATTTCGAATTGAAATGAAAGATAAGTAATTATGTTCGTTGTTTAATGGTTGAATGTTGGTTATTTAGTGGCAAATTGGTAGGAGTCGAAAATGGTGGAAGGATTAATAGCTATGGGTGTAGGTGGTGCAATGGCTAGTGTGCGCTATTAATGTTTATAAGGACGAGAACTGAAAAGTTTGAGTTTGAGTTTAATTTTTCAAAACCATGAAAATTTTATTGTTGAAGGCCCCAGTTCCTTGGCCAAATATCTTTTGCCGACTGATTTTATAAATATTACAACTCAAATTGTTACTTTTTTATAATTTTGAAATCTAAATACTCTGGCTACTCAGCAATTTCTATTTTCGGATCCTTTGCATTTATTTATTGTGAAATCTATGATTTATATGAAAAATGTTTTATCATCTGTGGGGCCCATGGATGCATTTGAGATATGGAAAATGTAATGCTCTGATATAAATTAATCTGGCAAAACGTAAAAGCAGTTCAAATTGTCCGAAAGAGATGAGTCTCTACACGTCTGACTGCAGCCAATGCTGTGGTCGGATCCATAAATGAAGCGAACTATTTAGCAAAAAGCAAAAGTCAAACCAACTAACTGAGCGGGAAAAATCCCACAAACACACACACACAAGGCAGGCGAAACAAACGCCATTCCTCGAAAGGAAATAGCAAAAGGACTCAAAGGATTTGATAGAGCTGAGGACCAGGGCAGCGACTGCGAATACAAACACGAGTAGTTGCTGAACAAAGTAAATAAAATAACCGGGAAATAGCGATTTCGCTCCAAAATGAAAAGTGCAATGTAATTCACTATTCCCCAAAGTAAGTGAAATAAAGGTTATTTTTTCCTCCCTTTTCGCTCTCTCTCTCTGCCCCCATCACACCCTAAAGGACGATCCACCACATATACAAAGTCTGCAAACTATAAATGTTGTCTGTTGGTTTTTGGCTTATTATTTGATAATCATTTCATATCTTTTTTGAAAATGAACATATCTAACAAAGTTATGCAGTCATGTAGTGAATAAAGGAATGCTCATAGATACGAATTCCATGTGGCATTCAGCCCTGAACTTCATACATTGCGTTATTATGTGGTTGGTCTGCATTTGCTCACAGTCATGTGGTTAACAGAGTTTTGTATTTTGACCAAAGGGTATTTCGCCAATTACCAAATAAATGAACAAGCTAGCAGTAATAACGAGATGTAAGGAAAACCTTTTTGCAAACTTACTGTTCATCATACTCAAGATAAAGTAATTACAAGGATAGCGAAAAAAAATTATACTAAAATTAGAGAACATTTGTTAAAATTGGCGAGAGTAACTTTAAGCCATATCACTCAATGAAGTAGGTAACGTACTATTATTTCATTCTTGCCGTTACGCCACCTTACGTTGCGTACTTTATTGCATGAGTAGTTAAGATTCAAAGTGTTAACTGAAAGTGACTCGGCAAATGATACAAGCACCACGATATAAATCCACGTATTCAGTTCTTATGAACTTTTCGTACCCATAAGAAGTACGTGTAAACAGAATTTTGAAAATTTCTTAAACCGAAAATTTCTCTCACTTTTCATTTGCTTGGTACTCAGCCCTTTCGGAAGTTGACTGAAGTACAGGGTTGTTATGCCAAAGTAATTTCGTACGAAAACAATTGTTCGGTAATTGTTTACGAATGGAATTATGACATTTCGAAAATTTTAATAAACAGCTGTAACACATGTGTTAAAAGTCAAATACAGTGCGAAGTGGAAATATTCATGAAATACTCGTATTTGCAAGGTAAATCAGAGATAGGTATGGCCACTCTCTGCATACAACAGTGTCCGTTTCGAGATAAATTATAAAATTTTCTATGAAATTCTTGCAAGAACTGAATATTGGGTTTAAGCTATCAAAAACATACAGGTGTGGATGAAAATCATATGGGATTTCTAAACTTTGTGCGATTTTTGATCAATTACTCGTTATGGTTTTGACTGGACTGCGACCACAAATTGCTTGGTGTTAAACTCCTTCGAAACGGCTGGACCGATTTGTTTGAAATTGTGTGTGCATATCGGTTAGGTCTCAGAATCGGACAACATAAATTTTTCATAACCCTAAATGATAAGGGTGACCCACCCCTATATAGAACACAGATTTGTCCGACTGCGAAACACAGATTGTCAAACTGCGAAAAAAACACACACTGATGTAGCGGCAGCGAATAGTTGTATTGTGTGGGTGCCAGTGTTGCCAGAGACCGACTAAAAAAGTATGCCAAACGTTCTCAAAAATTGTGCCGTTTGCAAATCCATTATGCTAAAATGAGCTTTTTGGTATTTTTTCTAATTCTAAGAAATTTGTGCTCATCTCGCCTTTAAAAAGTTGTTAACCGTGTAACTTAAATATTTGTATTATGGTTTTAATTTGTTATAGCCTGTATCTTAATTTCATGCAAAATACCAACTTAAAATATTTCAACAAATTCTACAACAATGACGAAAGACATACTAAGGGTGATTTTCAGCTCAAATAAGTATTAAATTTTTAAATAAAACTTAAAGAAATGAATTTATTTTGTCTGAGGTTCTTTGTTTTTAGCAATTTCTTTCAATCATCTTAAGGGGCCCTCAGACCTGTGGATAAGTTGCAGCGACTTCAAGTTGACATCAACTTATCCATGGTGTAAGGTGAAGTTGGTGGTTTGTACAAACTAGTTGATGTAAAATCAAAGCCATTTTGATTTTTTGAAGTTGATATCAACTTATCCACCAGTGTAAGGGGAAGTTGCATCAACTTTCATACGCATTTCGGTGAGAAACGTTCATGAGGCAACATTATCGGCAAAATGTAAATAAATAAATTAAGCATTATCGAAAAATATAAACTAAATAAATGTGATTTGTAGTGTTATTTATAAATATTTAAAGAAAATAAAAATGGCGTTTTTTCGTTAAATTTGTGATATTTTCGCAGTGCGCTCACCACTTTTCATTTCGACATCTGACAATAAAATGAATTTGCCTCGACTACTTTGAGATTGTAAGGGCAAAATCGAAAGTTGATATCTGGTTATCGAAGTTGATGTCAACTTGAAGTCGAGCAACTTACCCCAGTTCTAAGGACCCCTTTAGAATAAAATTTCCCAAGTTTTGGATAATTCCTTTTGGAATCCGTTTTACTTATCGTTGCTAACAGTGGTCAAATCTTCACTACTACGAACATTTCTTTGTCGGATATTTCTCTCATAATGAAACCGGAGATTTTCCCTGGAGTTTCTATCTGAATTTTCGAGAAGAACTTCCATCGGATTTAGAACATTTTACAAAAGTCACATCTTGATATTGAAGGAACTACTGTCCAATACGACTAATTTTAAGTTAGTTAATAATCGTCCTCACGCTTGAGTTGAGTAGTGCATTACGGCATAATAAATTTATAAGGAATTTTCTCATTTATCTCTAAATGGAATTTGTTAAATCGTCAACGTATTTCTTCGATTTCATTAATTAATTTTTTGCTTTTACACCTGTGGAGTTGATTTGTTAGCTAGTAACCTAAACATGTAAACATGTGATATTGTACCTTCTAAACCTATAAATATGATTTTTACATTTTCAGCTAAATTAAAGGGACTAATTGTTCCGTTTGCAAGAAGATTGTGCTAAAAACTTGCACAAAAATTAAAGAAATTGGAAAAATATTGAGGAAATTGTGCTAAACGGCACTTGGCTTAATTTTTCAAGAAAACAAGTCCCAAAACCAAAAAAAAAAATATGCCAAAACGGCACAAATTATGCTAACATGGTAACACTGGTGGGTGCGGAGCAATCTAAGAGCAAAGAGAATAACGACGTGAACTTGTGTAGCGTATGTACGAACATAACAATGTATGTAAGTATGTTCATGTGTCTGTTGCTTTCCATTCTCTTTGTATTTTAGTGGGAATAAAACAAAAAGTATTAAGCAAGAAAATAATAACACATGTGCTTGCACTGGTCTTTAAATAATTTTAAGTATTAATATTATTTAAATGTAACGTCATAATATGATTGAACGCTGTTTTTTTATTTTCCAATGTAACATTTACTAATGTGTTCATAGAAATCGAACAGGTACCGTGTAACAAAAAGGTGTTAACACATCGCCCGTGAGCTCGAATACTCATTGGATTTTTTTTTGTTATAAAGAAAAATCATTTGGCATACTTTTGTCTAAACGGGTTGGAAGTTAGATAACAAAATGTTGGCTTCAAATTAAGTGTTAATAGTCATATTATACATTGAAAGAAAGCCAGGGATCTTCTTTATCACCGTGTGTAGAGAAAATGTAGCGGCACTAACGAAAAGTATGCATTTTAGACAAAAAAGTACGATGATAAAAACTGTTGTTTTTAATATTCCACAATCATTTAAAAAAAAACTAAAATATTTTTACCAGCATTCATAGAGCTTAAAGCTACCATTATAATGGCAGCAATCAGGTCGTACAATTAGTTTCAGAGTTATAGACCCAGCGACAAAAACATATACATATTTGAGCTCAGCCCAAAAAGATATAGTGATGGTAAAATTTTGCGCATTTGAGCTCAGCCCAAAAAGATATAGTAATGGTAAAAATTTGATTCCATTCCAACAATTGCTGCTAAACAAAAGAACTAAACATTTGTGAAATGGTTTTGGATTTGTCGTTTCTTTAATTTGAAATTATGCAAATAATAAGTTTTTAAACCTAACACAATTGTTTGTACTATTTGTGCCACCACTGTTTTGTCGTTCTTGTATTTTTGTTGATGCAAAACGAAAACATTAGTAAGACCCCTTTCACACTCGGCAAGTTACTTGCGCAAGTCTCTTGCCCAAGTCTTGGTTTGTTGATGACAGAGGTAAGGTCGGGATAGGGGAATAAATTTTGAGTACAGACTTGCTTGTACTCGGAAAGTTGAAAAACTGACTTGCGCAAGTAACTTGCCGAGTGTGAAAGGGGTCTAATTGCCCGATCTATTACTCTGCTACTCTCTCGAACATCGCTCTCATCTCATGTAATCTACTCTCTTTTGTGTTCCCTTCCTTCAGATTTCTACCTTCCTTAATCGTTGTGTTTGTTTTCTGCTTCAGTCTAATTAGAATTTTGGGGTAAAGTGCGCGTAATTTTGCAAATGTGTCTTAAAATTTATGTTTAAAGCGTTTAAAATCAAATTAATCTAAGGAAAACGGCATAAACACCGGTAATAAGTTAATAACCACTAGACAAATAAGAAATCTATTAAATACATATGTCGGTTAAAATGTTAGAGCATATAAACGTAATTGAATCGGTATTCGTTAATAGTGTCGCCCGTGTCGTTTTGCATTTTAATGCACAACAAAACTCCGTGTATCGGTAAAAGAGAAGACAATATGTAAAAAGGAAATGTAAAAAGAGAAGAAATAAACAAATATCTTCATATTGAAAGAGGAAAGTTGGTGACGGATTTTTTTTTGCTTTTCTTCGTCAAATGCATTTCTTGGTTTTATACGGATGTATGTAGTTGTGAAATTGCGAATGGATGTGGATGTCTGTACATATCTGTATTTGTTTCAACGGGGAAAAGAATGGAAGTTGTGCAGTTTTTAGTGAAATGAAGAAAATATGAAACGGCAATAATCAGGTAACACTTAGACACTGCAGTTCAACAGCAAATCTATTGAAAGTGGGTAAGTACTTTTCGCTTATATGTATGTATCTGGATATGTATGTATGTGCATATTTATGCTATTTCTTAGTTAATGTTACTCGCATGTTTAACCGGATTGAGTGAAAGGTATCCATTTAGTTCAGCCCCAACTCTCCGATCGACACCAACATTTCACCACCGACAACAGATTCTGCGCTGAGTTCAACAATTAGTTTTCCCCCACAATCGGTTCATCTTCATGAGATATACATAGGTATTTATAATCCGATCTGGTTGAAATGAGTGTCATTACAAAGGTCATTCTAAACTCTATAAATATGTGTATAAACGTATATATTTTTAGTCGACAATTAAGAGGCTAATGAAAAATAGACGAATTTTTAACCTCACGTTTTTGATAAAAAATTATTCTTTAAAAAAATGCCACATTTGCTTGGGCTCCGATAATAGACAAGACTTCAACCTTTTTTTACGCACAATATTCACCAATAACTCGTCAACGACCAGAAATATTTACGTTCAGAGGTTAGAAATACATTTGGCGCTTTGTTTCAACAAAATAAAAACAATAATTCTAAAATACACAAATATACTTTGCCGAAGCCGCAACTCAAGTGTTGAACCCAGAGGACAGGGTTACCATACGTCCTCCTTTCGGAGGACATGTCCTTTTTTTCACCAATGTCCTCCTGTCCTCCCTCCTTTCAGAAAAATGTGGTACTTGTCCTCCTTTAGTGTTTAGAAACAAATAGAAATATGTAAATCGTAAATAAAGCATGAAACGAGATGCAACGGCGGAAAAACGGTGTGCGCTTAGCGGCGCAGATAATTTGTGACGGCGTAGAGGTAGAATACAACACTGTTTAAACTAGAAAAAATATCCTAAACAAAAACTGTGTTCTACAGAAAAAAGTAAATTAAAGAAAAATATATATGCACGTGGTGTTTGGTGTCGTCAGAAAATGTAATTTTGAGTGCTATCGGAAATTAAATAAAGAAGGTATGATGTGTCGTAGTACAACTTTGTTGTACTTTGTTATAGTTTGAACTTATATATATTTTTCTAGTTCCTGAACTAAGATGGATAAGTCAAACAACATAAAGAGTGGTACTGTAAAGCGTAAACGCAAATTTAACGAGTTGAGCGCTAAATCAAAACATCCTAGTTTTACTCATGGAAGGACCGATTATGAAGCGAAATGTATGGTCTGCGACCGGTATATACAAGTAGGGAACAAGGGACTGCATGAGTTGGATCGACATGTTGCGACTGAGGTCCACAAACAGATTTTCCACAATTCTTATAGTAGTGGAAATATATCTAATTTTTTTGCATAAAAATTTACGAAAGTTGAGGATAAAATATGCGCAGCGGAAGGTGTCCACGCATTTCACACTGTATGCCATCACTTAAGTTATAGAAGTACTGACTGTTCATCAAAGATGTACGCCCAAATGTTTGGAGACTCTGAAGTTGCAAAAAAGTTTGGGTGTGCACGAACAAAGATGGAGTCGATTTTAAATAACGTCTTTTCTCCACATGCTGTTGATATTATTATGGACGAAATGAAATAACTTCCCTACTGCGGTGTTTCAACAGATGCCAGTAACCATGGATCCATTAAAATGTTTCCAGTTCTTATACAATATTTTAATTGCAAAAAAGGAGGCTTACAAACTAAATTAATAGAACTCAAGAGTACAAAAAATGAGACAAGCGAAACAATTGCAAAATTGTTGTGTGACTCATTAAATAAATGCAATATTTTAAATAAATAAGTGGCATTCAGTGGGTATAATGCCAATACCAATTTTGGCGGAATAGCAAGAAAGCCTGGGAAGAACGTATTCACCAATTTGGAATCGGCTCTGAAAAATGACAAACTTATAAGAATGGGCTGCCCAGCTCATATTCTTCATAACTGTTTACAAGACGGCTGTGACACTTTAGAATATAACATAGAATCGATTGTCTTAAAAATATACAATTTTTGTCCATTTCTACGGTACGAACAGCAGACTTGAAGGAATTTTGTGATTTTGTAGATGTAGAGTACAATCATCTATTATCCAGCTGTAAAACTCGATGGTTAAGTCTTTTTCCAGCGGTAGAGAGAGTTTTAAAACTGTTCCTGCCATTAAAGTCATATTTCGAATCACAAGATCAGCCGCCGAAAAAGATCATTGACTTTTTCAACGATCCATTCGCAGAAATTTATTTATTCTTTGTGCATTCATTACTTTCCATATTCCAGAAAAAGGTTGAAAGAGTTCAAAGTGACTGTAACTCGGTTGTGGAGGTGAGATTTATTAATATTTCCGTCCAGAAGATGTTGGAGGCAAGACAAAGTGAGAAATTCATATCACTTAAAGCAAAGGAACTGCTTAAGACTTTACGGGATGATGGCACGATGCAACAAAAGATAGATACATTTGCTGACGAAGCTCTGAACGTTTATCAGTCCTGTGCAGATTATTTAACAAAAATGGACGTGCTCGCTTGAAGAGTTTGCAGTATTTGAGTGGATGCACTTTAACCTCGGCGCAGTAGAGAATTTGCGGTTCAGCAACCTGCGTCCATGCATTTCCTATCTCCAGGAAATGGACATTTCTTTGGACGATGTCCGTCTTTTTGACGAGTTTTTCAGGCTTTAAGAACACAAACACAAAAGTTTTTTAACAAACCCTGCCAGCTTCAGTGGGTTGATTTTTTCAACCACAGCAATTGTCCAGCTGAAGTTTATTCACAACTACTGAACATTTGCCAGTTTATCTTCGCCGTACCAGGCTCCAATAGCAGTGTGGAGAGAGTATTTTCCTTGATAAAGGCACAGTGGACAAGTGAAAGGAACCGTTTAGAAATATAATCCGTCAAAGGCATAGTTATTATAAAATACAACTTTAAAAACTACTCTTGTGTAGAATTCTATAACTATTTGCTGTCAAACTCGGAAATACTAAAACAAATATCCAACTCGGATAAATATTTAAAGAAACCTTCCAGTGAACCTTCAACTTCAACTCACTAGTCATATTAGCTAGTCATTTTTCACATCACAGTACAAAGTCATTTGTATTTACTTTTAAACATGAATGTGATTATTTTTTTAAGACATGCAATTAATGAATTTTTTATTTTTTTGTTAAATACTTTTTAAGTATATATTGAATGTAAGGTATTAATACGAATATGAATTTTTTTCAATACACTTCATTTAAATGTGACTAGTCTGTGTTTTAACACACAAAAAATATTTTTTTTTTGTTATTAATAAACCTTTTTTATCATTCCAATATGAATTGTTTTAATTTTTAAAAATTGTCCTCCGAAAATTTCAAATGTCCTCCGTTTTCTGACCAGATGTCCTCCTTTCAGATATTTTGAGATGGTCCCCCTGCCAGAGGAGAAATTCCTTAACCCAAAAATACAATGAACTTTAATTGGAACTTTAATTTTAAATTTTAATATCTCGGGTCTGTGAATATGATACCTGCAAAAAGGTTAAAGTCTTGCCTATTATCGGAGCCTACCGGAAAATAAGTATTGCAGAAAAAATGCATTTTACTGTTTTTTTAAACTATAAAAATAAATAAAAATGATGTAATTAATAAAAATAAACACGTTTGATACCCATTTTAACCAAATTGGATAATAAATGGTTGACTTATACCAGATTGTACATACATTCAAGCTTAGGAGGCCTATATTTCGAGAAATAGGGACCAGCGCCATTTTGTTATCACCGCTTGGGACCCTATCAGGCCAAAAAAGCGAAAAAATAGGGCATTTTTTCCTAAAGTAAATTTGCTCCTTGAATTCGAAAGAAAATTTAACAAAAAAATTCCGGCCCTTCCCATGGGTCCCACAATATCCAAAAACGGGGCCGAATATGATTGAAAAAATGGCGATTTCTTGTAAAGCACCTCAAGGCGAAACAATTAAATAATGACTGTCTCAGTTATCGAGTTATCGGAGGATGAAATATAAAAAATTTCGTTAATGTTTGTAAAACAAAATTGGAAAATAATCGAAAACTTTTATGAAAATTTTGCATACCTTGAGATGTCAAAAAAATTTTTTTTAATTCGTTTTCAATACGATTTGTTAATAACTCGTGTAGTTGTCAAGTTTTCGGAATTTTATACATTTAAATTTCCCCCTTATTTTTAAGAGTTTTGACCTTGCTTACGGATTTTGTCCCCTCCTGGGATAGGTCGACAACCGGCATAGTATTTTTGTGTTGTATTGGGTGTTAGGGGCTTTCTCCTCTGGGGTAGGTCAAACACTGGCTTCGCGCCTTTGGCGTAATATTTTTGTGTTATAAAGCTTTTAATGAAGATATCGATATTGAACGCTTTTGATGTTTTTGTAAAAAAAAAATCTGTTTTACAATAAAAGTTGTCGATGACTCGATTAGTTATCGGAATTTATTCTATTTAATTTTTCCCTCTTATTTTTAAGATTCTTGTGCTGTAAAGTTTTGCGTGGCACAGGGATTTTCTCCCCTGTGGTAGGTCCAACAGGGGCTTCGCGGCTTCGGCATAGTATTTTTGTGTTATAAAGGTTTTAATGAAAATATTGATATTTTAATGAAGATATCGAAAATTAACGCCTTTGATTTTTTGTAAAAAAATCCGTTTTACAATAAAAGTTGTCGATGACTCGATTAGTTATCGGAATTTATTCTACTTAATTTTTCCCTCTTATTTTTAAGATTCTTGTGCTGTAAAGTTTTGCGTGGCATAGGGATTTTCCCTCCCTGGGGTAGGTCCAACACCGGCTTCGCGGCTTCGGCATGGTATTTTTGTGTTATAGAGCTTTTAATGAAAATATCGATATTTTAATGAAGATATTGAAAATTAACGCTTTTGATTTTTTTTTAAAATCCGTTTTACAATAAAAGTTTTCGAGTTATCGGAATTTGTTCTATTTTATTTTTCCTTCTCATTTTTAAGATTCTTGTGGTGTAAAGTTTTGCGTGGCCTAGGGATTTTCTCCCCTGGGGTAGGTTCAACACCGGCTTCGCGGCTTCGGCATAGTATTTTTGTGTTATAAAGGTTGTAAAGAAAATTTTCGATAATTTGAATAGTTATCGAGACATTGAAAATTAAAGTTAATATTTAAAGGTGTTGATATCTCGCTTAGTAATCGAGATTTCGAAATTTAGTTTATATTTTATTTTTCCTCTTTATTTTAAGGTTTTTGTTCTACAAACCTTTTTATTTTCCTTTGGAGTGTGTAATAATATTTGCTGTGATTGTTATTCGCCCAGGAGAAAGCACTGCAGGCAAATTTTTTTATTTTACTTTAGAGTGTAAAATACAATAGAAATGAAATAGAGGGAAGGTTTACATTAAATTGCAGTATCCACACTTGGTATTTCGTAGGCTCACACTTTTTTGATCATCATGGTAACTTATAATATACTAAAATAGGCTTGTTTGCCCCTGCATCTTCCAATTTATATTTCTTTCGTAATTGACTTTCCGATAAGTCGATAACAGAGGTATTGAGAAATTATATATACTAGTTTGCGGATGTATTCGAGTTTTCTCTTAGAAATAATTCCTTTGAAAAATTTTATTTAATTTGTTCGTCTTATTTTGAGGCTAATAAAGTTAGCTAATAAAGGTAGCTGTCTTCAAAGCAATCATAGCTTATAAATTTCTTGATAACTTTTCTAAATACACTAATTAACAAAAATTATATTTAGAGCTCCATAATTGGTGTAGAAATGCTGCGTTTAACCATATTCTTTAAATATTCACCGATATGTATTCAGTATTAAACAAATAACAAATTGATATCGTCTACGAAGTTGGAGTGCTTAATATACTTAACAACATTGTCAAATACTGTTAAGCAAGAAATGTCAAAACATATAAAATATGTGCAATTTTTCATGACGTTTCGTGAAATAATTGATTAACAGTGTACTTTTCCTTAGAAATATATTAGAGGGAATTGTGAAATGGGAAAATAGCTACAATAATGTCAAAGGTTGTAATGCAATATTTCAAGCTGTTTAGGATTTTTTGAAGTAAAATCTGAAATAGGACCCTGGCCCACCTTCAAAATTTTCTACGGCCTGGTCGAAAGACACTTCCTTTTCCCAATTTGGCATTAAAATCAGCTTTCTAGATTTCGAGGACAACCGTCAATTGAATAGTGACACCGGTCCAGTATAGTGTTCTGACGAACGTTTGCAAGGGTTGGCAGCAGTTAGGTAGTTTCTTCGTTCATTGCAATAGTTGTGTATTTTCATTGCCTATGACGGTAGCCGGAGGCAAACCAAGCCTACCGTGGTTTGCATTTTACCTACTGCCAGGATGATTATGTTTCAGACTTCCATTACATATCAGACGGATGCAGTGAGTCCAAACTGGATTTTGGTTTCTTCAGTTTGGATTAGCCGTTAGCCAGGGGTGTTCGCTCATCCGCCTTCAGACGACAGAAGAATATGTCCATTAGTTTGAAGAGTTTCAGTGACAGGGTCACCTTATTAGCCTGAGACGTATGAGTCAGTGATCGCATAACCAATCAGGTTGCTCATTCGTTTCGCCTTCTGAATCTAGCTAGTTAACGGAGGGTTCCGACATATTTTGGCATACTCGGAACATGCCAGGGACATACTTCGGGGAAGAACTGATCTGCTTGGACTGCCCTGAGTCAGCTGTATGGACTGCCCTGAATAAGACCTTAGGTAACATTTTGAACCATGAAAGCCAACAACTTTGTTTTAACTTTTGAAAATTGCAAAGTGAGTTTGACTTCCGAATATGGTGTGAAGTGTTTGGGGCGCAGGATTCGTCGATCTAACTTTGAAGTGTAGTTCCTAAAGGTTCAGATTAACAGTAAATTGTGCATCTTAATTATAAAATCTGAAACATATGATTATACGGCCACTGAATAAAAGCAGTACTTCCTGAAGTCTAAGGCAAAAGTTGTAATAAATATTTATTTTTGGTCCAACTTTTTCCCATGTTCACCTAATTTGTTGTATAGCTGTTTTGCTACATTATAAATTGCAACTGCTCATATTTTTTGTCATTGATTTGTCCTGTTTCCTTTTTTTTGTAAAAAAATTTAAATAAATATGATCATTATTATTATTTTTATGCAAATAAACCATTGATGTCCCCGTCATATGACATTTGCATTTTGATGACTTTGATTATGGAGAAATGGTGAAAAGTTTCCCGACTACTCCTATACCAGCAAAAGGGATGAGTAATTGGAAAATATTTACGAGAAAAGTGTTATTCAGTCGCAACACAAAATGTTATTTATACACTTTTGTCCGATAACGGTTGAAAGCGAAAGAAAAAGAAGAAACAATCACCCGCCCAGACGATCGAAATGGCGGACGGACACCATGGACAGATAAAAATTACTTTGGCCGGATACATTGCGGCTCGTGTGAATCCCTCTTACCACGTACAATAACCAACAACCGGATCCTAAGGGAATGCAAGTGACCCATGATTAATAACCACGTTTAAGCAATTAGTTACCAGTGTGGCAGAAAGCTAAAGTCAATTGGTGATATGGTGAGTACGAAGATGCCTTTGGATAGTTGCAGTATCATACATGCCCCGCTTTGGTTCGGGGTGAGGATTTAATATACACATATCTACTAAAATGGAAGTTCATTAGTATCCTTTTTAAGTTTGTGTTTGAACTTTTGCCATGCTCTCCCACTCATCGCATCCATCGGTAGGGATACACTTGAAAGAGTTTGTGAACTCCGGATGAGTTGAGTTGGTTGGTGGTGGTGTACAGTAGTCATTTGGTCGTATATCAAGTTGTGATTAATTAACCACATACAAAATACTCCAACACATATACACATACAGACTAACACTGCTACTAACTCTGACTGACTATACACGGCACATCCTGTCCCTATGTCCTTTTGTATGATACGACATTTGTTTGAGTCAGCACAGTTTACATTACTGACCACAGTGGCGGTGATTAAGTCATGTTGCAACCTACACATGCCCACTTTCGTAGTGGACATCATAACAAGCATTACAAGGATTCGTGGAAAAATAATCTCGGTGGTCTTCTGTTTGATAGACAAAACTTAAATACCCAATCCAAAGTTTACTAGCGCAACTGCTTGCAGTTGATACTTCTATTTTTCCAAGTGACGGACCACTTGTTGAGAATGCGGTCATTCCGAAAGCAAAAGCTATGGCGAATAATCCCAATTTGGCACCCAAAATTGTTCATCATAACAAACAGTTGACAGCCAGCCGAGGAGAGTGACTATGGTTGGTGGTCGATCGCTGGAGTCATAAGGATATGCTGGACTAAAAACAACCGGATGTCAATGTTTTTGCACAAAACATATTAAAATCGTTGTAAACCCTTTCCAGCGTACCATCGGCAACTAGTCTGGATATCTTCCCAATATCATCTACATCGTTGAATTTGTTAGTTTTGTGTCACTCCTCAGCACTCAGCTCACAGGATGGTTTGTGTCAACATGTGACGTAGTCTCTTTGTTTAGTATCCTTTTCAATGTTTGTTTTGGCTACAAAGCAAAGTTTTTTTTTTATTTTATTTTGTTGGCATTTCGGCTAACACATGCAAATATTGTTGAAAATTATTATTGTAATCGGATACAGGGTGTGTAAACAAGGCCTAAACTATCAAACAGCGATAAGGGTAGAAATTAGGGAAGGTAAACGGATAGAGAGAGAGAAAATGGTTTCATTTCAATGGCAAATATTTGTTGACAGAAATGTACTAAAGCGGTAAAGCATTTTTGTGTATAATAATATCTATAAGCTAATGCAATTTCAGAGATTTTATTTTTGATATCGGCCAAAAATGTTGATTACTTTAAAATTCATGCAGGATATTTTTCCCTATAGAATTGCAACAATGGAATTTGATCTGCATGCCACAACCTTATCATTCAAATTCGAACGAAACTTTTAAAATTTCTCTATCAAGAAAGTTCTGTCATTCGCGACAAAAGATAGTTAGTGGAAGGAAACCTTTCGACTTGAGGACCACAATTTCAGTCAAATTCGAGTGAATGGCTTCGGTCGATATTGAGGAATAAGACATACATCAAGCTGTTCCCTCATGGAACCTATACCTTTAGTTAGTAATTTCCGTACAAATGATGTAGCCACGACATGAATATATGTTAGGTCAGGACTAAGCCCGAAGATTGCCTCTGTGCATTGTAATGACAGCCGTCGCAACCCTTGTCACTGGCAGAGTCAAATTATTAAAAGTCACCCTGTGCTTCCAGCTCTTTAACTATCAGCTGTCGTAACAGTTACTCTGTTCACAGCTGATTCTATGATACATGTTTGAAAGGAAACATGTGGGAGAAAACCGGTGGTCTTTGACAGCTGTAGACGTAAAGGTAGGAAAAGTAAATCTGTTGTAAATGTATAATACCAAGTGTGTTTATTGAAATGCTCGTTGATATTCTACGATTCCTTTTAATTTTCTGGCGTCAATTTTTCACTTTCCTGCGAAGCCTTATTGATAATATGGAAGTTCTTTATCCTGTGATCCAAGGGAATGCGCTGAATCTTTTGTTTTGTCCTGTGAGTTACGACAGTGTGCCGTGTAAATTGACTTTATATCCTGCTAGTTCTTACTCTTTTTCTGGAGAAACAAGTGTCAAATAATACTATTTCCTGTCAGTCCTTGTCACAGTTCTGCGATACCTTGCTGTTTCATAGCTACCAAGACATTTTGCTTTGTAAGGCCACCCTATATCCACCAAGTCCTGGCTGTCAACCTGGAGAGCCAAGAAAGTGCGCTGTGTAAGATCACCATATATCCTGCGAGTTCTTGCTGATGTACTGAGAGTGGTTTTTACTATCCTGTGAGCCAAGATGTTGTGCCGTGTGAATTGACTCTATATCCTGCGAGTACTCACTGTTATTATGGAGAACCAAGAGAGTGTGCCGTGTGAGATAACACTCTTTCCTGTCGTCACTTGCTACAGTTCTTCGAGACCTTGATGTTTCCTTGCAATTAAAACATTGTGCCATGTGAAGTCCTGGCTGTCAACCTGGAGAACCAATAAAGTGTGCCGCTTAAGATCACCATATGCCCTGCGAGTCCTTGCTGCTGTACTGAGAGTTGTAGTTTGCTATCATGTGAGCCAAGAGATTGTGCCGTGTGAATTGATTCTGATATTCTGGAGAATCAATACAGTGTGCCGTTTGAGGTAACGCTAAATCCTCTCAGTCATTGTTGCCATCATCGGAGATCAAAAAGACTCTGCCCTATAAGGTAACTCCATTTTCCGCAAGTCCTTGCCACAATTCTGAGGTCCTTTCTGTAATCCACCAAGAGATTGTCCCGCGTGAAGTTCCCTTATTTCTAGCGAGTCCATTCTCTCATCCTGTGAACTGAAGACATTGTGCCTTGAGAGGTCTCTCTATATCCTACGAGTCCTGTCTGTTACCCAGTGAACCAAGAGAGCGTGCCTGTACCTATTTCAAGGGATATGAGCACGTTCGTATGCCCCTTTTTGCATGCAACCTCATGCTTACAACTGAAGCTATCAGGCATGCGAATGAAAGGTGGTCTCATGGCACGAATTCCAAAATTACCACACAAGTCTGACCAAGGTATGGCATAAATCGTACTCTAAACCTGGTGTCCATATATAGACAAGATATCTATGCTAGTAGATGTGATCACTGGACCTGCTTAATAGACGGACAAGCGTTTAGACTTGGAGTTTTAGCTCATGAGTACTGGAGCAGTTGTGGGAATGAACAGGTGGAAGGCAGATATAAAATATGTGCAATTTTTCACGATGTTTCGTGAAATAATCGATTAACAGTGTACTTTTCCTTAGAAATATATTAGAGGGACTTGTGAAATGGGAAAATAGCTACAATATTGTGAAAGATTGTAATGCGGTAGTTGAAGCTGTTTAGGATTTATTGAAGTAAAATCTGAAATAGGGCCCTGACCCACCACCAAAATCGAGCAGGGTTTTGTGTTACCACGTCCAAGTACTTTCACAATTTTTTGGTTTGGTTGAGGCCCGATTCAGGAGGAAGGCAGCGTCGAAAATCGTATATGCCACTACTCGGCCTTTGGTATACGTAGGAGGAATTGTCTAGGATCTCCTCACTTCATGTTGGATCTAACAAATTATCAGGGAGTTGAACGGAATGATCTTGGTACCTATGTGGTGCTGAAGGAGCTCCCTTCGAGCAACTGAATCAGTGTTTGGGAAGACGTTTTACTTGTACATGCAAATATCATCTTGAAACGGATAAGCGCCATCCGGATGTATACTTGGGTTGAGAATCTGACTAATACTCTGACGATGGTGGAATTCTAATGGTGATTGGAGTTAATAATACTGGACATGAATGAATGAAATATCCTTCTCAGCTTCTTTACTAATGCCTGCAAGATGGATATTGTCACTGCAGCTGGAATCTTCAGGAAGGAACTTTAACTCAACGTGGCCTTAATACTGGATGACAACTGTTGTGTCTTTGAAGTTGAATTGCTGATCATCATGAGGGCTGCAGAAGAACTACTTGGGTTAGACTCATCGGGTCAAGAATATGTAATTGTCTTTGAGGTTACGGAATGCAAACAAGTTCAGAATATGCTACCGCTTTACAAGATTTGCTGGGTTCCGGGCCATAAGGGTATAGCAGCGAACAAGGCAACGACTATTCAGTGCACCACTTCTTTACCTTTCAACTTGGTAGTTCAGATTCCTCATAGTTCTTTTCAGTCCTATTATATTAATTTACCATCTATAGGGAATTTCATGGAAGCAGTGTTGCATTTTAATTTACAAGGTGTGACATCCAAACAGTTTTTTTCTTGCTAAAAGAGAAGCTTTGCATCTTTGCCCGTTTTGAGTTCAATAAAGTCGTTACTGGTTCCCTCTTAATTGTTTCCTCATTCACTTTTAATCGGTTTTTATTCCTTGAACTGCTAGATTCTTTTACTCTCTTCCTTTACAATGCCAAAGGACTACTAAAATTTCATTTAATATGCCAATAAAATATCCCGATTTCAATGGTAAATGATGGAGAAAACTTTTTTCATTTATTTCCCCTTAAAAAAAAAGTTATAAATAACTTGTACCAAATTATTTTGATAATTTGCCAATTTGTGATAATTTTTGTCTCACTTCTAGGGGTTTGTTTAAAAATTGCAACAATTCATATAAAAACCAAGAATTCGCTCTCGAGAATAATGAAACAAAAACTTTCATTATGCAAATACAATAGACAAGGGTTTCTATTCGTTTGATTGCAAATGGGTTGTCTGTACTTTCGTCCTGTTTCTCTTTCAGTTTCAGTTTCATATTAAGTCAAAGCAATCATAGTTTTGCAGACGTCGCTGACCAAGGGCTATATTTTGACTAATTCCTTTTCTACATGTTGGTGATATTAGTAGGTCCTGATGATTATGTTTTTTTGCCTTGTTGGGCTTTGCCTTCTTCACATGGCTGTGGTATCATTTAATCCTTTATTAATACAAATGCTCTGTTTGTTTGTTTGGTATCTATCGTATATTGAACAGTGTTTAGTTGTAATGAGAGTGGGGGGATTTCTTTAAAATGTTGTGTACTTAACTGTATATTGTTTTGAAATTAAATCACGTATTTTTGAGATAGTTGCGATTTTTTAATTGGATTATAAAAAAGACATGTTCCGATTAAGTATGGAATAAAATATCCGCCAAATGGCCCCCACGGCTCTGATGTCAGTCCATTACTCTTTTCGTAACATTTCCATGACTTTTTTACACCGATGGCCACCGATCTTGGTGGCCACTTGACATCAGAATTTCTTGAGATAATTTGTTCTGCAAATCGTTGCTGCAACACCACATGTCGTCCAGATCCATACCGTCTAGTTGAGGCCACAAGAACTACGTTGTCATGATCCTATAACAAATTCCGCTCAAAGTCACTGCAATTTCTGCCTCCTCTTCAAAGAAAGTGAGGCGCAACGACGTCGCCTGACCAAAATCCGACAGTTGCTCGTTGTGGGTGCATTTGTTTCTCATGAATTGTATGATGATTTGCTGAGCCCCAAATTTGAAAATTTTTTTTATTCTCGAAGCCATTCAGATGGAAAAGCGCTGTCTTTGACTTTTTGAAAAATTGGCATTCACTTCACTTTGCTCCATTACCCAATGAACGAATTGCCGGCGCTGTCCATGGTCTGCTGGTTTGAGTTCCTGGCTAAGCTGACTTTTTTACGCATGAAGGTGGAGGTTTTTTGTCAAAATTCGCTGCGTAGTGCTTCGTGAAAGTTAAAGTTTTTGAGAACGATGCCGAATTGATGTTCTCCGGTTTTCGGTGACGCTTTCTTTTACAGCAGCAGTGTTTTCAAGAGACCGACGAGTACATTGACGCACAGGATTCTTACCGTCTATAACCGACCCATTTTCGTAAAATTTTTTCCAAGGACTGCAGCCATTCGAGAATGTGAGAAAAAACAAGAACATAGGGGAAAAAGCATTGAGCTCTTGTTTTCGAAAAATTGACTTTTAGTATGTGAGTTTGAAGAGAATTCGATTCGATTGAAGTGAATTAGTACCTATGTATATATCGTATAAAAGTTTTATGCGATTGATGATCTACCGCTGCACAGTTGACGAAAAGCACGAATTCGTGTCCAAAACCTCAAGTGGGATCGGATCGTCATATAGGGGTTTTGAGGTTCGCTTATTACGAATCCGAAAGCCAAATTATTGTAAACAAAATGGCCGATCCAATATAGCGGACATGGATGTTAAAAAGGTGTCAGTATATGCAGGTCAGCGAACCTGCAGCTGATTAAGAGTCCGATATCGAAATTTTTGTGTTAGATAGATAAAATATAATAATCAGAATCAAATAAACGTCAACAGTGCATTGTATGCACTGAATACTTTTATTTCCAAAGTAAATTGGGAATGTTCCCCAAATAGTGAGAGTACAATTTTTAAAAGTACACTCCCATACCCGTTGACCATTCCTACATTTACATATTTACATATGTCACCCTCGCGAAAACACAACATTCACTGACAAACACAAAGTCACTTTGAAGTCAGAACCCAATCCATAACCCGCGTCAACAATCCATAACAACTCATACTCACTGACAAACACACAAGCTCTGTCAGCCTTCTATACATTACGCAAACGCAGAAGTTCAATGGGTAGGCAATAAGAAGTACTTTGATATAGTTCTCATTCGCGTTAATGCGGCTAAACTACTTAATGATAAGTTTGACTAGGCTCATCAGTGAGTCGGTTCCGAGCGCACAACCCGAAAAGATCATTGCATTGGATCTGCGGCTCTAGTTCTGCATCGAAGTGGAGCAACTTTTTGAAAACTGTATTTTCCAAGATGGATTGAAATTAACCGATTATAGTGGATTCGGCCAGGGGGTTTCTTTGACACAGCTGATCGAAAAGATACTAGGGAAATGATGGAGAATGAGAGACCAAAGGAGACGGCAATTAATTTTAAATAGTGTTTGTTGATACTAATGACAGCTAAATTATAATTTCCTTTAAGGCTGTAACAGATCATGTTTTCTCCGGTTAGTGGAAAAAATGTAAATGCTGTGGGTGGGATTCGAACTCACATTCGCTGGACGATCGTTTCGATGTTTGTGAAGCATCATCTTCAGCAGCGTCTAGCCCGTTAAGCCACTGCGATGTGTATTTACACAAGTCACTAACCGAAGACATTTATTGATTGTGTGCAGAGCGATTGTTGTCGCTACTTATACATTTCTAATGTTATATGTTTTTTGCATTGAACGAAAATACGTATTCCCTTTGATTTCTGTCCGTTTTATGTCCAACAAAAGTGTAAAATTGGTAAAAAATTTGTTAAATTGTTAAAAAATAATAGAAAAAATAAAGATAAAGAAATGCCGCAGCAAATAAAACTCTATGAAATGGCCTACTACCTCGTCGTCATGAAGAGGCATCGAATGGCAACTCTTAAGTATTACTCTATGATTTGGCTGACTATTCGATTATAGCGGCCTCGACTGTCTATTCGACTATAGCGAATTCGGGTGAATATTTACCATAGTGGGTTTCTTACCGACTATTCCCCTATACTGTTCCTACACAATACATTCAATGATGACCGATCCCGAGCGGGACATGTAAATCACATACCGAGTCAATAACCCGCATACCCGACCTACAGAGTGAATACGAATAATCGCGTGTACAACACGCTAAGTTCCCGATCGTCTTAAAATATGGGCCAGTCCGCAACGTTCCCCCGTAGAGTATTGTTACGCCAAGACAAGTGGCCCCAGGAGAGTGTTGTCAAGCCAAGACAAGTGCTCTCGGAAAAGTGTCGTCAATCCTGACGAGTGCTCTCAACGAGTGAACCAGTTGATGTTATTTCTGTAAATCAAATTATTTTGTAAATTAAGAATCTGAATTCCAACCCCCGAAAAGGGTAAACTATTTGGTTCTTATTTCGAAAGGTTCGGTGGATCCTAATGAAAGACTCTGGACATGACTGAGCTTACCTCAGACCTCGACAAAGGCATGTTAGAGTATGCAATACTCGAAGTACCGTATCCACGCATGCAGTGTCGACAATCCGAACTTCGAATTCGTTTCATTGATCTCATTTTCCAATGGGGAGTCGATCGCATTGAAATCTTTGCTGGTTGCTCCACACAAATAGCACCATTGAGCATATGGTTGATGATACAGCGTTGCAAAAATGGACGCCAACTTGTAGTGTACTGTTTGTGATTTGTTTTCCATCGGAAACTTCGACAAATTTAACTTCATTCAGTGTTGACACTGCGTCTTCGCGCAGAAACTGCGGTCTAAGCGGCCTACAACATCGTGGAGACGAGGGCCTAGAATTCTTCCAAATGATGGTTTCTTACTTCGATTGTTGATCAACATACACGAGTTGTAATGGCACAACTGAATTGAAGAAAACGTGCGCTTCTGATTTGCTATCATCAGTGACCATCTGCATATATTCATTTTGCTTAGAGCTTCCATCGCAACCCCATTTGCAAATTATATTTTGGATGAGTAAAATACGATAAACTGTATGATCCAAAATTGCCTGCATTTGAACTTCTGCACTAGTCTCTGTAATTCTAATAGCGTTGTACTGTGGATAACTACGCTCGTTTGCGTCCATCATATTTTCTTGAGACATAAGCTTTTTGATACTTAGAAGCTCTTGAAGGACTTGCCGTTGTTACGTCCTTAATAACATTCGAAGCGATCTTCGTTCTGTAAGGCCCCTGACTCCTTGGGGCTGTTCGAGGCCTTAGAAATAAGTAGGTATATGAAGCTCAGTTGGTCACCGAAAAATAATTTTTTCCCTCAGTGCATGTCGCATGCATATATAAAAGTTGAACGCAACAGTTGAAACATTTCTCTCAAATGAAGATGTGTATTACAAAATTCGTTTGAATTGATGTAAACAAAATTTGACTAACACCAAAATGTTTACCCCATAATCGGATTTTAATAAATATTTATCATATCAACCTCACATGTTCATAGAATTGTATGTCATGTGACTTCGCCTTGTCTAACTTCGCGCAATGAAAAACTCTAGGGATCATTTGCCGGAAAAATACTTATTTTCCTTCGTATACTCAACGTTGACTGCAAACGTTGATCGCAAACGTTTATCGTAAAGGAAGTTTATTATAATATTTTAAATCAACGTTCATTTACCACAATATTGCAATTCTACGTTCTCTATGTTAATTTGAATTATAATAAATCCCTGCCACATGAAAATCAGTTGTTCATGGAAGAATATTTCATGCCGTTATTGTATGCAAAGAAAAATTCGGTTGTCAATCGTTTGGGGCGAAAAATATGTATTTTGCTGTGTGACCAACAGTATTGCAATGGTGTGTGTGCGTAATTCTTGTACATGAGAACGTCGAAACTCTGACCACCTTTCATTTCCTTCGGCGACGATAGCTTCGCTTAGTGATGGCATAGAAATATATAAGTAAATGGCGTTGAAAGCTTCTCAGTGACATAACGATTCGGATTTATTTTAAAAGTGTGGTCGAAAAACGGAGAAACTGTTCCTTATTCTTCCATGGGATATAATGCGAAAACAATATTTTTTACCATTACCCAACGTTGTGCAGAACAGCTAAAATGTTTTCCTCTTTAAGATTTTAATTCCTTGTAATCTCACGATTTTTTCCAAGAACAAATTATATCAATTCGAACTAGAATTTGAACGCACATTGGTGGACGATCGATTCGAAGTTTCTGACTCCGCTTATTAGCGCAATAGCGTCCTAGACATGTGGCCGTCTTGTTAAAATTTTCACTAACTGCAGTTTTTGTGGTTCTCTCATCTTGCATTCTTTTGTCGCAGAAGTTCTACGTATTGCTGTAAACAAACTTGCGTTAACCTCAGAGTTGATGTAATTTTCTATTGCGGCAAACAGAAAACACGTTTGTGAACATGTGTAAAGAATATGCACATACACACATGTACACAGTCAAAATAATCTAATTATTGCATTTCCTATCTCACCGTTCAACAGAACAGTACAAGCAAATTCTAATGCTAATGTTTTATTCGACTTCAATCAATGCCTACTATAGCTCATGACCTTTTTGATTAATTCCTTGGTGTTTGTAATTAATTCCATTTAAAGGAAAATATAAGTATTAAAATTTATTTGCATTTAAAATTCAAAGCCGTGATTCAATAATGAGGATACAAGTCTATCCAAATGAATTCCATTGAACACAATTTTCGTAAGAAATTTACGAGCCGTGATTCAATAATGAGGATAGAAGTTTATCAAAATGAATTCCATTGAACGCAATTTTCGTAAGAAATTTAGGAGCTTTGAAGGTTTTACAAATTGTTTTGACTCTTTGGGTGTTTGAAACTTGACCTTGCTATATCACCTATTTCCGAGTCGGAAATGTTAACGCCAGTACAACTTTTTCGTTTCTCATAAACATTAAAGTTAGTTTGTCACAAAAAAAAATTGTCCAAAAATTTGTTTATCTAAAACTTCGTTTCTGGCAAACGTTTTGTTTTTGTGTGTAAGCGAACTTAGGACCCCTTTTCAAGAGCCAATTGACTTCCGGACTATGTAAATGAAGGTCTTTAGTTTAGAAGTTAAGGTTCTTAATTTAAACTTCTTAATTTGCAATACATTATTATTTTTGAATAAATAGCAGAATTTGCAACATTTTTTTTTACCTAAAGAGGAAATGTAAATTCATTTCAACTTAGCTTTCCTTATTACAAATACTATAACTCTTTCCATTTCCAACTCCATCTTAGCATCACGTTTTGACATTGTCAATGAACTCGTTGCCTCCGTAGGACTTTATTAAACATTCATTAAATAAACATTCAATGTCCTGAAGGACAAAACGTGTATCCAGCACTTCATTCATAAAAATCATCCTTATACGCCCGGACGGTAGAACAGTTCGTTTCATGAACAACTTCAGTTGTGACAATTAGAATACAAGTGGTTGATGCTGATGACATCTAAGCAAACAAGCACAGCAAGTGCGGCTGAAAAATCTGGAAAATCTTTAATAAATATTTGTACTACAAAAATACAAATAGATGCGCCTCAACAATATGCGCCATAACACTTTTCCCAAAAACAAACAAGGACACCAACCCAGGAGTGTATATAAAAGTCCTTAGATATATAAACACAGCACAGAGTATAGATACGTACATACAACTGGGCATATGCATATGTCTGTATACTGAAGAGACACATGAACCCTAGACACATGCATGCAATAAGTTTTGAAAAACTCCCGGGTTCTTTAATTTGAGCTTTCAATGAACTCTTTTCTGAATAAGAGGTTTTTAAATAAGTTTGGGAAAAGGGAAGCAGTACTGAATTTCTGTTAGTAAAGGCTTTGTTATTCTAACTAGATTATAGAGTTCGGGAGAAATAGTTTTGCATCGGGTTTAAACTAAACTGAATTATTATAAAGACTGTAAAGGGTTCCAGTTGGAATTTCGTTCTGAGTATTGTGACGACGAGTTTTGTTCTTTGAAGCTAGGATGCGCTCAGGGGCTTCCGGAGTCCCTTACATACAGTTTAGATCGAGAGAGAGAGAGAACGATCAGTTGTTCGTAATTTTTGAAAGTTTATTTCATTTCACATTTGACCTTAAACTAATTGAGAATGATACTTTTGAATGCACACTCTATCGTTGGGACGGCAATTGTGTGGATGAAGAAGACAGACGAAGGGCACAAGGAAGTCGGTGGCGGTGGCTAGAAACATTACAGGACACTGCAACAACTAATTCCTTAATCAACATACACAACAGATCATAATTAGGGCTAGGACCAATGAAGGCTCGGACTTCAAAAGCGGTCGGGAGTAGCATGTAAAGTTGATTTGTTTTCTCGGTCTGTCACTATTTATGACAATATTGGAAATTAAATGTTAAACAATTCTCACTAAGCATTAGTAAGCAATAGTAAAAGCATTTATTAGGCTGTGATAACCTCTAATTTGGTTATGACAGCCTCTAACTCAGTTTTGTCAACCCCTAATACGGTTATGTCAACCCCTAATGCGGCTGTTACAACATCTAATGTGGTTGTGACAACCTGTAATGTGGTTATGACAACCTCTAATGTGGTTGTGACAATCTTTAATGTGGTTGTGGCAACCTCTAATGTGGTTGCGACAACCTCTAATGTTTCTTTGGGTGTTTCCATGACTTCGACAAAACCGAGGAAAAGAGTTATTCGTTTCGTGGTCGTTGCTCCCATAGCATGACTTTAAATTTTCGAAAAGGAACCGAGATTTTTTCAAGACATTTATACTCATTGTTTAATGTCTATATAGGTTGAAAATGTAACAGAAAAATCTATGCATTATTCCAGAATATTCAGATATTTTGTCCAATCAAAATAAAAATAAACTTAAAACATTTGATTTAAAAATTTCTTCTTCATTTCTTCTTTTCTATGTATTCTGTTCAAGAAATTATATTTCAGAATATGACAGACTCTGACATATATTTTTTTTAAAATAATACATTGAAGGATATTAATGATGTGACATTTATAACATTTGACATTTATAAAATTTTATTGGCTGCCAGAAAAAAGCCATTGTAATTTTGTATTAACGTAGAGTCTGTCCTCTTTCCTTCCATGCCCGTTTATATGTTTTTAAACGTTTTTGGAATACTGGTTATACTGCATATATTTAAAGTCCTTTAAAGGAAGAATGGAATACCGAATTTAATATTCATCACATGGCGTCGTAATTGACAATTCTTGGCTAAATCTTTGAAATGTTGTCGCAAACAATAGTAAGGTGCTACACATTTCTATTTGATTTGGCAATTCCATTCATAGTTGAATGCAATTGTCACAATCGACATCTCTAACCGACGTTAGGGGTTGACAAACCCGACTATAGAGGTTGTCAGAACCGACTTTAGATCCTGTCACAACCGACTTTAGAGGTTGAGACAACCGACTATAGAGGTTGCCAGAACCGACTTTAGAGGTTACCAGAACTGTGTTTAGTTTCTGCCACAACCGACTTAGAGATTGCCACTATCGAATTTAGATTAAGCCACAACCGACTTTAGATATTGCCACAACCGACTTTAGCGGTAGCCACAACCGACTTTAGAGGCTGCCAGAACCGGTTTTAGATACTGCAATAGCCGACTTCAGAGGTTATCACAACCGATTTTAGAGGTTACTACAACTGACTTTAGAGGTTACTAAAATCGGCGTTAGATTCAGCCACAACCGACTTGAGAGGTTATCACAACAGCGACTTAGTGGTTATCACAACCGACTTTAGAGGTTACCACAACCGACTATAGAGGTTGTCAGTATCGACATTAGAGGTTACCACAATCGACTTTACATTCTGCCACAATCGACTTAGACGTTGTCACAACCGAATTTAGAGGTTGCCAAACCGGTTATGGAATCTGCCACAACGTACTTTAAACGCTATCGTGGTCGACTTTAGGTTCTGCCACAACTGACTTTAGATGGTGGCACAACCGATTTTAGAGGTTATCACAACCGACTGTAGGTTCTGTCACAACCGCCTTTAGAGTCTATCACGATCGAGTTTAGATTCTGCCACAACCGTCATAGAGGTTACCACAACCGACTATAGAGGTTGTCAGAATCGGCTTTAGAGTTTACCACAACCGACTTTAGCCCCTGTCACAACCGACTTTAGAGGTTGCCACAACCGCCTATGGAGGTTGTCAGAAGCGACTTTAAAGGTTACTACAACCGACTTTAGATTCGGTCACAACCGACTTAGGGGTTGCCACAACCGAATTTAGCGGTTGTCACAACCAGTTATACATTCTGCCACAACCGACTTTAGACGTTGGCACAACTGACTTTAGAGGTTATCACAACCGATTTTATATTTCGCCATAACCGACTTTAGAAGTTGCCTCAACCGAATTTAGAGGTTGCCACAACCGGTTAGAGGCTGTCTTGATTGACTTTAGAAGTTGGCTACCACACAACCAACTTTAGAAGTTGGCTATCGATTTTAGTGGTTATCTCAACCGAGTTTAGATTATGCTACAACCGACTTTAGAGGCTACCACGATCGACTTTAGCCCCTGTCGCAACCGACTTTAGAGGTTGCCACAACCGCCTATGGAGGTTGTCAGAACCAACATTAGAGGTTAACACAACCGACTTTATAATCTGCCACAACCGACTTCAGAGGTTACCACATCGACTTTAGATTCAGCCTCAACCGACTTAAGAGGTTATCACAACCGACGTACAATTGACTTTAGAAGCTGTTATAATCGACTTGAGATTCTGCCACACCGAGTTTAGAGATTTCCACAACCGACTTTAGAGGTTGCCACAACCGACTTTATTAGAAAAAAGCCATTGAAATTTTGTATTAACGTAGAGTCTGTCCTCTTTCCTTCCATGCCCGTTTATATGTTTTTAAACGTTTTTGGAATACTGGTTATACTGCATATATTTAAAGTCCTTTAAAGGAAGAATGGAATACCGAATTTAATATTCATCACATGGCGTCGTAATTGACAATTCTTGGCTAAATCTTTGAAATGTTGTCGCAAACAATAGTAAGGTGCTACACATTTCTATTTGATTTGGCAATTCCATTCATAGTTGAATGCAATTGTCACAATCGACATCTCTAACCGACGTTAGGGGTTGACAAACCCGACTATAGAGGTTGTCAGAACCGACTTTAGATCCTGTCACAACCGACTTTAGAGGTTGAGACAACCGACTATAGAGGTTGCCAGAACCGACTTTAGAGGTTACCAGAACTGTGTTTAGTTTCTGCCACAACCGACTTAGAGATTGCCACTATCGAATTTAGATTAGGCCACAACCGACTTTAGATATTGCCACAACCGACTTTAGCGGTAGCCACAACCGACTTTAGAGGCTGCCAGAACCGGTTTTAGATACTGCAATAGCCGACTTCAGAGGTTATCACAACCGATTTTATATTCCGCTACAACTGACTTTAGAGGTTACTAAAATCGGCGTTAGATTCAGCCACAATCGACTTGAGAGGTTATCACAACAGCGACTTAGTGGTTATCACAACCGACTTTAGAGGTTACCACAACCGACTATAGAGGTTGTCAGTATCGACATTAGAGGTTACCACAATCGACTTTACATTCTGCCACAATCGACTTAGACGTTGTCACAACCGAATTTAGAGGTTGCCAAACCGGTTATGGAATCTGCCACAACGTACTTTAAACGCTATCGTCTGTCCTCTTTCCTTCCATGCCCGTTTATATGTTTTTAAACGTTTTTGGAATACTGGTTATACTGCATATATTTAAAGTCCTTTAAAGGAAGAATGGAATACCGAATTTAATATTCATCACATGGCGTCGTAATTGACAATTCTTGGCTAAATCTTTGAAATGTTGTCGCAAACAATAGTAAGGTGCTACACATTTCTATTTGATTTGGCAATTCCATTCATAGTTGAATGCAATTGTCACAATCGACATCTCTAACCGACGTTAGGGGTTGACAAACCCGACTATAGAGGTTGTCAGAACCGACTTTAGATCCTGCCACAACCGACTTTAGAGGTTGAGACAACCGACTATAGAGGTTGCCAGAACCGACTTTAGAGGTTACCAGAACTGTGTTTAGTTTCTGCCACAACCGACTTAGAGATTGCCACTATCGAATTTAGATTAAGCCACAACCGACTTTAGATATTGCCACAACCGACTTTAGCGGTAGCCACAACCGACTTTAGAGGCTGCCAGAACCGGTTTTAGATACTGCAATAGCCGACTTCAGAGGTTATCACAACCGATTTTAGAGGTTACTACAACTGACTTTAGAGGTTACTAAAATCGGCGTTAGATTCAGCCACAACCGACTTGAGAGGTTATCACAACAGCGACTTAGTGGTTATCACAACCGACTTTAGAGGTTACCACAACCGACTATAGAGGTTGTCAGTATCGACATTAGAGGTTACCACAATCGACTTTACATTCTGCCACAATCGACTTAGACGTTGTCACAACCGAATTTAGAGGTTGCCAAACCGGTTATGGAATCTGCCACAACGTACTTTAAACGCTATCGTGGTCGACTTTAGGTTCTGCCACAACTGACTTTAGATGGTGGCACAACTGATTTTAGAGGTTATCACAACCAACTGTAGGTTCTGTCACAACCGCCTTTAGAGTCTATCACGATCGAGTTTAGATTCTACCACAACCGTCATAGAGGTTACCACAACCGACTATAGAGGTTGTCAGAATCGGCTTTAGAGTTTACCACAACCGACTTTAGCCCCTGTCACAACCGACTTTAGAGGTTGCCACAACCGCCTATGGAGGTTGTCAGAAGCGACTTTAAAGGTTACTACAACCGACTTTAGATTCGGTCACAACCGACTTAGGGGTTGCCACAACCGAATTTAGCGGTTGTCACAACCAGTTATACATTCTGCCACAACCGACTTTAGACGTTGGCACAACTGACTTTAGAGGTTATCACAACCGATTTTATATTTCGCCATAACCGAATTTAGAAGTTGCCTCAACCGAATTTAGAGGTTGCCACAACCGGTTAGAGGCTGTCTTGATTGACTTTAGAAGTTGGCTACCACACAACCAACTTTAGAAGTTGGCTATCGATTTTAGTGGTTATCTCAACCGAGTTTAGATTATGCTACAACCGACTTTAGAGGCTACCACGATCGACTTTAGCCCCTGTCGCAACCGACTTTAGAGGTTGCCACAACTGCCTATGGAGGTTGTCAGAACCAACATTAGAGGTTAACACAACCGACTTTATAATCTGCCACAACCGACTTCAGAGGTTACCACATCGACTTTAGATTCAGCCTCAACCGATTTAAGAGGTTATCACAACCGACGTACAATTGACTTTAGAAGCTGTTATAATCGACTTGAGATTCTGCCACACCGAGTTTAGAGATTTCCACAACCGACTTTAGAGGTTGCCACAACCGACTTTATTAGTTATCACCAATCATTTTCGATTCTGCCACAACCGACTTTAGAGGTTACCACAATCGACTTTTGTCCCAAGCAAATTAGGGTTTCGCAACGTAATCAATTATGAAATGTCGGTACATTACTAGGGGCGATTGAATTACGAGGTGGCAACCTCAATTCGGTTGTGATTGTGATCGGTTTATGATTGTGAAATTTTTTCAAACTGTGATTCCGTCAGCAGTCGAAAACTCAACAGGGTATTCAACAGAATCTGCAGATATGTTTATGGTATTGGCAAATATGACCATATTTCTGAATAGTCTATACAATTATATGGAATTTGTCTGGACAATTTGTTTAAAATAAAGATTCGTGTGCTTCTTCTTAAGATTATATATCTAAAACTACCTCCTTATCTTTTCCGTCGTCTTATTTTCGCAAGATCTAATAGGGGAAATAACCTGATACCTTTTCTATATCAAACACTTACATCTGAATGGCACTTTTTCATAAATGATTTACCTCTTTGGAACACACTACCGCAATTGATTCAGAATACCAGCAACGCTATTCACTTTGAGGCACTTTTGTTTGATCACTTTTCGCGGAATGTTTCATTTACTTGGCTTATAATTTATTTATTTTTCATTTCGATTTTTGTAATATTCTAAATCTTTTTCTAAGTCAAAATATTTCTGATGACTAAATTAAAATTAAGATATTCTCTTGCATTTGTTTTCCTCTTTGATAAATTTATTTAAATCTAAATGTATTTCATTTATTTATTTAATGTTTAATATTAGATTGTACTCAATTTCAATTTGAATACATTTATATTTTATTTTATTATTACATTATTAGTACTTTACCTTTTTGTTCTTTTTTTTAAATTCAAGTTTTAAAGTTTTATTAAAATTATCATCTCTCCAATGTAAATTCCTATATAGTATTTATAAGATTTATATCTTGTTGTGTAGGATAAGCAAATAAACAAACAATGCAATTCAGTTGCAAAAAGCGAATCTCCAGCCCCTAGAACCTCTTTTCAACCAAATTATTTTGTGAGTACATGTGGCTTCTATCAGGTTGACTGCTACAATGTATTTACTAAACAGCTTCCTCGTTGAAATTAATTCGAGAATAATATCCCACCAACATTCATTTTCGTATTCAAATTTAATTTTTAAAATCTTCAATTAATTGAGTCTTCCTTTCAACCAATTAGTATAACCTCCCTCATATCCTCGCTTGTTTGTAAACAACACATGCACGCATTCATTTATACGTTTGTGTTTGTAAGGACTCATCTGCTCACAATTACACATCCAGTTGCATACAAATGCGTTATTAAATATTCTCATCGTGTTTGCATCATAAAAAATACTTAGCATGCAATTAGGAGTGGTCAAGTAAACATTAACAAATTATATGCTAACATGACGTTTTATTATTTTGGGTTATAATGTTTAACCAGGCTGTGTTTTATGGCCATGACCATGTTCATGTTCATGTCTTTATTCCATGCGAATCTCAGCATATCTGTTTCATGCGGATGTGTTTAGTACGAAATTGTAAATGCATCTGATGCACAGCATTCATATGAATGTTGTTGTAGTTGTATACAATGTTTATCATACTCGTTGTTGTCCTTTGAAGAATCCTCTAGCCCCTGTACTCATCCTTTAGAGCAATATGTCCTTTCGTGAATGACTGTTGCTTGTTTCGCTCTTAACAGATTGTTTGCAAAAAAAAATTGGTGGAACTATGAACAAAAAACTGAAGTAATTCGGTTGTTTTTTTTTTTGTGTGCAAATATCATAGCTTTCATTGAGTATAATAGTTTTCACGCAGTGAACAAAACAGAAACAGGAAACACAAGTGAATCCTTGACGTCAACAAATACTTATACTTACACATCATCATTCGTTTGCGATGAGATTTGGGAACATGTAAGACCGAATCCGTGGCCAAGAGAAAGGTCATATCATTACCAGAACATGACCACTCAAATGAAATGATTGCAACAGTGGAAAGCCTTTTAATGGCAAGGCCAATACATGTTCTAAAAACAATTGCACTGATTTTCTTCGTATCACTGCAGCTTCTATTGAAGGTGATTATGTTGACCTTTCTTAGCTAATGCCTAAATAATAAAGAAATGGTTTCCCATTACATCCCTGGAAGGAATTGGGGAGAGCTTCTCAAAACCAGTGAGCTGCGCGCTTTCTAGATTTATACTCACTAAGCGAGGTGACCGCCGCCGAATGAAGTTTAAGGTGGCCAGAGCAGGGATCAAACTCATGATTTCAAGAACAAGAGGCGCACACACTAACCATTGCAACACCAACGGCCACATTAGCTAATGTCTACTAGTAGGATTCTTTCACGAACGTAGCTGATAAAAAGTTACATTTGTCACTGTATCCGGTCTTCAACATATAGGTGATTTCCCCCGTTGATAAGAATTTAGCATGATTACTCCAAAGGCCTATCAAGTAGCCATTGACACAGGACTCGTTTTTCAAAGACACTTCTTTCTAAACGGATGTGAAGTATTTCATCTCAATCTGACTTTTATGAAGATTAAGCTGAGAAAATGGTTAAGGCCAGATGCCAGTGCCGATGTTGGCGGGATTAAACGGAGACAGGGTAGGGTGCATTATATCTGGACTGAATTCATCATAATGTTACGAAAAATGCGTTCCACTTAGGTTAAATTTAATGGTAGTTTCCGCCAATCTTGCACGCGAGAATGTCGGTGCGATCCCTCCTCTGACCTCTTTACATTTCTGTCGGCGGCGGTCACCTAGAAAATACCTTTCGGAAATGGTATACAAATTTAGGTCCCAATCAGTGAGTGTAAAACCGGAAAGTGCCCAGTTGGAAGAAGTTCATTGGTTGTAATGAGAAGCCAGTTTTTTCTGAAGTTTTAACGGACAGGTGGCGGTGTGTATTGCACTGCAATATTTACAATTCTCTTCAATATCATGACATACTTTTTGGCTGTACGAATCGAGCGTAAGCAAAAAATATGCTATTGATAATAAGTAGTAAGTTAATATTAAGTTTGCATTCTTCCTAGCTGTAACAAATATCCCATCTATAGTGAATTCACCACGGAACTGATGCAGTCTATTAAACTCTGGTAGGTTGTCCATGGAGCTATTCGAAGAGATTTTTGGAAAAATCTAGATGACGATATATGTGGTATAAAAACTCAACCGCTGAATTTAACCCGCAATCTATGCACAATTATTGGAACCGGCGAAAGTTGTTATTGAATATCGAATAATTTAGAATTGTTGAGTGTTATGTCCTGTATTTCAGGAAGATACTTTCATTGTCATTATTGTTATTTATGAAGAATTTTTGACGAAAAATTAAGCAACGATAAAATTCGTAACAATATATTGGAAGGTTCTATGCCGTGGACTTAACACAGGTACGAAATATTTCATCGGAAAAAAAATTCTTAGCTAGACCACTAATAACAGATGAAAAAATACCCAATTATTCATTGATGCAAACAAAGTCTGGGATACAAACTGAAAAAGATCTAGAGCGAAATCTATATACTTTTCTTCACGTTAAAGACTGTTTCATTCTGAGGACCCGTTTTGGTATTTTTGGGCGGTTCTACTGAAGAATAGGTGATGAATAGCGTGGATGGTACCTGATGAATGAAACATAAATTGTAGAAGATCTGGATCTTTGGACCATTTTTCAATCGGATGCGACGAAGAAGCACTCAAACATTTTTTTTATTTCGATTCTGTTTTTTAAGTTTGAAAATTGAATATAAATAATAGAAAATCATATCCCTTACGATATTTGACGACAATACAAAAGGTAGAAAAGCATGGCTATATAGTGTTTTCAATACTCTTTGTTTCAAGGAAAATTTGCCAATATCCACCAATCCGACGCCAATTTGAAAATACAAATAATAGAAATACAAATAATAGAAAAGCATATCGCTTTTGATATTTGTTCACAATACAAAAAACAAAAAGGCGTAGTTATATAGTTTTTTCAATAGTATTTGCTTCCAGGAAATTTGCCCATATCCATCACCACGGCACCATCTAGAAAATTTCCCTTTACTTTCAAAACCACCACCTATCTTTCACCATCTATGGTTTTTATCATAGATAAAGGAATTAAGTAGATATCCCACAGGCGTTGTCATGTACTGCCACTAGGTGCTGTGTTGTCGTTTTGTAACTTTCATTGACGTTTCTCATAACATTCACTGACGTTTATTTAACAGTGTGGGAAATTTTTTCAATACAAAAATAGATTCATTTTCCAGGTTGTGCTATTCAAACAACTAATTTAGTTTTTTCATGTCGTTGTGTTCCCCACTTTCTAATTCAAATGCATTTTGGTTATGAGATTTTTTGGTGTACTGTTATTGTTGGTATTCGTTTGTGTTGACTTGAAAACCTTCGGCCCACTAAACAAAACAATAATGCCCGTTGATGTTGCCTACAACACCTACTGCTATCACCTGTTCTAAATACATCTCGCAAGGTATATTTTATTTGGGATCAAATGTTATAATTATTGCTTTCAGCTCCATCTTGGAAATATCCCATTGAACAAGAAATTTCCCAAGGCATGTGCGATATCTAGTTATTTCCTTTATATATGGTTTTTATTTATCTAACATCCGACACAACTCCCCTTACCAGAACCGTTTCCTCAATAGCGCCATCTATTTCTCATTTCTCCGGAAAGCTACTTAGCGAATTCATCAACCATTCATGGTGAGAGGATACTTTAACGAGTTTCAAGTTAATCGAAATGAAATTTATGCCAGACACCATAGATAAATAAAAACCATTGATGATTCATTTGGCTAATCACCATTTTCACCAGAGAGCACATGTTGTTTCCGTACGACCTTTTTTCAATCGGATGCGATAAAAAACCACTCAAACATCATTTTTATTTCGATTCTGTTGTTTAAATTTGAAAATAGAATACAAATAATAGAAAAGCATATCGCTTTTGATATTTGTCGATAATACAAAAGGTAAGAAATCATTTTTATATGGTTTTTTCAAATCCCTTTGTTTCCAGGGAAATTTGCTCATATCCGCCACTCCGGCGCCATGTACAGAATTTGCCTTTACTTTCAAATCCACCACTTATCTTTCACCATCTATGGTTTTTTATTTATCTATGCAGACACCAAAGTTAATTAAAAACCTAAGGTTGTGAAATATAAGTGGGGGCTTTGAAAGTGTAGGGAACTTTTACAGATGGCGCAGAAATTGTGGAAATGGGGAAATTACCCTGAGAACAAAAACTACGTAAACTTTAATTTTTTTTCTTTTGTAGTCTTAAAAATAACAAAAGCAATATGCTTTTCTAATATCAATATTTTATTTTCAAATTCAAACACCAGAAGTGTAATAAAAATTACTCTTGAGTGATTCGTCGTAACCGATTGAAAAATGGCCGTATGGAAACAGCCTTTGCCATCTGGTGAAAATAGTGAATAATCGAATACACCATTTAGGGCATTTTTATTATCTTTCTCAAACACAACTCCCCTAAGCGAATTCATCAACCGTTCGGGGTGAGGTTGTAAACGGTAGCTTTCAGCGATCGTTACTTCATTAATAGAAACCTTCTCTAATCTGACAACAGCCACAACAACCAAGTTGGAACACTAATCAAAATCTCTTAACATTCGGATGAGGTGGTTTAGCGTAATAAATATGTCCGCTGGGATTCAAATATTATTTGAGCCACAATATGAAGTTTAAAAACTCCAACGACAAATATTGACCAACTGAATTTTAGAAAATCGCTCCTCCAATTTCGTTATCTTCATAGTTTCAATGTAAACAAATCTGTTTGGCCCATGGGATATTTTCCATTGTATAATGTCAGGGGCATAGTTCAAGATAACACTATCATCATCTTCGTCATCTTTAGCATCACTGTCACTGTCAGCGTCACCAAAACCGCCACCCCCAACGTTAGCGTCATTAGTGACATTGCAAAAGTGCGAGTCGGCATCAAACGTTCAACTGCATATAAGAGCATCGTAAGTACCATACAAGTGGATGATGTTGTTAGTTGTTGCTGCTGTTATCCTTGTTACACGACTGGCAACAACAATTTCCTTTCATATAGAAGCAATGGTCAAGGGTGGCCAGAAGACAGCGTAGGAACAGTACGAGTAGAAGAAGTAAATGAAAAACTCGGCGTTGAAACTGTGAATGAGAACAGACAAACACATTACAAGACGGAGAGAGAGCAACACAACAAAAAACGAGAAATCATTGAAGTTATTCAATTGAAAACAACGAATAAAAACCCCCGAAAATCTGTGGTTGGCAAAAGAATTAAATTTTAAAGCATACTTTTGGGAATTGAAGATTGCTTTGAATGCCGGCACTGATGTTGCTTGCCTATGTTAAGGCGCACTCTGGCTATTTGCCACTGATAGCCTTGCCTGCATTAAGGACTTTGAATGCGAATTGATGTGAATCTGTTAGGGTATATATGAGGATATCTGTATGTGTGTTCTGTTGCTGATGATGGTAGTGGTGCTTTTGGTCTTGGTGTTGGTGATGGTGGTCAGCATTTCATTTTTAATTAATAAGGCATGAATGAGTAAATGAAAAAGATCTGAATTCAGTTTGCAATCTCCGCCTTTCTCATTTTCTTTCTTTCTGATTTAAAACATGCAAACTCAATCAGATTTCATTTCATTTCTTCCTTTAATTTTTTTTCACTTATTTGTGCCAGAGACTAAGATCTCATCTGCATGTGAAGTAAACACAGAAAATCAAGAATTAAAAGGATTTTTAAATTAATCCTTATGCTTAACAAATGAAACAACCGATATATACTTTAAATCAATATAGAAATCTCTTTATTTTTAATTCTCGGCAGTTCAAATATTGCTATTTAATTGTTTTTATTTGCGATATGAGAAAGGATTTCATTTCCTTCTAGCTGCTGGAGCAGCTCTAAATGGTTTCCTGCGCGATTTTTGGTCTACGATCAGCACGGACTGGCGTTTCAAGAAGTTGCGGGAGGGCACTTCACTTTCTTCTTCAGCTCCAGCGGAGGCTAAGTTTATCAAAAGTAGACAAACACATTTGGTAATATTTGTATGTTGAGCCAAATTCTAGCTGGAAATTACCTGCTGGTGGTGCCTGTTCTGGTGATGAGGAAGAGGTACCGGCGGCTCGTTGTGCCCTACCAGCCAATAGGTTAAAGTAACACATGGGCATTGCTGCTGGTTTCTCACTTTCATGCAGCGAAGGTGTTTTGGGTGGCTGCAAGGACATCATAAATTCTTCCTCCTGTCAAAAGAAAGTAAGGTTATTCAAATGTTTGTGGGGCAACTGAAGTAACTGGTAGGTCAAAACGTTTCGTTAGATTTTCACAGCTCAAGTAAATCGCTTTTAGAATTTCATACTGTCTGATTCCAAAAATTTATAACGGTTGGTAAAGGGTCGTAAGATATAAGGGGAACAAAATCCGAACCGTTGGCAAACTTTGTCTACATACGAGTATAAATATTTCATTGTAAATATTTCGTTGTGCACATTTCATTGTAACGAAAACATTTCGTTGTAGCGATGTGCGAAATTTTAACTTTGGAACACAATGTAATAGAAACCATTGCGAATTTAAATTGTGACCAGATGTATATAATTTCTACTCCTAAGAAATAACTTTGGATAAATATAGTAATGGATCAGCTGTCTTTAGTCATCTGAGGTAGAGATGAGCACGTGAGTAGGTTTTGACTCACGCTCACGAAAGGCAGATGGTCACTACCGCACGATCGCACACGAAGATTTTTTGGGTACTCACGTTCACGCACTTTCGGGCGAGCGGAATTTCACTCACAATCACATTATTCATGCGTTATTCTCGTGATTCACGCCAGTCACGTGGCTTGTGTCCATCTCTAATCTGAAGGCCTCAACTGATGAGTCTACAACTTATCTTGCGTATGTCTAAGAAAAGCGCATACCATTCCTGCCTACCGGCTTAAGAGTAAGCCCAGTAGTGATTCCCCAAACCGGGACATAAATTCTATGAATTCTGCTGCTTAATCTAGCCTAAGTCTACAATAAATTGTTCATAACGACGGTCCTTACACTTACACTTATATCCAGGTCCAATTTTTCCCCAGATGAATCTTCTGCTGGTTTGTTTAACTCCTGGCATTTGTCCAATTTATATTTCAAAATCTAATCAAGAGAAAGCAAAACAAATTTTGTATCGAATAGTTTCTCACATATCGTCTCTTCTCACATGTATCAAATCTCTATCTTCGGCTTTGTGTATCAAGAAATCTGGCAACTCTTGCACTTGAATACTCATATCCTTCTCCTTAAGATCCACTTTAGTCTCGTCCACCTCTTGTAGTTTATAGATCATTTCGCACAAACGATCTTTGATGAATTTCAAGACATCCATTGTCTTCTCAGCTGATTCGAGATTCTTCTCACGGTCGATTTCAAGATCGCCAATTTGACTCTTAATGTTCTCAATAACTTCTTGATTGCTGAAAATGAAAGAGTAATAAATAATAGAAAATTGTTCCTGTATTCAAATAATAGAAATTGTTCTTGTGTTCAAGTACAGAGCAATAGGTAAAAGCGTCAATCCCTCTCTTGGGGTAATCTTGCAAATTTCGTCGAGTTTGAGTTGCTGTTGAATGTTACTCTTTGGTTGGACATAAAGCGGATAGAAATAAAATAGAATGCGTTCGATGCAACCAACATAAAACATAATTGAGCTGTCACTAGTATTAATCAAACATTATTAAAACTTTGTTAGTTGCATGGTTCGCTTCCAGTTGCTTATCGATCTTTCACCTATCTACTCTGGTTGCAATAAAATCTGAACTACCATGTCGATCAGCTGTGGCATGGATACCCCTTGGTTATTCTTCAAGTCAGAACCCTGTGTCTTTGTATAACCAGGGGGTATCCATGCCACAGCTGACCGAAATGGTGGTTGGAATTTGCGATATGCGATGAATGACTGAGAGCAAATCAAGCACCACACTAAATTGAAATAGCGTTTGATTGATACCAAGCTAAATTATGTTTAATTCTGGTTGTATCGAACGAAAATATGCACTCTTTTTTATTTCTGTTCGTTTTATGTCCAACCATAGAGTAACATGCAACAGCAACTCGAACTTCATGAAAATTCCAACTGTCTTAGTGACCGCAAGATAATGCAAAACAGATGATGGAAACTCTTATCTATTACTCTATAGTTTAACACAACTGGTGTTGGCCGGCTCGAGAGACATTTTTAATTTTGAATACTAGAAGATCTCTCTTTTATTAAGTCTGGGGCCACACACAGAATTATACTTTCGCAAATCTTCTGCAAAAACGATGTACGACGATGTCTTGATCGTCTTTATCCTCAGTTTATTGGAGAGAGGTTCCATTCTCTTCCCCTCTCTCTCCTATTAACTCAAGACTTGCGCAGGTAAAATTGCAGTGTATGATCCCCGAGTGCCCATTTTCTATTTTTATCTCTTACACTTCTTTCTCCTTAACATCCGAGAATTTTGATGATTCCAATTCCTTGCTTAAATTCTCTCTTAGTTGTTCCAAACTACTCTTCTCTGCCTCAGCGGCTGCTCTTAAGTAATTCAAACGTAATGCTGACTCCTTCTGTGAAGAGAATCGTTCAAACACCTCATGCGGAGAAGTGGCACCTGTTACTTCCATAAGATTCTTAAACAAATCCTCCATGTCGCTGGTAACTGTCTTCAGCTGGGAGTTTTCATCTTCATCCGCTTCTGCTTTAGCGGTATGCTGATCTCCGGAACTGGAGCCAATACTATCCTCACGATGCATGGTTTTCCCCTCAAAGAAAAGCTTTCGACCAATACGTTCCAATTCCAGTTTACGCTGTTCCACCAGTTTGCGAAACTCCATGGCCTGGCGTTCACGCGTCTTTTGTGAGAGATTAGCTTGGTGTTCTTGACGTAGTAAGATGACCTTGGCAGAGTCACGCATTTCGATGGCTTCGTTATTGACTTCCTACGAAAGGGTAATTTATTAAGGGGTTAAAGAAAGAAATACAGTGGTTATAAAGTCTACCTGCAAACGATTGATTTCCTGCTGTTGCTCAGCTAAGGCCACTTCCAACTCCCTAAGACTCCTCTCGAAACGCTCAGCATCGTTCATTAGTGAAGCCTCAATGGAACGATATTTCTTGCGTATATGCTCTGCCTCCATCCACTGGACATTGGTGCGATGTATTTGATTTTCCAACTGGCAGACCAACTGAAAAGTAAATAAACAGTATGGTGGACAATATGGAAATGCATGTCACCAACCACTCAATTCGCAGGATACGATCCTGGTATCACTTACAAAGCTTTCATTTTGAAAATTATAGCCTCAGTTTATCTGAAGGCGATTAGGAAAACTTTCTCTGCCGGTTTTCACTTTACCCTTGTTCTATTTAATAATCCAAAATACTCATGTATAGTTGTACCTGCCTTTTATATTTCCTTTTCCCATCCTTACCTTACGATTATTATCCTCCTCCAAGGTCTCTGGTGGTTTTTCACCCAAATTCTGATCCTGTGCCTCTTTGCTGGCCACCAACTCACGATACTGTTCCATTAGTTTACCAAAGTGTTGCTTCCGACACTTGAAGCGATGCCTTAACAAATCCAATTGCTTGCGATTCTCGGTGATTTTCAAGTCCGTCAAGAAGATGGCATCCTCCACATTTTTGGCCCCCATCGGATAATTCACTTTGCCCACAACAATTGTGGGCAAAGCGGAGGTCGCCCTACGCGTCTTGTCGCTAGGTGTGGAAGTGGCAGCCGCTGCCGGCGTCTCCTTTAAAAGGACGGGTCGTTGTAAAGGATTTCGCAGGCGACCACATTTGGTTGTAAGCTCTTTGATTTCCTTCTTGAGTGTGGAAATGGTATCGCTATTGATGCGATTTTGCTTTTGCCACTCGGCAAGATTGGCTGTCTTTTGGCCTTCTGCAAAATAAAAAGGACATACGGGTGGGAGAAAAAGAAGTTGAATGTTTGTTTATTCCTTTGAATTGATGAATTGAATTTCGTGTTGCAGGTAAATGGCAAAACGGTTGTCTGGTCTGGCCTGGTCTGGTCTGTTGGCTTAGAGAACAATACCTGCGAGTAGTATACGTTTCTTAATTTCGGCAATTTTATGATTGATTTCAGCCACTTTATCGGTATCCATTACGTTGAGTGCTCTTGCAATTTTTCAAATATTTTCTCGTCAAACTATTCATTGAAACTAAACGCTGCCAGTCTGTTGTTGGATCAATTTGTCGTTTCCACAAACAAGGAAATGTTGATGTTGCCAACCATCTGGTGCCGCCAACAACGGTTGCTATAAACAAATCAAATGAAATGGCATGAAAACAGAAGTGAACACAAATCATTTGTGGTGATTTTGTAGAATTTCAAATAAATGATAAGGAAGGAGTATTTGCACCTGGTTGAAATGAGTGGTTGTTTAAATAACAAATAATTTTTTTCATTTCCTGTTGTTTTTGACAGACAATTTTCCGGTAGGAGGGCAAACACTTTAGTCATTGCACTAAGCAACAAAGTCAAGGGATAACGAAATGTTAGGTGGTCAGTACAGGGATCGAACCCACGTTATTATGTGCAACTAACCACGCATACTACCCACTACACCTGCGACGGCAGCAAACCATCAAAATCTGCATGAACAATTATTGAATGTTAGGTTTTCATACAGGTAAAGTTGGTTTTTTATTTTTCGTTAGAATGTATATACATCTGGCGTAGGAAATTCTTGGTGTTGCCTGGTGCAATCTGGCAACACCACTGGAAAAAGTTACAGTATTTAGCTTAACAGTAACCAGAACGTTTCTGTGCGGATATTTTTCAAAACAAGTCGACGTGGATTATCAAGACAAGGGTTCACTGATGATCTCAAATCTTTATATACCGATGATGATCTACCTCGCATTACTATGAGAAACTGGTATAATGAATTTAGTTTGGGCCGATGATTGCTTCTGGACGCATTTCGTGCAATTTGTCCAAGATCGGTCGTTGTTGCACAAAACATTGATGCTGCGCCCGAATTGGTATTGCAGGATCATTATGTGACATAACGTGAGATAGAGGTAATCTTTTAACCCATACCTTCATTATTGTACGAAAAAATAAATTTGCTCTCATTGGATACCGAATAATTTGGCAATTGCTCAAAAATTGTGCGCGCACGTAGAACTTCAAAGAAAATAGGGTCCTGCTTCTTTGCCATAACTGCACTGAAAGAAAATTTTTACATCAAATCGATGATAAACATTCATCAATTGTTCTTCGTTGATTTGATAACAAATTTCATCAACTCAATGAAAAGGTTCTTCAGTTACAAAATTGTGTGTTTCGTCACCGTTTTCAGCTTCACTGAACTGGTGGTCTTTTTTACATCAATCCTCATCATTGGACTTTATAATTAATTAGTGGAATGGATTCAAAATATGGACGTAGTATTGCACAAATAAACGGAAATAGAAAAAAAAACTGGGAGAAAATTGAAAATACCTAAATACATAATACATAATACAAAATAGTGCAATATCCATTCCCTGAGCATTTCTTTATGGCCTTATACCCGGTTCTTTTGCATTTTTTAACAATTAGAACTAGTCCAAAGAGTTTGGCGATACATTAAACAAATAAATTACATCAGAATGGTGATAAATTTACATCAAATATATAACAAACTTTCGTCAAATTTCTGGCAACCCTACATCTAATTGACGAAAATTTACAGTAAATTGAAAAACAATTTACATCAAACTGGTGAAAAATGTACTTCAATTAGATGACAAACGTATGTACATCAAATTGCTGAAAACTTACAGTAAATTGATAAACAATTTACATCAAACTGATGAAGAATTTACTTCAACTTGATTACAAACGTACATCAAATTGAAAATTTATATTAACTTGATGTAACGTTGTCGTTGAATCAAGAGTCAAGATGAAAGATTGATGAAATGTTCAATGTTCTTCATCAATTCAATGAAGTGTGTCGTAGGTTGGAAAATGAGGAAATGTTTCATCAAATTGATGAAAGAATTCAGAATTTTTATGAAGATTTTTCTTTCAGTATGGTCATGTGGCAACAGTTCCATTAGAGTACCCTATGATGGTCAATTCTGGGTGCTACACAACCATTTGTTTGCCAGAATTTTTTGGTAAACTAAGGAAAATGAATTCCAAAGAAAGAGTAATTCTCTATCACGACAATGCTAGCCCTCACACATCGGTTCAAATAAACGATTTGATGGGTCATCCGCCTGACAGCCCCAATTTGTCACCTAATGATTTCTGTTTATTCCCTTATATTATTATTAGGCGAGAAATATGACAAGCAACCCCCCTAAACCACCGATATTATCGATTTGTTCTAGAAACTTCTAATGACATCACACGCTAAAAAAAGTGGCATCGGTAACATAATGCAGGAACCATGTATATGTTTGTGGCCGTTGGTGGGGCAATGGTTAGTTTGCGCGGTTCTTGTAAATGAGTATGTGGGTACGATCCCTGCTTACATTTCTCTCGACGACGGTAACCTCACTTTGTGATGGCGACACTATCGAGTACTTAGTCCACGGAAAAGCTTTTCAGAATACTGTTCTGAACCGGTATAAAACCTGTAGGTCCGAATCAGTGAGTGCAAAACAAGGAAGCGCACAGCTTACTGGTTGTGAGAAACTCTCCCCAATCCCTTCATGCGAAACCATTTATTTATTATGTATGAGTTTGAAATCCTAGTTTCCATGAATTTAAGGTCTTTTGCTTGTATCTTTCTTTGTTGCCTGTCACGTTTTTAATTTTAGGATATGCCTACAAACAAAGCCACATTTGGGTCACAAACACATATATTATAATCTATTAATCATTGTGCTTGACCTTAAATTTCCTTCGACGATGGTCAACTCGCTTAGTGATGGCGACACTACCGCATACTTAGGTATAAAAAGCTTGTTAATATACCTTTTGGAACCGGTGAAAAACTCAATCAGTGCGTGTACAATTAGAAAGCGCACAACTCAATGGTTGAAAGGAGTTCTCCCCAATCCCTTCATGTAATTGGAAACCATTTGTTTTCTTTCATTCCCGGGACCATTAGATTCATTAGAATGACAATACCGTAAAGCTATAACTGGCGGACAGCAGTTGAATACATCCAGTAAAATATTTTTGGCGATAGCCTCCATCGACCTCCGACGGCCAACTGTGGCTTTACTGATCCTACCCATTGTGTTTGGTTTGAAGCTAAGCTTTGTGCCCAGAACCACACCAAAGTTTTTTGTCCAGAATCACACCTAGGGGTTTTGCGTTATTCTTCGGAAAAATTGACATACCATCAAGAGACAATGGCTCAATCTACGGAACCCTCTGATTCTTGGCAAGGAATACGTTGCCCTATTAAAGAGTCTACTGATAAAACCTTAAAGCATATATCTGCCTGAGGAGGGGTATTTCCCATTACTGCAATTTACTAGGTCATCAGCAGATGCGACGACTTTCAATCTGATATCTCTATTTCAATCAAAATGCCATCCCGTTTTAAACTCCTGGGAAGGCGGATACGGTGCCAACTTGATGGGTTCCTTGTCCACACTTCTAAAGATAGTGGTGGTGCTCAAAGACGAAGTTACTTGGCTATACGTAAGTAGTAGTTAATGATCCCCTGGTCAACAGGGTGTGTAGATAGAGCAGATTTTATAGATCCCTGTACATCGTAGATAAAAACACCTTTGTAACTCCACTGGTGCTATACCGTCAGTGCCAGATGAGTTGTATGAATTTTTAGAATGCTAGTCTGTAAGGATTTTAATCCATCGACATAAATAAACAAAAAGTATATAAAACTTCCTACTGTTTAATGTACACTGTAAGAAAATTTTTACATCAAATCGATGATAAATGTTCATCAATTGTTCTTCATTGAATTGGTGAAATTTGCTATTCAATATGAATTTTCTTTACTCGGACACTCAAGTTTGTTGAAGGTCAATGACCTCTGAGTCAAGATTATAGTGTTCAGGTCAAATTAATTAAGTCGCTTCATTAAATTCTTGATCTTTTTACATCAATCTTCATCATTGGAATTTGCCAAAAATATGGACGCGTAGTATTGAAAAAATAAAGAGAAAAAGGAAAAAGTAGCAGAAATTTGAAAATAAATCCATAATAGAAAATAGTGCAATGGACAGAAAACTTTATCCACGTTATGAAAATTTTTTGTGTGATCTTATACCACCCTCTTGTTGTGGATTTTTTACGTTGAAAAATATGTCAAAGAGTTTCACTAATCCCTGACAAACAATTTCCATTAAAATGATCACCAATTTACATCAAATTGATGACAAACTTACATCAATTTGATGACAACCTTTTATCTAATCGACGAAAAACGTACAACAAATTGATGAACAATTGACATCAAACTGGTGAAAAATGTACTTCAACTTGATGTCAAATTGTGGAAAAATGTACATCAATTTGATGTAACATTGTCGTTGAATTAACGTAAAATATGATTGATGAAATGTTCTTCATCAATACTATGAAATGTGTCGTAGGTTGGAAAATGAAAAAATGTTTCATCAAATTGATGAAGGAATTCATGAAATTGAAGAGGGTTTATCTGGCAGTGTAGTGTTTATTATTCACGATATTTCCTGCAACATATGAGTTGGAAACGATCGGTTTGTAATCGGGAGTCTTCAATTCACAAATCCTTCCATGATTTGTCCAGGGTTCTTGAAAGAAGACGGTATCGGTTCCATATTTCTTTATGTGCTGAAGGCAGAGTTTGACAGTGGTGGAGATTTAGTAGTAGCTTCAACATTTGCAGCTACGTCCCCCTCCACCACTGTATTTTTGGCCCAGTTGTAGTTGTCTTCCAGGACACTATCTGAAGCCTCATCAATAAATTTTTTCAGTCAGACAATGATGAGTCGTTCTATACAGCATCAACAGTGACAATCGCATCCACGTCCCTTTCTTCCAAGCCCTCCAATGTCGGTATAACTTTGGTGGCTTCGCAGTCATGCCGGTAACTCAATAATCTTAATAAAATCGTCTCCGCTATATTCTGCATAGAACCACTTGCAATATCGAGGCAGTTGACGAAGAATGTGGCTGGCTCATAGCATTTGTCAACAATATAATTTTCTTTACTCGGACGCTCAACTTTGTTGAATGTCAATCACCTCTGTGTCAAGATTATGGTGTCAAGGTCAAATTAATTAACTCGCTCGATATAAATAAAATTAATTAATTAATTACAATTAAATAAATTTCCTAACCTTTCAAAAAATTTTTTGAAAATGACATTGAGTAGAATTAAAAAAATAATGATATAAACCTTTCACTGATTTGACAGTTTGAATTTATTTAAATCGTTACTTTTAAATAACCATCTCCTACCTTGTGCATCCTGTTTTATGACACATTGATTTCACTGAATAGCACCTGTTTCCAGTCGCGGTCCTTTCGTTCCTTACCCTACCATCTACCCTCTCTAATTCTAATGACATTTTAAGTTATCTCCTTTTCCCATTACGACCATCATCATAAAGTCTTGCTGTTGCTGTTCATTTCAACGCAGTTTTTATGCCTCAATGTAAATGCTCGATGAATGGCATCATCTAAAATGGAATTGTTTTTCTCCAATTCTCATTAAGAGCCGGAGAACATGGATGTTAACAACATCTGCCGTCTGGAAATGGTCTAATTTCGTTTCGTTTACTTCAACAAATGGTGATTATGATGATGAGTGGTGGCTCGTAAGCAAAATGTGTAGTATACAAATGGTTTGTGGTCGTCTATCTGTCCTGTGAGAAATATTGGCCGACCGTGTAATTACGCCTTTTTCAGCAACGGAAAGAATCTCAAGGTAAGTTTGAATTTGAAGAGGAAAATAAGGGGTAGAATTAAATCGGGCACATGTGATTCATTAATATGGAACAGGTACCAATGTATTGATTAAAAGATTTACAAGGTTTTGGTGGTTTTCATTATATTTGCGCTTTTAGTCGGAGGTCTAACTTGTTTTATGATTGGAGTTTTCATAGTTGCTCTCTAGTTTGCGCTCTTGCTCCTACAAAATCGCTTCCACTGATAAAAAAAAGGTGGTCCGAATTGTAGGTATGCACGAGTGCTTACATGGACACTCAAAGTAGTTTATATTTCAAGCTGCTGTGGATAGTATCGATGCATTGTGCATTACTTTCGAGCCACATGTGTATGACTACGTCATTTGTGCTGCAAGTAATGCAAAAGAGGCGGTAAATTCAGCAACTTGGAAGTGCTGTGCACAACCCACCCAAAAGAGCAGCGATAATATAATTGAAGGCAAAACTGAGCGCTCCGACAATTTCCCGCTGGATATTTAATGCTTTTCCAAGGACGGACTGTTTAGACAAACTAAATATCTACCTAACTTTTGTCTTTAACTTTCATCCCTAACTTTTCTATCTTACGACTTCTTTTGTTAAAATCAGTTTCGGCAACAGTATAATCTACTCAAGGTGGAGTATTTGTCACAAGTCCTGATTCCATGGTTCCACTAAAAAATTATAAATCTTAAGCTTCTGTGATGCCATCATTTGCGTGTCCTTTATATTACTTTACAACACATTTAATTACAAAATTGTACAAGTCAAGCATCCTCCATTATATTTGAATATTACGCATACGCCCCCTTGAACCCAATGAGACAAAAATGTTTCACTTCTTATTGAATTCGTCCGTTTCCAAGAAATCCTTTCTGATTTCTTGTCAGTTTTTATTTAAATTCATTTTATTATTTGATTAAATGTTAATTCGTTACGGATTTTAAATTTCCATGTTAACCGTTGTTCCACCGACAGCAATAGCACCAACAACACCATCCCCATTCCGCCTCCTGCCATTCTTCATGGCCCATATACTAGTGCACATAATGAAAGCCTCTGGCCAAATGCTCCATTTGCTTTCAAATGGAGGAGAAACAAAGCGTTTTAATCTCTGTCCTTTATTAGGCCTTTTTGTCTTTTGAAACTAATCATTTACCTTAGAGACAAGGCGTAAGCAGTCACTTTTGTATTCGTAAATCCTTTGGTCCATGCACCTTCTCGTGGTATTCTCACACTCGCCCTCTCTCTCTCGCTCTTTTTATGCGCCAAACTTTGTTGACAAACGTTTAGTCCCTAATTTCCTTGAAAGGGGTCTGTAGCAAGAATGGAACATTGGTTGTGTGCGAGTGTGCCCTCGGAACATGTTTAAGTGTTAGAATCCTGTTTTGTTACCTGTCCTGGGTGTTTCTGTACACACCACTTAAGGATTCAGCTATTTTATTATTCATTTGCTCGCGGGGCGAATAAGTTTTTGTTGTAATAGATGTTCTGCTATTGTTGTAAGCGCGCTGGCGTTGATGATGATGTTCTTGTTCATTTTCCCACTAAATTGTATAATTGAAGTATTCTTGAAGGACATTTTCTTAAGATGTTGCCACACCATTATGCAGTGACACTTTTTCTCTCTAGTGGCCATTTAGTGTGGTAGTGTGATAAGTGTGGGAATAGATAACAATAGGCTAAACTTCTCATAACGCATATGTTGGTTGTTAGATAAACAAGATCAAGGCAAAAGAGTATGTTGCTTACTTGTTGTCATTCGGATGGCGCGAGGACTTTGCCGTGGGTGATAAATATTCTCCGCAACTGAAATTCGATTGCAACAACCTCAATTCATCATTGATACCATTGCGGCAACCGATTTAACAATTATTTTTATATATTTTATGTTTATTTTCTATATTATAAATTTTTTTAAATTTTTTATTTGCGTGAACATATTTTTTCATTATTTCCATCCTGACAATGAAATTGACATTATTCGGTTGCAACAATCCAATTTTTTAAAAATGCGATTACGACAAACGAATTTCTCTTGAATTCTGTCACGGTGACCATATTTTGGTTTCATTCGCATAAAGCAATAGAAAATATTTTGTATTCGGACGCTATGAATTCTATTGACAGAACTGAGTTCTGTGTCATTATAGCCGTTTGAATGTTAGTTTTATTATATAAAACAATTTTTAATTCAAGCCTGAAGGAATCAATTTGGAAATTGTGCGGACAATTTAAATTCTATCATTCAGATCCGAATAAATCCATCCTGATTTAAATAAGTTTGAAAAAGGGTAAGAGAATATATGTTAACAAACTTATAGCAAACTGGGCCCAATAGGTGTACTATTATAAAGTTGTCAATCCCTAAAGTCGTTTGTGACAAACGCTAAATTCGATTGTGACACAATCTAAAGATGGTTGCGACAACTTCAAAAGTCTGCTGCGACAATCACTAAAGTTGGATGTGTCAAACTCTGAAATCGGTTGTAACAACCTCTAAAGCCGCTTGTGACAATTTCAAACGTCTGTTGCCACAACCTCTAAAGTCTATACTGGCAATCTCTAAAGTCGGTTGTGATAAATTCTGAAGTCGGTTGTGACAACCACGAAGTTTGGGTGACAACCTTAAAAGTCGGTTGTGAAAACCTTTAAAATCGGTTGTGATAACCCCAAAAGTCTGTTGTGACAACTTCAAAAGTCTGTTGTGACAATATCTAAAGTTGGATGTGCCAAACTATTAATTCTTTTAGGGTAAACGCTAAAGTCGTTTGTGACAACCTCAAAAGTCAGTTGTGACAATTTCTAAAGTAGGTCGTGGCAAACTTCAAAGTCTGGTCTGACAAACGACCAAAGTCTAAATTGACAACATCTAAAGCCGGTTGTGACAACTTCTAACGTCCGTTGCGACATCCTCTATAGTCAATAGTTACCATCTCTAAAGTCGGTTGCGACAAAATCTGAAATCCATTGTGACAACTACGAGATTTAGGTGACAACCTCTAAAATCGGTTGTGATAACCCAACTGTCGTTCGTGACAAACTCTTTAGTCAATTGTCACAACTTCTAAAGTCCATTGTGAGAATTTCAAAAGTCTGTTGCGGCAATCTCTAACGTTAGATGTGTCAAACTATAAAGTCGGTTGTGATAAACTCTAAAGTCGATTGTAACAACCGCAAAAGTCGATTGTATCAACCTAAAAAGTAAGTTGTGACAAGTTCTAAAGTGCGTTGTGACAAACTTTATAGTCTGGCCTCTAACAACGTCAAAAGTCTTTTGTAACAACCATGAAAGTCGGATGAGAACCTTAATGGTCGGTTGTGATAACCTCGGTTGTTACAACCTCTTTGGTCAATTGTCACAACGTATAAAGTCAGTTGTGACACACTCAAAAGTCAGTTGTGAAAAGTTCTAAAGTAGATTGTGACAAACTTCAAAGTCCGTTGTGACAACGTCTAAAGTCGGATGTGACAACGTGTAAAGTCATTTGTTACAACCAATAAAGTTCGATACAACCTCAAATATCCGTTGTTCCAAGCTATTTAGTCGAGTGCCACAGCCCTGAAGTAAAAAGTCTATTGCGACAATCTCTAAAATCAGTTGTGACAATCTCTAAAGTCGATTGTGGCTAACTCTAAAGCCGCTTATAGTTGCACCGTTGGGTTTAATGAATTCACCCACTGGGCCTCGGCCACCGGCCTAATAATCGTTAGTATTTCGGCTTGAAAGACACTGCAGTTCCCAGCCAAACCCAGCCTCAGACTGAGATGAAGGGCCTCACTCAATATCCCGATCCCGTATCTGCCACCATTTTGGATTCATCCGAAAAGATTAGATACAAAGAGAGTGGGTATGCCACTCAATCACTTCTATATAGCGTCATTATCTACAGTTTGCAGCACATAATTAGTCACTTGACTGAAACAATCGCCTTGGTGATTCTCGATAAATATTGTCACGCCCCCTAGGGCCTTGTTTCCAGAGACCCAATTCTCACAAACGGAGGCCGCTTCTAGCAGCACACCGTCGTGTTTAAGCATCAAGAGTAATAAGTTTCAGGATGACATCCATCGCCACCTGTGGAGTAATCCATTTCGTCTGAATGATGTACATCGACGCAGAGCGTTGAACCTTACCTAACATTTTCAACTGGTATCTATTCCGCAGGGCGTTTCACCAGACCAAACAGACATAAGTAACTATTGGGCGCACAATAGCCGATTACGACCAATTAATGGTCCCCGGACACAGTCCCCAACTTTTACCAATCGACTTTCGACAGGCGTAAAGCACGTCCAATCGCTACTTCATTCGCTCCTCAGTATTTCGCTTCCAGTTCAGCTTCTTATCCAGAACTATACCAAGATATTTCGGCTCAGAAGTTAGAGATAACTCATCACCAACCGTCCTTGGTCACCTGAATTCTCCGATCTTTCGCCTACGTGTGAAGAGGACCAGCTCTGTCGTCGCCGCATTAACACCCAAGCTACAGCGCCTAGCCTAATCAGACAGTTCACGCTGGGCGTCTGCATAAGGACGCTAATAGTAGGCAAAGATTTTCCACCGACAAGAATGACAATATCATCCGCCTAGGTGACAATTCTATGTCCTTTTAGTTCGAAGTCCTCAAGTATGCTATCTACCAATAAAAGCCACAGCCGAGGGTAGAATAATCCGCCCTGCGTTGTGCCCCTTGTGGTCAGCTTCCGAACAGAGCTCACACTCCGAGTCGATTTAACAATGTGGCATATGTGCAATCCATTCGACAAGAAGCTGTGGCACTCCAGCAAACTCCAGAGACTGCCTTATGGCGCCAAAGGATACTTTAGTAAAAGTACCTTCTACATCCAAGAAGGCAGCCAAAGTAAAATCTTCATACCCCAAGTTGCGTTCAAGATAGTTGCATTGAAGTCTCCACGGCTTTATCCTTGAGGTAGGCATGGTGCCTAGCGCTCATTTAGCACTGGCCAATTCGATTTCTAATATACAAATTAATCATTCTCTCTAAAACTTGCAATGGAAATGATGAGAGGGTGTTTGTTGTGTAGAACTTAGGAGAGACATGACCTTCCTTATCCGACTTGGGGATAAAGTTAACCAGTACATCCTGCCACTTATCTGATACCAGGGAGGGTCTAAACCACGCCCTACACGCTGAAAAAATATGTATTTTATTGCTGCTTGGATGTTTGTGCCCAAACATATTGTGTTTGCTATTCAATATAACGTGTTTGGGACACAATGATTAATAGGTTGTATTATATATATTTGCGACCCAAATGTGGCTTTGTTTGTTTAAAACTGCTGATAACACAAACGTGACAGATAATATTGACATAAAAAGCAGCAGATCTTAAATTCACGAAAACAGTGCTGGCAAACATGTACATGGTTCCTGCAATATGTTGCTTGGCCCGATATTTTTCAGCGTGTGTAGATAATCAAAAGATGTGGAGTGACAAAGGCGTTACAAATTTGTAATTCTGCTTTAAAATTCTGGTGGAGTATTTCTGACACGTGCGTGGTTGAAATGATGTATTTCACGTGATTTTAGGAGTGTTTTTATATCCTTTACCTTTGACTCCTCCCTCGTACCACTTGCTTCCTTTTTTCTCTCTCTGTTTCACCCACTTGTTCTTAATTTTATCATTTAACTAACTACTTTAACAAATGGCCATTGAATTGTTAAAAAATAAGAGAATCTGTTTGTTTAGCTTTCTATGGTTGTTAAGACCATTTAGAAGAGCAGCAGCATCAAAAACAACGTCAAGACAAAAAAGTTATAGCAACAAAAAAGGCCAGGCCCAGATAATGGGGTATTGGCTGGCCTATGCAAATACTTCAGCTCAAGAGGCAGCTCAGCTCCTTGAGAGAGTAACAATTTAATTAAAACTGTTTGCCAGGATTTGCTCGTCTTGTATGTCATGTCGAGGTAAATGTCATCTGTGTCATTGGTGTAATTGTGTAAAATATGTAAATGTCCTGTCATACAAACAATTGTTGTAATTACATAAAGGAGTGGGACATTTTTTATTACAATTCAAATATCCATATAATTTATGTTGACACCTCGTGTTCGTTACTATAGAATGCAATTTATGAATTCGAAGGATTTGAAAATTTGTATTTTTTTCGGCGAAAGGTTTAATATATCGAGGTTTAAACGACAGTACCGCGTTCGAATTTATTTGACTGTTTTACAGAAGTCATATTTTACTGTTTTAATATGTCTTTAACTTGGGGCAAAAATATATTTCGAGTTCTAGAATTTCAACTAGCACTAACAACTTTTAGAAGAATGTAACAAAACTTATATTACCAATAGATGGCTCTAAGTTTTTTGAAAAATTTTAGTACAAATAACCATTTTATATTTATAGTATATTCATATAGGAATAGTATATTCATTCTGGAAAACTCTAAGAGCAGCAATCGACACCTGATCGTTCGTAGTCGCGGTAGCTCACAAACCCCACCATTCCCTGGAACTTCTCTGTTCGCCTCAAGGGGAGTCTTATCTCCACTTTTCTGGAATTTTGCACTGAATAGTGGTAGGGCTAGAGGCATCAGTATACAAAGCCGTTGCAATTGCTAACGACCTGGAAAATACCCCTCCACATGTAGAGAAGTGCCTCAGGATATAATCTGGAGACTTTCTAACAGGCAATAAGCTGAGTGTAGATCCAGAGAATACCGAGCTTGTAAAGAACCAGGAAGCAGAAAGTTCCTTATATTTAGCCATTGTCTCTATGTGGTAGGGAAATTTTCCTAACTCTGAAAAAAATCAGATACTATGACGAAAATATTGAGAGAAGTGTGAGTGTATTAGTAAAAACAGTATTAATGTATTGCTATTGTCTCCGCAAACCCGTCTTGTGTAAGCGCCAAGTAAAGGATAGTGTAAGATATCTTGGTCTGATTCTCGACAGAAAGCTTAGTTTCAACTCAAACACTATGGATAGAATCAGTAGATCCACAGTGATAAATCTATTATCCGCCCGATATTGTTCGGCGGCATTGTCGGTTGGTGATTGATACTGGATAAATCGACTTACCTAAGTCTGTCAACAAAAGTCCAGAGAAGGACAATGATGTGTATCACATATTGCCTTCACGCAACACATATTGAGGGTCTGGTGGTTATCATCCACCGGTTTTCATTTGATGGGAAGGCAGATGGCCGCAACATCGGCAAATCTGATTAATACATTTCTTTCAATGGATTGCCAACACATATGGTCAGGAACGGTTTTAAGAGATCTCTTGCGATCCTTAATTCAAGTCGACTATATATCAGCCCCAATCCTCAATGCAAGTCGACTACATGACATTCCCTTCAATCTTTGAGAGATACTTTTCCACTTATGTTCCGGACTGGAAGGGACGCATGCTTGAGTGTACAAGCTATTTGGACTTCCAAACCAATTGTTCTAAACTGAGTGGCAAAATAGGATTTGGAGTTCATTCTAAATAGCTGGTTCTATACCTTGTACAAATGCCACCAGATCATTGTACTGCCGTTGAAGCAGAAGTTGTGGCAATCGCAGAAGTTTCGAACGTCATCACCCCCTTTGGGTATCAGCAATCACGCTGCTATCTAAACTCTGCAATCTCTATTCCTGACTTCAAGAGCTGCCCATTACAGCTGCTCGTCTCTAAATGAGTTGCAGTTCGATATTCACCTTGTATGCACTGAAAGAAAATCTTTACATTAAATCGATGATAAATGTTCATCAATTGTTTTTCATTGAATTGATAACAAATTTAATTTTCTTCAGTTCGAAGATAGTGCGTGTCTTCACCTTTTTCAGCTTCATAGTTTTTACATCAATCTTCATCACTGGACTTTAGAAATAATTAGTGGGACCATAATTAGTGGGACGGATTCACAATATGGACGTAGTATTGAAAAATAAAGAGAAAAAGAATAAAACTACACCATTTGCAATTGAAATTTAAAATATATCAATTCAATTTTGAAATATATCAATTGCAGTTTGAAAATCATATTTGAAATTTGAAATACAACCATTGGAATTTAAGAATTCTGTTTGAAATTTGAAATATATCACTTGAAATTTAAAAAACATCAACTGAAATTTAAAAGACATCAATTGAAATTTGAAACACGTCAATTTAAATTTAAACGACATCAATTGAGATTTAAAAGACGTCAGTTGAAATTTGAAATTAGTCAGTTGTCAGTTATATAAACTAAATGTAAAACAAATTGATGAACAATTTACATCAAAACTGTGATAAATTTACATCAACTTGATCACTAGCTTACATCAAATTGTTGAAAAAATTAGATTAACTCGATGTAACATTGTCGTTGAATCAACATAAACTATTGATGAAAAATTGATGAAGTGTTCTGCAACAATTCAATGAAATGTGTCGTAGATTGGGAAATGAGTAAATGTCTCACCAATTTGATGAAAGAATTCAAAAATTTAATGAAGCCTTTTCTTTCAGTGTGGGTGCTGGGGCACAAGTAAAGCAAAGAGCAGATAAGCTGGCGAAATTAGGGGCTACCTTTCCTGTTCCACTGGATGCGGAGTACGTGGGTATACTCATTTCTGCATCCAAACTAATGCTTAAAACCGAAGCTCCCAGACATGCGAATGATAGATGGTCGGAGGCACAATTTGTAGGATCACTAGGCAAGTGTAGCCAAGTGTAGACCTGGATCTTCCGCTAAACCTGATATCCAAAATATCTCGTTGCTAATAGCTGTGCTCAAGCAACATTCTTTAATATAGAGCAACGCGTCTAGATTTGGAATGTCAGCTCATAATGAGTGCCGAGACTGTGGTGATGAAGAGGAGGCGGACAGAGCCCATCACCTTATTTGCTACTGTCTGGTGTTTTGTATGCGTAGGGGACAATATCTAGGATCTTACTTCATAGTGGATCTAACAGACATTCAGAGAGTTAAGCTGCATGATCTTAGAATCTTTTTGCAGCGTATTAATTATTTAGCAAGGGGCTAATGTACGTCTCTACTTTATCCACATCCTGGAATATTGGGTCGAGTTATCAGATGGCTGGAGCGTGGTCGGAATATGATGTCCCAGTTTTGTGGCAGGGATCAATCTGTACATTAGGTACTTTTCAATAAAAATATTCGGTGCACTTGTTTGACGTTACAATGAATTATAGGTACTTCAAACCCTACATATATGGGCCCCAGCATTTAAGTTCTTTTGAATTCTTTAACACCCGGCGATACCTATAAAATCTACAAATACAAAATCTTTTCAACATCTTTACAGAGTTTAGAGAACTGCTGTGCATTTTCGGAATTTTATATATCGCGCAAATTGCAGGCAATCATAGTCTGAGTGATGCAGGTTAAATTTCAAATAAATTACGTACTTAATTGACCTCAATGAACCTAGGCATATAACATGAAGATAATTATTTCTAAAAACTGTCTCGATCTTTTTTCATTTCTCTCCAGTTGGTATCACCAATCTTCGCAGGGATTAATCTACCTGACGGCTCCAGCCTAGTTTTTGTCATACTATGTTTCTGCTACCTTCGAGTACATCTTCGAATAACCTACGCACTGATTCATCCTAAGCCATTCTATTGACTTGGCCCATCCAGCGTTAAATTCATCCACTTAACTACGTCGATGTCAGGAAAAAAAATATGTTTGCAAACATTGTTTTCATGAATTGAAAATCTGCTGCTTTTTTGTTTCTTTGTTGTCTGTCATGTTTTTGTTTTCAACAGTTTTCAACAAACAAAGCCACATTTGCGTCAGGAAATCATATATAATAATCACATATAATAATCCATAATCATATATAATGTCCACCATGTAATATTTAAAGGCTAACGCAATGTGTTTGGACACAAGTATACTATATTTGCGACAAGCTACAACAACTTTATATGTGCAACCAAACAAAAATAGACAGCGTTTTCAGTGTATAGGATTTCAGCCCATTACAGGCCACATATCTTCCGGAGCATTTTCCTCTGAAGACTCCGAGTGCTGTTTCGTCTGCTTGCTATATGGTCCAGGATTCAGAACCATGAAATACGATAGGTTGTATGAGAGTCTGATATAGAGTCTGATATATGTAGCTGGTCTTGATGGTGGGATTAATCTCTGAAGTGCTTGTTTAGCCCGAAATAACACATAATATGCGAATTGATTACAGGTGGGGTTTTTATTGCCAAAAAACCAAAGACGACATTGAAATATGTTACACAAAATTTCGCAAAAGTAGATATGACTTCAAAAAATGTATCGTATACATAAGTGTCATTTAATATTCAAATGTTCTTTAGCTCTTATATTGAGCTTTTAAATTACGATTGTGAAACTCGCCCTTAACTTCACATTGCATTCTATGAAGAGTTTCTCACAATCATTGCTCTTTCCAATTTGATCGCTATGCTCTTTCCAATTTGATCGCTGCCTGCAGTCCGAACGATTGCAGTGACAATCTTTGCAATAGCTAATTACTCGATAGTGTATCCATCACTAACCATTTCACCACCTACAAGTTGTAAACATTATTGTATTAGGCTTTAAGTTTTCCGGGCTATATCATTAGTCCGAGAAGAGCCACCAAAGACTCTGTGGACCTTACAAAAATAAGCTCATATAAGTGTTTTTCAACGTACCTTTCCTTTCCGACCATTATTTTATGTCTCCTAAAAGAACCTCGGCCATTATTTCTAACTCTACGTTCAGAAACGCGCGTGAAATTAGTTTTTGTTCACCTACATACATATAAAGTATATTTAGTATTTCCTTTCGTCGGATCCATAGAATAATTTCCTTTCGTCGGATCCATTAAATATATTTTGGACTTTTTGTTGACTTTTATCGTTGGTATACATTTGTATTGTATTTAGCACAACTAGTTTGCAACAAACACACGAAATTCGGTTGTTGTTCCTTTGTTCATCGCTGTATACTATTGCCACTATCTGGTATTATTGAACCTATATTTTCCACCATCCAATGTTTACTTTCCATCGTACCTACGACCTTTAGTTTATTGAGCGAATAAAAGCTTCTATGGTGTGTATTATTCTATGGTCGGATCCATTTTCGAGCAGTTTGCTTCAAAATGTAAATTGTGAAATCATAAATAGCCTTCATTTTGATTATTCATACAAACACAGTTTTCCCTTCGACTATGTTGCATACTTTGTGGGGTTTAAAATAAACATATGCATGCATGCATGCATTTAGGCGCATTTTTAATGTCTATGCTTCGCATTAAATCTAAACTTAACGACAACAAATGAATTTAAACTTGTTCGCAATAGAGTCATTTACCTAACCAATAACATACATATTTACATATACAAACACACTCTTTCCTCACTAACACATTTACCCATTGCTTGCATACACACAAAATAGTACGTGTTATATACACACATACCATTCTTTATGCTACTGGTATTCATTTCATTTATAGCCCCACGATAGAAGCGAAAAAAATTGGTACTATATTTCATGGCGAAACAACAAAAAAGGAAAAAAAAAAACACCTTGCCCGGTAATGAATATAGTGGTCCGTCTAAACAATGGCCGTCCAGGTAACCCTTAACGTAACTGTATTTGTTTTTTGTTTTGCAAATTCCTGTAGTAGAATTTCTCTTCTTCTTTGCCGTATTTCCTGTCGGGGTTTAATAACATTTTTACAGTTGGCGCTCACGCAATTCAGAGCTTTTAAGTGCATTTACGTTTAGCCGGATGTTTGCACTAAAACTTATTTCAATTAGAGTTTCTACTTGTTCCAGATATCGCACGGCCGGGAAACAGAACACAAACCATGGGGCCAACCAACACATAACGTTAACATTAGAATCAAACTGATATATACATGTGTATGTGGAGTATTAAGGGAGGATGGAAAAAAAACTTAGCTGAAACAAATATATGTTGGACAGAATGGAAATTAAGATAAAAATGTTTAAAATTTAAATTACACATAGCGATTTCTTACTTTTGGCAATTAACAGTGGAACAAAATAAAAGAAAAGAAAATAAAATTGTATATATCGGAAATTTACTGTTTATGCTTTTGATGTCGAATGTTTATTGTGTGGGGCTTTTGTACATGAGAACGTGGGCTCGATCCCTGCTTTGACTACCCTACAATTGTTGTGACGATGGTTACCTTGATTAGAGGCGGCAATAGCAATAATAATAATAAGGACATGAGATTGATTGTGGAGGTAGAAAGATTCTGATAGCCACTCATTTTGCAGTGGCCGGAAATAATTCCTTCATAGGGCAGTAAAAGTAGCTCACTACTTCCTAGAAGTATCTCCCGGACAATGGCTTTATCGGAACCCTCCGTTAGCTAGTTAGATTGAGAAGGCAAAACGCATGAGAGGCCTGACTGGTTATGCGATCACTGATGCGTGGATGAGCCAACACAACTGGCCAACGGCGGATCAAAAGAAAAGAAACCAGAATTCAGTTTCGACATACTGCATTCTGGTCAGCGTCTGATCCATAATGGGCGGCTGAAATATAATGTATAAATGTAAAACGGCATAAAATGTAAAACCACGGTGGGCTGGGCTTGCCTTCCGCCACGATTATATTGTCAATGAAACTACGAAATGAGTATGAGAATTGTAATACCCCCTATTTGTTGATAACCTCCTCAAAAGTTATAAGAAGCACGATTTACGGACATGCACTTGGAATGTTAAAACACTATACAGATCCGGTGTCACTATTCGACGGGCACATGAATTATAATGCTGACATTACTGCTATGCAAGAGATACGATGCACAGGTCATGGCTGGCCAAGGAAGAAGAACTATGACATATACTACGGCTGCGGTACGAAAAAGCATTTATTTAGTTGCGGATTTGTAGTTGGAAAGAGACTGCGACATCTGGTCGCAAGGTTCAACTCCATAAGTGAACGTATAGACACCATCCGCATGAATTTGAAATATTTTAACATATCGCTAACATCTGTATCCACCACGATGGAAGAATGAGACGATGACGCCAAAGATCGCAACTAGCTCACAACTAGCTCAAAAAATATGTGTTTTTATTTTATAATCAAAATGGGCATTCTTACTGAGACACCCTTTAGTTTACCAAAAAAATTACAGAGTAAATAAAAATCATCCCTGATGAACATAGAGTACAACGAAACTGCAGGCAAAGTGATATTGACTGTAAGAATTGTGTTGTCTGTTTAGGCAAAGTCAAAAATCATGCCTAATGAAAACCTATGGTTATCTGAAGATGGACAGAAGTTTGTGCAGATGTTTTGCGTGCGATATTTTTCGAACACTTGCATAGTGGGGAATTATCAATTAAAATGAATTTTCGTTTTCAATATCATCATTCCAATCAATCGCTAATGAAGATCTGTGACTTTATCTGAAATACCTGTGCGGTTTGTCAGGAATCATGAGGACTTATTCTTTTGAACTTCGTTTGAAATACTATATACCTATTTATGGAAATATACAATGGTCTTGACTTTGAACATTAAATTAACAAAATTAGGAACAACGTTTTGTATTGAACTATTTTTCCAAATCAATGTGATTTACCAAAATAATTCTACGCGATTTTTTAAATATTTTATTCGTGACAGGCATTAAATTCATCAGAAACTTCTGGGACGCACATAGCAAAAAATTCTGTTGTTTGAGTTATTTTTTCCACACTCTTTTTTGGTCGGAAAATTCTTCTTCAAAGCGTTATTACGTCAAATAATATTAAAATATTTTCCTTTTAGGGGACACTCTAATGACCAGCCATTTGAAATTTATTCTGGCACACCGTGATCCAGATTCTGCTTTGTTTAAGCTGCAATCCTCGTACCTTTAATTTTCTTTTACCAACATTTATATTTTTGCATTTCTAACATATTTTAAGGATAAAGGGAGAAATAAAAAGTAAAAAGGAAACAAATCCTTACATTACATATTTGTAGCTCTAAACACGAAAAAGTTTGCAATCATCAGCGAGCGCAAAAAAATTTATATCAGTACTATATGGTAAAAAATGTTTGCTAAAGTTTAGTTATTAATTGGAATTGTTTTGAAATTGTTTAACCTTAAACTTTATTTCCGAAAAGCTGCAACAAAATTGTTGACAATTTTTTTTTTTTGGTGAAAATAATAAATTTACTTTAATCTTATCTTATATGTTGTAAATGACATATTGTTCACCTCCAAAATGCCTACTTTTAGGGGTAAGCATTAACGGTTTAAGATATCTCAAACAGCCCCAAAGTATGCAGTGTTTTTTTGCATTACTACGACTTCTTTACTTGTTTAACCATTATAATTTATTTACTTCGCCCAATTATATGCAATAAATTGTTATAATGTAACATAATCATGCTAGCAATTGTGTATTAACTTAAACTAAACATGACTTGTGGTGGTCGATGTAGATGACGATGGGTGGTGGTCGGTGGCTCCATGTTGGTTGGTTGGTTGATTTGGTTTGTGAGCAGTGTGTTGGGGCCATTGTGGTTACCTGTCGAGTAGTGTAGAGAAAAACAACAACCATGAGGTGGACACGAATGAGTGAAGCTTGTTAAGTTTGTTGTTATCTTGACAAGCTTTAAACAACAAACAGGAACAACATGTTTCATTTTGATATCGTAAAATATGCATGTTGAGGTATTGGAGAGTTGTACATGTGCATGTGTGTGCGTGTGTTGGCCATGGTGGTGTTCATATAACCATAAACAAGAGTCATATCCTTAAATATGTGAGTTTGTATACACATACAATGTTAAAGTCAATCGCTCACTTACACACACTATCATACAAAGTTGTAGTTTAAAATGCAAAGAGCTGGTTTTTGTGTTACATATAATAAGGGCTGGGTTTTAAACTCTCACAAATTTAAAATATAACTGATAACTTATGGCGATGTCGTTTCTAAAAAAAAATGCAAAATTGTTTCTGCTGTTTGCTCCAAAAGTCTCATTGATGGTAACCACCAAATTTATGGTTGCTACAACCTCTTCTCTAACAATTAGCTCTCTGGGTGTTAATTCTTGGGACACACAGATAAATCGTTGACTGATTTAGTAGCCTTTATCGACAATAAGGGTACGTTCAATGATATTACTTCTAATACGATAGAATTAGCGCTTTCGCCCCTTAAAGTGAACGTGGATCTTATGCGGCTTGTATGGCTCCTCGACCTCCACGAGGTGTAATAGTGTACAGTAAAGAGCAGCATTTTGCGAAGAGGCTGATGACAGGTATTTATAATATTGTTACGAATAAGTTGAAGATTTTGCTTGCTCTTAATGACCCTACTAACATTATGTAAATAACAGAGCAGTTAGTGCTACGCCTGAAAGTATGCATTGTAACAACGTACCAGCTCTCTAAACCGGTAGCATGAATTCGCCTCAGTTAAGATAATTCTCCACCATTCGAGATGATTCTACAAAGATAACTAACACAACAACAACGACTAGAATGTTCTTGAATTCGCTAGAGATAACTACATACAATATTTGGTGACTTTTGATCCACACGTTATAATGAGCTATTTTCTCAAAGCCGAAATATCGGCGGTTTCTCTTTAAATTGAGAATTTGCATTTTGATTTGACTTCTTCAAAATTCGGAAAATGTGTAAAATCGTATAAGAATCAGAATTTTACAAATTTCAACAGCAAATAAAACTTAAATCTCAGCTCTTTTGAAAAATATTCAAAGGCTTCAGGATGACTAAATATTGACAATTTAAGTTTAATACCTAAACATCGCCAATATAATAAAATTTGGTCAGAAGTTCCTCAACAGGACAGGTGAAAGATACAATTTATGCTAAAAAATTATAATAGTGAAATAAGTTTTGATAAATTTTTGTATCATTTGTAACCGCATATCAAAAAACGAACATTCCGCAAGTTAGTTTTATCCTGCACCTAACTTAAGGAATTTTTGCATGCATGTTGCTTTTGCTATGCGGTATCCATGGAAAAAATTTCATAGAGTTTGAAAAGTTTCTAAGCCGTTTAATTACATTTTTTAACTCTTAATATTTGGGAGGTATACAATTTTGTAGATTGATGTCGAGAAATATTTCCTTATATCTGGGTTTATTCACTGTATTTGAAGCTCAAAATTTTAGTGTATTATGACAGCCGTCGGTGGTGCAATGGTTAGTGTGCGCGGCTCTTGCACATGAGATCCTGGGTTCGAACCCTGCTCTGACCACCTTAAAATTTCTTTCGGCGGCGGTCACCTCGCATAGTGACGGCGACACTATCGAGTATATAGCCATGAAAAAGCTTCTCAAAATACCGTTCGGAATCGATGTAAAACTGTAGGTCCCAATCAGTGAGTGAAAACTGGAAAGCGCACAGCTCAGTGATTGTGAGAAGTTCTCCCCTGTCCCTTCATGGGATGTAATAGGAAACCATTTATTTTTTTATTTATGACAGCTTGCAAATGCGTGTAAGTCATACAAATTGCTGGTGCTGATTTTCAATATGCTGCTGAAGATAACAAATATATTGCTGGCGCTGAAAGATTATTTAATTCCTAATCAATTTAAAAGTCCTGGCAAAGAAAGTGGATCTTTTTGACGTTAATTATCGATAAACGACGACCTAGAACTTGGCCCTGAATCGTTAAACTCCTTACATGTCCAATATTGTACTCATAATATATGGTATGTTCGAAGTTGTGTTACTCTTTTGCTAAGGGACTTTCGCTCGTTTTCCGTGGAAATTCAAACTCTACCAAAATAACGGGCTTTTTAACCAATGTTAATAAATAATGCAACTAAAAGACGGTCAAGTTGCATATGTAAGAGTGCGAGTGTATAATGTAATGTTGTGGTTTCGTATCGTTCCGGCAGGGGTTTTGAGTGAGTAGTTGTACTTGTAGTACCTACTAAAAAACAGCAGGTTGTCCTGTGTGTTGTTCCACCACATAGTCAGTCGTACGATGTTGTATAAACATAAAATTTAAAATTCTTTTCACACATTCATAGTTATAAACATGCGATAACATTTTCCACAAAAAATGGGTGTTAGATTAATCAGTAAAGGAAAGTCAATGATTTGTTAATATTGTTAATTATTTACGGTTTTAGAGTTGAGATTTTACAACTCTATCGTTACAAAAGCAAAATTATTTTTAAATTATGTTAAAATTTAATTTTAGTGGCAGATAGTACCACCTTAGCCCATGTTAGACTCTTTGAGAAATCGTTTGATGTGTTAAAATTTCCATGTGGTGAGACCGTAAGGAATAATGTAAACTTGAGGAGAACGATTTGCAGACACAATTTTGCAGGTGGGTCAGATTTCTCCAATATGTTGATTTTGCTCCAAAAATTATGCAACACCGGTTGCATTGTGAATAAAAGGAGCAAATACGGCAATAAAAACTTTTATTTCGTCATCCTTTACAAATGTTTAGTCTTTGCTCACAATGTGCTGACATCTGTATTCTATTTTTGTTTTATAACTCCTGTATTTAGTTTTTTACTCTGCAGTAGATGTTTTTGCATTCACCGAAAATTATAGTGTAAATCGAAAGCAGATTTCTTTCAAATGGAAGAGAGTATCATTTTCCCTCTCAGCGAGTTGCTCGATTTACACTAATTGTCCAACACGGGTTTATGTTGTACTTAACACATCACAATTATTCTATTCAATCGTTTAAAAGTCACAACTATTTTACTTTTACTACAAGAATACTTCATACTTTTGCGAGCATAATATCATCCTAATTCGAATGCGTGGCCAGCCGTGTATATATTGCAGCTACAATACACCACAATGGGTCATCCAGCCGATTTTACAACCATCTCGTAGTTTGTGGAGATCAGTAGCGCCATCTATTTGTCGATTCTCTACAGCGTTTCTTGTGTTATTGTAAGGTTGTGTTAGCGATGTTATCAAGTTCGTGGTAATATCAACCGGTCGTGGTGGGATCGTAAACAGAAGCATTTAACTTTCAAGGTAGGTTCAACATATTGAAGATATCTTTTGGGAGTTAAATGTTAATTCAGGCAAAAATGTACAAACATTTTCGCAAGAATATATCTAGGTTAGGTTAGAGTGGCAGCCTGCATGTCGGACTCACGTCGACCGTAAATGGTATATTCCTAGCTCCTTCCGGTGAACCAGCTTGGTTGATTAGAAAAGCTCAGTAGTTGGCGGATTAGCCAAAGGAATGTGAGCTTGGTGTAGCCTGCCGTCTTCTGAAAAGAGAGGAGCCCATATACATGTGCTATTGGATCCACTTCCTCTTCGTTACCATTTCTCAGGACTTTCAGTATTTCTGCGTGTCGCACAATGAAACACTAAGACGTTCGGTCTCAACAACAACAGCAGGGCATTAGTACGTTTCAAGTATAGGCGGGGCCACATCAGCTTGGAAACTAAATCAACAATAGAAAAATTACATATACATACGTGTACAGTAACGTACGCAGGGTTTTTTTCGAGAGCCTAACTTGAAAGAAAATTAGCTTGACAAGTAGCACTACATTCAAAAACCACTACTGAAGGAAATAATTGCAAATAATTGTCATCTGTGGAACTCAGAACTATGTGGGAAAACTTTTAATATTTTCCAATTTTTTTAAAAACGACCCACTTTGTGAATTGTTTACCTTTAACAAATAATCTGTCGCTTCATAAATTTCAAATTGACCATCTGCTTCAAAATAATGGGGGGTTTAAATTCCAAATTTCCTAACTATTTTCTAACATTTAAAATTGTTTCACAATTTAGTGAAGCTGAATGTCGAGATGTAAGTTAGACTTTATATTGAAAGCTGCCAATACGATCTCACCACGAACGGTTGATGAATTCACTCAGCCACAGCCATTTACATATATACACCAAGCCGTTGCGAAAAGCCACATTATTGATTCAGTTTGTCTGATTGATGTAGATGGTGCTAGCGTCACATAGCGAATTAACAGTGTGTTACCATAGGCGTTCTGAAATAGGAGTACAGAGTTACCATCACTACAAAAAAAGAAAAACTGCAATTTTATTATAAAACAAATATTGTGTTAAAATCGGCAAGTCTCTTTTGGTTGTATTACCTATAATTGTGTGTAACTGTGTGAGGTACTTCGTTTTTCAATATTGTTTAATCAAACTCGTGATTTATTTCATTTCCGTAAAGGAAAAGAATTATGGTAATTTGTAATATGATAATTCAAACCTCGGCAACCTTAAAAAGTAGACAACATAAAAATTACATATTGTGAACTTTTTAACAGAAATTTTTTTTTTTTTTAAAAAATTAAGTTTGGTCCAACCAAAACGTACGATGTTAATTGTAAATAAAACAAAATGTTGTCAGAGAATTATCTTAATATTTGTTATTATGATAGAAGGATCTACAACAATTAGGTGTAAAACAAAATATCGGCCAAATGCTCGCCACAGCTTCTGTGGCATACCTCTATTCGATGGTCCATATTTTCAATGACTCTGAGACATAATTGAGGTTCAGTGTCGTTGATGTGCCGAATTATCTCATCCTTTAGCTCTTGAATTGTTCTTGGCTTATTGACGTACACTTTATCTTTTAAATATACCCAAAGAAAGAAGGCCAATGGTGTCAAATCACAAGATCTTGGCGGCCAATAAACATCGCCACGACATGAGATAACAAGGCCATTGAATTTCTCGCACAAAAAGGCATTGTGTCGTTAGCTGTGTGGCAAGTGGCACCATCCTGTTGGAACCACATATCGTACAGGTCCATATCCTCAATTTTTGGCCACAAGAACTCCGTTATCATGCTGACCAAAAGAATCACGAAGTGCACGAAATACATTTTTATTTGAACGCCCATTTTCGTAAAAGACTTCAACAATCTTAACGCGCCGCTCAATTGTGTACCACTCCATGGTTGAATTTGTCAAACACTGAAACAAAAAAAAAAGCCAAATTAAGTTGGGCAAAAAACTTCACGTTAAGCTGTGGCTCACAATTAACATCGTGCGTTATGGTTGGACCACCCTTTAATAGAAATATCCATATTAAATCGTATTTTCGAATGCTTGGGAAAATTAAATAATTAACCATAAATCTATTGCCCAGAGCTGCATTTGGAATTTACCGCTGAACTAAGGATGCGTGTGGTATTTGGTCCTTTAATCTATATTCCTTTTATGCTCAATGTGGGACAACTCAAAACTTCTCACGTTAACAAAATAATTAAAACACTTTTCAAATATCTGTTTTCTGCACTCTCCAAAATATAGTAGTTATTCCAAAAAAGATATTCTTTTCGCACCTTATCAAACCATCCTCCTTTTTTGTAAAATGCCTTTTGTAACATGCATGTATGTATGTCACTTGCAAATGAATAGTACATGGGAAGTCAACTCAGTGCTACACATTAATTGCCTTATTATCGCATTTCGTTTAAAATATAATGAGCATTTTCTCAACTTGTTGGGGGGGGAGGGGTTTGCTGGAATCAGTTAGTGTTCACATGTTCACTTTTGCAATGTTTTGGGGCGAAAAAAGGAGACCTTTTCGCCTAAATGTATGCTTCGCTGGCTCGACAGAGTAAATATTTTCTATGGAAATTCCTCTGCATTCAATGGAAATTTCAGTTTTAATTAGTTGCGCAAATAATTCTTGTTTTTTTTTTTGGATATTTCTTCTTCTTCCTCACAAACTTCTCCCTCGCTACGGCCACCTGGCGCGTTGTGTGACGTGTTGGCTGCCTATAAAACCAACGATAGCGGGGAGGAACCACAACTACGTTTAAGTAGGAAAATCATACGCCCCAAAGGTGAATAAACGTTTGGATGTTAAACCGCAAAAATAAAACAAGAAATCAGTGAAAAAGAACACCAGAACTCTGGATGTAGTTTTGGGTTATACTGCGAGTATTTACCACCATGTTCCTGGTGTTGTTCACGTGGTGTTGAATGAAAGTTAAGGTCTGTTTATGATGATCAGGAGCAAACAATCACAACAACTCCTTTAACACTGGCACACAACAACAACAAGTCTGACTGACTACCCAGGTCAAACTTTAGGTAATGAGTTTTTATACGCTCCGAGATTGTAGGTAAAACTCAGTTCTTGCTGTTTTTTTTATCGACATCTCGTTTTCATATTTGTTTGTGAAAAGCGCGCGCGAGCAAACACGACTTTAGCAATTTTGTTGGCGTATGGCCAATAAACTGTTGGCGAAGTTCAAAGACCTTTAAATGAGTTTTTAATCAACACAAATTAAACCTTTAACAATAACAACAACTGCAAAAGCGTCGAGAGCCTATTGATAGGCTGCAAAGAAAAGTTTAATCAAATTTCCAAAGCATACTTTTCGGTTGCTTTTCGCCGGCCTTTTGAAAAAGTTTTTAGTTGAGGCAGTACTGTTTTTTTTCACAATACCTGAGAGTTCAATAATTTTAGGCGTTTTTGTATGGCTGTTTGAAGTGCTGATGGAATTATTAAAATTCAGTGCATACTTTTAGGCTCGTACAGGAAATGCTGTAATATTTGAAGTTTAATTAAATTTTTGTTTTATGTTTTCGGCTGGAAAAGATTTGTAAACACTAAAACAAAAGGTCTAAAAGAAGTGCTTGTTAAGCATTTAGCTAGAGTGTTTAGGTTCAAATATTTGAGCTCCAAAAATAAACAGTTTGCAGGGTCAAAACGAAAAATATTAACCCCGAATTGGTTAGTGAGAAATTACGAAATCTTATTTGGTTCTTAGAACACCAAATAAGATTTCTCATTCGCATTTTCATTACCAATATAACCGTGGCGAAAGTCAAGCGCAGCTCACCGTGGTTTTGTATTTAACCTACCGCCAGGATGATTATATTTCTACCGTCCATTATGAATCTGACGCTTAGCAGATTGCAGTGTGTTGAAACTGGATTTTTGTTTCCTTACTTTTGATCCACCGTTGGACACTAGTTTTGGCTCATCCGCCGTCAAAGGTTAAAATAATATGTACGCTACTTCATAGAGCTTTAGTGACAGAGTCACCTATTTAAACTGAGACGCTTCAGAGATCGCATAGTTAATCAGGCTGTTCATGGCCTTCTCACTCTAGCTGGCTTACGGAGGGTTCCGATAGAGCCATTGCCCGGAACATACTTCTACGATGCCGCTTGGACTGGCTTATGAAGGAATCATTCCTGGCCACTACCAAATAAGTGGATATCAGAATCATTCCACCTCCACTATCAGTCCCAAGTCCGTTATTAGTATTTATGCAACGTGGTGCAACGGTTAGTGTGTGGTGCAACGGTTAGTGTGAACGCCTTTTGTACATGAGATCCTGAATACCAGCCCTGCTCTGATCACCTTAAATTTCTTTCGGCTGCAGTTACCTCGCATAGTGACAACGAGACTATCGATTATTTATCCATGAAAAAGCTGCTCTAAATACTGTTCTGAACCGGTAAAAACTTTAGGTCGAATAAAACTAGAAAGTGCACATCCCTCTGGTTGTGAGAAGCTCTCCCCAATTCCTTCGTGGGATGTAATGGGAAATCATTTATATATTTATTTTTATTAAAATAATATTAGAATGCCAACAACCAGTTATTGGAGCTTAATTGCCCAATGTTAACTAATCCTAAAAGTATGCAGTAGCTGCAAGCTGAAAAGCTAACTCATACCAACTCACCACGAATATTTGATGATTTTGCACAATCGGTTTAGAACAATTGGGAACAGATGACGTTTGTACGAGATAGTTGTGGAAACAGCTGAATTAGTATATATAATAAATTTGAAACTGAAGGCAGTCTTATTTCACACAGGTAAAGGCATATCGTTATCGAAAAAGACTTAGAGTAAAGTGTTGTACTGTACAAGTAAAGTAAGGAAAACTGTTGTACTTGTAGCAATTTAAATAGAACCTTGTCTCATTAACGGAAAATTAAATAGCGCTAAGGCGGACAATTAGAAAATATAATAATACAATTCCGCCAAATACATACATATTTACTACCAGGAAGAATGTATTTTACAAGTTTGTTTATCTCAACGTGTGGGGTATTAAAACGTGTGTTATAATCAGTTATAGCAAACCATATTATATCTTAATTCACAACTTGTCTTAAATTTATAAATTTATCACTGCCAAAAACTTAATTAATCTTTGGCAGATATTAAACAAACTTGGGCAAATTGTTTTATACTCCAACATTTGATATTTCACATGAAATAAAAAATTACAAATTACTCGAAACAACAGCAACATATTTTCGTTTAATGCATTTATCAACAAATCATTCCTTTTTGCTTCACACATAATCCAAATCACAACAGCATTAGATTTGTACAACCCTTTCACAATCCTACTCCCAGTGGCCCAAAAGTATGCTACAAAATTTTGAAAAATATAAAAAATATGAAATTGAAAAATATATCCCACTACTTCATTCAAAAGAAACGACCGATCCAAGCCAGCAATCATCAACCGCCAAGTCTTGTGTCTATCCGCCTGTCTTTCTGTCTTATCGCAGTAATTATCTTCAATCAGAAACAACTGCAATTATTTTGACATTTTCCATATAACAAACTAGACAAGTAGTATTTCGTTTTCCCTAAACTGACATCTTGGCATGAAATCCTCCTCTAATCCGTGTGTTACCAAAACGAACAAAAATGAAATTTAAAAAAATAAACCTCAGCCTTAGACAAAATGCCAAACGGAGAAAAACAGACTGCATTGCGCCATTATTATGAATATAAACTAGAAAATACCAAACTACCCACATATTTTTCCTTCACTTCAACGACATTTTATTTGTTTTATTTGAGAGAAATGGCAAATTGAGAAAAACCAAAGAGTTTAAGTAATTTCTAAAGTAAAAACGCCGGCAATTTGTGAAATTTCCGTTACATAAAAATGATAGCCGAGGACAATGACAGCTCGGACATTTCGACGTTGTTGCTACATTTCTAAAAACGTTTTTGATAGCTGACATTCTGTAGGTATTCTACATATATACGTATACATATACATTTTTCCATTATTTTTCTTTGTATAATTTTCTAATCAGCTTAGGTTAAACGAAGACCAGTCTGTAGATGAAAGCAAAGAAAAAAATGACATCAATTAGTAGAGGTTTAAGCTGTCAAATGTTCAACAATTGCAATTATTCTTAACTCTTGTACAAATGCAGAGCAGGGAGAAGGGGCTATTGTTTCAATTAACTAAATTGTATATGTATATGCCTCCAACGCAGTTGTTTGAAAACTTATTATACTTCCAACTGATACTAATATCTACAAGCCTATTGAGTTCAACACCTAACCAAATGCATACTTTAAGGCGAATTCATTTTAAACTGTGCATTCAATCATACATCAAGGTTTTGTAGTTATGTGTAAAGTAATAGTAATTAAATTAAATTAATTTGAGCTATGGCTGGCTTACCAGATGTATAACTTACGAGAACGTGATCCCTGGCACACACGACTTAAACTGCAAATGTGAATAGAGGAACACCTCAAGGGGCAGTCAAATCTCTAATTTCCTGGAACTTTGCTCTAGAGTTTTGCGAGAGCTGGAGGGACCAGGTTGCGCAGTCATAGCATGTACTGATGACTTGACAATTTCAGTGCGGCCAGAGAATAAGCTGGGTGTAAATCACAAGAAAACCGAGCTCGTACTCTTTACCATGAAGCAGAAAGTTCTCTATATTCAGCATACATGGCGCAAATTAATTCTATGAGGATTATAATTTGTAGCTTCATCTGAATCACATCTACAAATGCAAAATCAAAATAAAAAATAAAATACCATTGGCAATTGTACTTATTTTCAAAGAATTACCTTCATATCTGGCAGTTTTGGTTTTCAAATATTTTATACAGTACAGGTTTATGAATTTGAAAATACTACGAGGCAATACTTAGCGTAGCCACAAACCTCTAAATATAAAATATATTAAAAACAGAAATTCCAGCAGTCAAACCATTCACAATACTTAAAGGCATTCCCATATTTCATTACAACTGGCACCCGATTCAACAACCTGTATTGGCATTGTCGGATTAAATGGAAAGTCAAAAATGTTTAATTGTTCTTGCGAACAATGGCAATTCTTTTGCATGCAAAATTATAATCCGATGCTAATTAAAAAAAACTATGTACGATATTCGGCCATTGCCCCTATGAGGTACAGAAATTTTCCGTAAGGATAGTGCAAGATAGGCGAGATTCTTGACAGAAACCTGAGTTTCAACACCATGGATAGAATCAGTACAGCCACAGTGTACCTATATTCGTGCAAAAAGGCCATCGGAGAGCGATGGGGTCTTTCTCCGAAAATAGTTTCTGAATATATATTGGCCTATGGTATTGTCGTTTGATGACCGGTACTGGAAAAATCCACTTATGTACCTAAGAGTGTTGAAAAAAGTCCAGAGAATGACAGTGTTAGCACATCCTTTACGGAGGATTTGGGGGATATTCTTTACCTGTTACCGCTAGATTTACTGGGAAGGTAAATGGCTGCAACATACGCAATTCGTTTAAGATCGATGTCTTTCTATAGCAAGGTCCATCAGCAGCTTCGTGAACCATGTAGCGCCATCTATTTTCTCAAATCGTATAGAAAGTTTTTTAGCGAAAACATATATACCAAGAGTTTGCTAGAAGAAAATACTAGTTGCCAACAGGTGGCTAAGTGGAGATGGTGAATTTCCGCAGAAAAAAGTTGACAAACTGTTATTTTTATGTTATCCGACATTTAGGGCTGCCAAGGAGAAAGTGCTAAAAGGAGAGCAAATAAACCACGTGTTCATTAAATAATATGGTAACACAATGTGACCTCACACAGTTACACGCAATTAGTAAAATCAAAAGTAAATCCAATTATCGCTGACCTGATGGACCATACCAGTGTGGCTTTAGACCTGGCAAATTGACAACTGACCAGATTTTCAGGCTACGCCAAATCCAGGAGAATACCCACGAAAAACAAATCGACACCTAACATCTATTCGCCGATTATAAGGCGGCTTCCGATAGCCCGACACGGGAGAAACTCAACGAAGCAATATCTGACCTTGGTATTCCTGCAAAACTCATACGCCTTTTCAGGATGGCCTTGACGAACACCAAATCCGGAGTGAAAGTTGGTAAGGATCTTACCGAACCTTTCGAAATTAATCGAGGCCTCACCCTATCATGCGATCTCTTTAACATCTTAATGGAGATCATTATAAGAAATGCTGCAGTCAACTTGCATAAAACCATCAGCACCAAAAGTCATATGCTGCTTGGGTATGCTGATGATATAAATATCGTTGGGCGCACAATTACATTACTGTGGTGTTTGAGGAATTAAAGAAAGAAGTCAACAAAGGTGGGTCGGACAGTAAATAAGGGCAAGATACAATTAATGGTTTCAGCGAGCAGGGCCTCCACACTATTATACTAGAGCGTGGACGTTGATAACCATTATAATTTCGAGGTGGTTGACGACTTTATATACCTCAGATCTGCCGTAAACAACAACAACAGTAACGTTGGCCGTGATATAAAGCAGAGAATTGTGCTTGCGAATATATGATATTTTGGGCTAAGCAAGCACTTTAGGGTTAAAGCCCTCTCAAGTAAGTCCAGCTATACCAGACTCTCGTAAATCCTGCCTTGCTTTATGGCGCAGAATCCTGTGTCTTATCACTAGTATACGAAACATCTGTAGGAGTCGTCGAGAGAAATATACTCTGAAAAATGTATGGCCCTATAGTACACAACGGCGATTATTGGCGACGCAGGAACCATTAGCTGTGTGTGCTTAATACCGACATTGACATAGTTAAGCGGATCAAAGTAGCATCGGGCACATCGGGAGAAACAACTCGGAAATATTTATGTATTTACTATGAACAACATTGAGTGTCGATGTCCAACCGCGATTTGTGCGACTTGTATTCCGACAAGGACTTAGTTAAGCGAATAAAATTAGAGTGATTGTGTTGGCCGTATGTATGGCCTTATGTATGTACGGTGGCCGTCGGTGGTGCAGTGTTTAGTGTGCGCGGCTCTTGTACATGAGAATGTGGGCTCGATCCCTGCTCTGATCACCTTACTTGTTTTTCGACGACGATTACCTCGCTTAGTGATGGCGACACTATCGAGTACTTAGCCATGAAAAAGTTTCTCAAAATACCGTTCGGATCCGGTGTAAAATTATAGGTCTCAATCAGTGTGTGTAAAACTAGAAAGTGCTCATCTCACAATCCCTTCATGGGATGTTATGGGAGGACACCAGTTTTAGTAGCAGATTGCGATGGCTAGGTCGTGCCAGTAGAATGGAGTGTCAAGACTCCGCTGGAAGGGCAAAGTGCTTGAAGCCCTGCAACCAACTGGAGAGAAAATGCGAAAGGTTAGACAAATATTGTGTCTAAGTTGTGTAGGTTCCCTGACCCAAACAGCTTGTGAATGGCCAACAAAACTAAGTCATTTTCCGAAATCGGCGTTGGTTTTACCACTAAAAACCTCTTTTTGTGGAATGAGAGTTAACAACAATGGACTGTTTTTTCCATTTTTCTTAGACACATTAAATTGTTGACTATGATTTCAATCCACACTATGTCAAAGAAATATTAGAGTGCCAGCAAATAGTTTGTGGTGTTCAGCTTGACTATTCTTTCAGTTTGGCAGACTACTAAAGCATAATGCCCATAAGTAGCTAGTGGTTACGTTGAATGCTACAATATTCGGTTTCACCACAAACGGTTGTTGAACTCACTAGGGACTCGCAAACAAGCGAGACCAAAAGGCGCTAATATGCGATCTCACCACTATCGATTGTTTCGGTATGAATCGAAGATATTTTTTGAGAGTTCAACTGATTACAAATTTTAGATTGGGGTGCTTTTAAGGCATTCTGATTTCAAATTCTTAATTCTAATGTTCTAAAGGTTTGGCAGATTAGTAAAGTTTAATGCCCAAAGTAGCTAATGGTTATTTTATGTTAAAAGCTACCATATACAAACTCACCACAAATGGTTGATGAACTCACTAGTAAGTCGCAAACAATCGATAGAAAAAACCACTATTATGCGATCTCACCACTTGCGATTATTTCGCTAAGAATGGATGATATTTTTTGAGAGTTCAACTGAAAATAAATTTCAGCTTGGGGTGCTTTTGAGGCAGTTTGATTTCAAATTCTTAAAAGTTTACATCATTGACTAATGGTGTTATTTAGTAAAGACGTAGTGGTATTTAGTATAAAATTTATTAAGTGTTAAGTTTTGTATTGTCGAAATATTAAAGGATATGTTGTCACTATCGCAATTTAAAATAACCATATTTTACTAACGGACAATTAAACAACGCCGACACAAACAGTTAGTAAATTCGTAACAATATGAAATTTACTGTAAAATAAACATAAATTCCCATTACAACCCATAGAGACCACAGCTTTTCGCAATCAGTGAGCTGTCCTCTTTGTAAGTTGTAGACACACTGATGAAACTAATGAACAGATTACTGCTGCATACCTTTGGGCGTCATACTCCTTAAATCTATTGCCTACTTCAACTTTAAGCAAACTTTCTCCATTTTTCACTTAAATCTCAACTTTTGCAAAATCGTCGTTGCTAAGATTTGCGTTTTCTGTCACTCCTTCTCCCCTTCCACCACGCTTAAACCTGCTTAGACCATAAATAATTCACTGGACCATAATTGTTATGCTTAACGTGTCTCTGCAAATGAATGTCATTAACGTTAACACATAAAAAGCAACGCCGTACATAATACACCCATAGAATGACGTAAAAGAAAAATTGCCTGTAACCGCTTCATTGTTGAGTAGCAGCAGCACATAACAACAACCAAGACAAAGTCCATGGATGCCAACATGGATTGGTAGCTGGTTGGCCGTCATTGTTCCCTAACGAGAGACCAACACCCCCACAAACTATACCGGATGATGGAGCATGAGGAAGACCATTGTTTTGGTATTTACGCTTTAGTTTTTCTGTGTACTGTGTTTTCCGGTCATTGTCATCACATTACGGGAAAGCAGTGGGTCTGTCTGTGGTAGGCGGCAGCCGTGGCAGCATCACCACTTACCGAAAAAGTGGTGGAGAATGATATCGTAGGAAAAATGGGATAAAGTAAACAAACAAACGAATGACTGAATGAATGACTGAAAGAATGAATGAGTGAATCAATGCGTGTCTCTGTGCAGTAACAAGAAACTAATGTCACTGGACGAGTGTGTTTGTTTGGGTGGAACTTTTGGGGGGTTGTACAGCTTTTTTGTTCTGTGGTGTTGGAGTAAAAGCTTTTGTAAACGGAAGTGCTTAGGTGTTTACTTATGTATGTATGGCAATGTGGTTGGAACGCCTTGTGTACGTGCAGTCTTGTGTGTATGATTATAATTGATTTGGTAGTGGATAACGCGCGGCCGTTATAAAATAGGCCTTTAAAGCTTTTCACAATTATTTTAATAATGTCTGACAGCTGCTAAACGTAGGCACTGGTTTCTGTTACACAACAGTGCCTTAGGGTATGCAATAATTTTATACAAAAAGTAATTCAAGTTGTATAGCTTGTTGTGAAGGATACATTACTAAATAAGCGTAAATATTTTCAAAAGAATATTTGTCATTTCCTTTTAGTATATTATATATAGAAAATTTCCAAATAAAAATTTGAGTAGTTCTCTGTCTGGCAAATCTCTAAGTATAATCAGTATTGCGAGATACAGTTTAATTAAAATTAATAGTACAACCATTTATGGCATTTCAATCTAACGGGATGAAAATAAAGTGTTCAAGATTCGTCTTATATCCTAAAATCTATACTAATATTATATAGAGGAAGTGTTTGTGAGTTTGTTAGTTTGTATGTAGGGAGTAACTTTCAAAACTAAGTATCCGATTTTAAAATTTATAAAAATATAGGCTATATTTTTGATATTTTAACATCTATAGGCACGGGTAGGGCAATCTATCAAAGTGAACACATGCAAAAAAAACACAGCGTTAGCATCAAATACGCGGTTGTTGCACAACAGTAGTCTCTGCCTGAAAATAAGTATGATGGTATTGATGTTGCGGCAGCGAACAAACAAGCAGGTCGTCGTCGCCAAAGAGTATTGAATAGTATAGAGAATTCATTGAACGAATTGTTTGACTCAAAAGCACTGGCGACATCTGGCGAATGATTGCAGGAATTAGTTTTATGAATTGAAGATCTACTGCTACTTTGTTGTCTGTCACTTTTTTGTTTTCAGCAGTTTTCAACAAACAAAACCAAATAATTGGGTCACAAAAACACGTTTTAAAACGTATTAATCATTATGTCTTCAACATGTAATATCGAATAGCAAACACGATGTGTTTGGACACAAGTATAGTTTGTTTGCAACAAGCTACAAACACGTTATATTTGCATCCAAATAACAAAAATCGACAGATTTTTCAGCGCGTAGAGCTGAGTGCTTGTTGTGATTGTAGTTGCACACTGAGACCATCAGTTTCATACCGATTTCTAATGGTGTTTCGTGTTCAGCGAGAATAATATAATTACCTGTTGTCTGAATATACTAGAGGTTTCAAAAACTTGAACCCCCTACTCTAGAAATGAACGCCGCAAGCTTCCCAGCAACATATTTTAGAGGCGCTAGGGCTAACCTTCCACTACTCGTACCGTGCAACAGAACGCAAATATATCAGAAAAAACCCCAAACATCTGATATGAAGAAATGCATTATATACACCATTTCCAATTGGAATTTAAAAAATATCAATTTAGTTTTGAAAAACGGTAATTGAAATTTTAAAACTCTGTTTAATCTTTAAAGTACATCAATTGAAATTTAAACAATTTTGTTGAAATTTGGAGGACATTTTAATTTAAAAGACATACATTTAATTTTGAAAGATATCATTTGAAACTTAAAAATTAAATTTGAAGAGCAGAGACTTAAATTTGATAGACGTCAATGGAACTTTAAAAAACATTAGTTGAAATTCAAAAATTCTGGTAGTATTTTCAAAGACGTCAATTGAAATTAAAAAGGAATTTCAGAAGACACCAATTAAAATTAAAAATACATCAATTGAAATTTAAAAGACTTAATTTTAATTTAAAAAGCTACCAATTCGTGTTTAAAACACATCAATCGAAATTAAAACACATCAATTAAAGTTTAAAATTCATCAGTTGAAATTCAAAAGACATCAAGAGAAATTCCAAGGACATCAGTTGAATTTTATAAGATGTTAATTCAAAAAGTTATGATTTATCCGACCTTTCGTATTGTATTCAAAAATTAAATTGTTCGAGTGTTTATCTTCCTGACGATGCTATCCAAAGGGTAGCGAAATGTCGAAGAATAAAATTAATTAAAAATACGACCAAATGCTCGAACAATTTAATATTTGAATGATGTTAATTCAAATTTAAACACACAACGGTTGAATTATAAAATTCATCATTTGAAATTCAAAAACATCAACTGAAATTTAAAAGATATCAGTTGAATTTCAATAGATATTAATTCAAATTTTAAACACATCAATCGAAATTTAAACAGTTCATCAGTTGAAATTCAAAAAAACCTCAAATGAAATTTAAAATTCATCAGTTGGAATTCAAAACTCATTAACCGATTGTATATATTAGGTGTTGAAATTCCAGTTCTTGCATTTTAAATTTCAATTGATCATTCAAATTTCAAAAGCTCACCGGGCCTTAAAATCCCTTCATCCGCACCTTATTAAGCTTATTGTATTTTAATGTGTGAGTGTGTTTAAAGTTGTATGTGTGTTAAGCAATTTCACATTCCGTTTCGGTTCGTTTATGTGTGTTAGACTGCGCTTTAATGTGTCCGGGCAAATGAGTATGTGTTGGCGTGGGCTGCTTTTAAAACGCTTGAGGATAAATGCCATATTATCCCTTGTATTTGGTTTTCAATGGGTTTTTAGCAATGAAAGCCTTCATTGCCTTTGTGCTGTTCCTGGTGCCACATTTGATGCCGTTGGTATTCACTCGAATATCCTTTTGAGAATTTAATTCAATTAAAGTTGCGCTTGTAAATTGCACATTACAATACATGATTCTTAGCGTTAAGCTCGTCATTTCCTCACTCTGTTAGGGGGATACATGTACATACATATATTTGAGAGAAGTTGTAAAATTTAATCTTAAAGTTTTTTTTGTTAACAAACTTTCTTTCTTTGCCAAATTTTATATTTACTTGTACCCAATTTTCTGCTCCAGATAATCTGGTCTATTGTTTACCATTTTGCCGCTCGTAAATCTATTTACTTTGACCCTTTTTATTTTGATAGAATTGTTGTGATGTTGTTATTGTTGTTGTTGGTATACAAAGTAATTATCTTCCGAAGAACAATAACAACAGCATCTTTTATACAGGAAGGAGGATGTGACCCAGCTCTGTATTTTTTGTTTGTTTGGTTTTGTAATATGTTGATCCTTTGTAAATAATGAAAACAATTCCAGTCTAAGTTAAACAGCCAGTCAAAAAGAGGACGATGACGATGATGATGATGAAGGAGAAGTACAAAAAAAAAACAAAAACCATGAATAATTACTGACTTAGAAAAACCAATAAGGACATCACAATGACTGCAAGAATATAAGATAAACATTTTAAGCAGAGTCTGGTTTATATGGCAACGAAGTCTATTTCATTTGTCAACATTATCTGGTAGTCAGAGTCCTTTCGTTATGTCAATCTTATTAACAATGATCAAACAAATGGGGAATGGTAATGCTAGTGTGACCTACTTTGACTGTAGGGCAAATGCAATCAGTCGATGCGTAGGCGGAAGGTTAAGTTGAATTTGGTCAGAAGGCAACCAGGTAGAAAAGGTGCGTGAAAGTAAATCATGTAAAATACATATCCTTGAGTTAGTTCATTTTAAGGCTTTTCGTTGAAGGTGGGTGTCATTAGAAAATTTGACACTTGGAACACATGGAAACAAAAAGGAGAGTAGGACGAATATGCTGCGTTATGCAGATTGCATTCAATTCATATAATAACAGAACTTAGCTCTTTTCTTAAATGGATTTTTAGTTATTGTAAAATACTGATCCTTTTTATATGATATTACAGGAGAGTATACTTAAACTATCAGAGGTGGCAGTCGTTAAGCAATAATTATGCATATTTTAGCGACAGAAGTCGTAAATCTTGTTTCTGTCAGTATAAAAAAATTACACCGTGCGGCACGATTTTCGAAACGAGACTGTCATGGTAAAATAAGGAAGGTAAACTCGTTAGAACAGATGTTTTCAATTTTTTCATTGTGGTTGATCGTTTCAGCTGTCAAACTGAATGTGCTTTGTGTTTGTACCTTTTTGTATTCCTGTTTTGTTGGTATACTTACGTGCATAGCTTGACAACTTATGCGATTGATACAAAAACAAAATGCCTGTTGTTGCTGCCTACAACAACATCAACGTCTACTGCTACTACTTGGCTATTTTACTATGGAGACTGTCAACAAATCAAACTATGTATCACCAGTAGCAAAACAGCGTACTACATTTTTTATTTTGTGATCGTTTGGCCTTTTTACAACGACTTTTAACAGACCAGGTATACATATATACTTTCAAATAATTTTCTTGACCTCTCTAACAATGCGCATTGCTACAATATGCATATCAAATGAAAGAGAACGATCTTCACTACTTCTCACAATGACCGACGTTTCGATGACCAAGGATATAATAAAAGGAATTTTTATAATTTTATCCTTGACTACCCTGAAATGTTTGCCATTTTGAAAAATCGGAAAAAGTTATCTTAACGAGCTAAACGTAGGCACTGGTTTTTATTACAGAACAGCAACAATTTTATACGAAATGTTATTTAAGATTTGTATGGCATTTCCTGAATGGCAATTCAAGATCAAGATTCCCCTTATATCCTATAAATCGATGCGCCGAAGCTTTTCTTATTCACATACGCTAAAAATGCCGGCCCCAGGAACATATTGCGGTAACCAGGTATATGTTTGCAACCACATCTGGAACCACCACATCTATTGCCAAGATTTCAGTTTTCTGTCATTAATAGTTTAGGAATAAGAAATATTTCATATATTTGAATGCTGAAGATTTCTATAAAGTAGCATCTATATTTCTTTAGACTAATAACAAAAAAAAGCTGAAATTTTGTAAGAGGATGTGATCATTCCAGGTCTTTAACATAACCTTTTCTAGGCTTTTCGATGCAAAAAAATAAAAGGACATGCAAGGAATACATTTTAAATGGGTCTTTTTTGTATCCTTGGTCCATAAAAAATTAAATAATTCTGAAGACACCTTTCATTAATTTTAATGTATATATTGATACTATTCGCATTGTCACAAATGTCAAGAAAATTAGTGAAAAATGGATGTCCTTGGAATTTTAAAAGTCATGTAAAACAACGAACGATCACGAAATAAAAACCTGAGTACGCGATATTTCTACTGGTGGCCCATAGTTTTACTTATATCAGTCAACATCTTATCAGCCAACATCTTCTATACATCGAAAAGTATGTGATCCTGGGGTCCGCTATGTAATCCCTATGTTTTGTATACACTCACCATGATTCACACCCCATACTCCTCGAGTACGACCCTCATCACTGACCCCGAACACATCAACCAATCAACCTCATCCGCGAACAACCACACTCACTGATAAATACACAAATTCTGTCGACGGTGACGAGTGAGTGAGCATCAACGACCACACAAGAACAAGTGCATCGCTGTAATTCTCAATTACGTCAATACAGCCGTAGTACTTAATATTGAGGTTGACCAGCATCATGAGTCAGTCGCTTCCCAGCGCACAACCCGATAAGATCATAGATCTCGGGGATCTAATGAATCAAGAGTAAAACTTTTCACTTAAATACATATACCATTGCGGCTTAGGCTGACTATTCCATCATAGTGACTTCGGATGACTATTCCACCATAGCGACTTAGGCTGACTATTCCACCAAATCGACTTCGGTTGACTATTCCACCATAGCGGCTTAGGCTGACTATTCCACCATATCGGTTTTGGCAGACTATTCCACCATAGTGACTTGGGATGACTTTTCCACCATAGCGGCTTAGGCAGACTATTTCAACATAGCGGCTTTTGCTGAATATTTCCAAGCTTTGGCTGAATATTGCAATATAGCGGCCTCGGTTGACTATTCCACCATAGTGACCTTGGTTTACTATTTCACCATAGCGGCTTAGGCTGACTATTCCAACATAGCGGCTTTGGCTAAATATTCCAAAATAGCGGCTTCCACCATAGTAACTTCGGTTGACTATTTCACCATAGCGGCTTAGGCTGACTATTTAAACATAGCGGCTTTGGCTGACCTTGGTTTATTATTTCACCATAGCGGCTTAGGCTGACTATTCCACCATATCGGTTTAGGCTGACTATTCCACCATACTGACTTCAGCGGACTATTCCACCATAGTGACCTCGCTTGACTATTCCACCATAGCGACTTCGGTTGACTATTTCACCATAGCGGCTTAGGCTGGCTATTCCACCATATCGGTTTAGGCTGACTATTCCACCATAGTGACTTCGGTTGACTATTTCACCATAGCGGCTTAGGCTGACTATTTAAAAATAGCGGCTTTGGCTGAATATGCCAACATAGCGGCTTTGGCTGAATATTCCAACATAGCGGCCTCGGTTGACTATTCCACCATACTTACCTTGGTTTACTATTTCACCATAGCGGCTTAGGCTGACTATTCCAACATAGCGGCTTTGGCTAAATATTCCAAAGTAGCGGCTTCGGCTGACTATGGATTCGGTTGACTATTCCATCATAGCGACTTCGGTTGACTATTTCACCATAGCGGCTTAGGCTGACTATTCCACCAAATCGACTTCGGTTGACTATTCCACCATAGCGGCTTAGGCTGACTATTCCACCATATCGGTTTAGGCTGACTATTCCACCATAGTGACTTCAGCTGACTATTCCACCATAGTGACCTCGCTTGACTATTCCACCATAGCGACATCGGTTGAATATTTCACCATAGCGGCTTAGGCTGGCTATTCCACCATATCGGTTTAGGCTGACTATTCCACCATAGTGACTTCGGTTGACAATTCCACCATAGCGGCTTAGGCTGACTATTCCATCATAGCGGCTTTGGCTGAATATTCCAACACAGTGGCCTCGGCTGACTATTCCAACATAGCTGCTTAGGCTGACTATTCCACCACAGTGGCTTAGGTTGACTATTCCACCATAGCGTCTTCGGCTAACTATTCTACCACAGCGGCTTCGGTTGACTATTCCAGCATAATGTATTCTTGTTATCAATCGATGTAAATCCGATTTCAGATCCTGTTCTGTCCATCCGAATGTAAGATGCTTGTATTGGCGAACGAACAGAACCGGTCTTGAGGCGTTCTTAGACTGAACCCAACGGAGTGTTCTCTAACCATTCCCAGAAGGGTATTCTCAACAGTTTCCAGAAGAGTGTTGTCAAACCTAATTCAGAAGAGTGCTATCAGACCGAACCCAACGGAGTGTTCTCAAACCATTCCCGGAAGGGTATTCCCAACCGTTCACAGAAGAGTGTTGGCAAACCAATCCCAGTGTGAGTGTGCTCTAAGACCGAACCCTACTGAGTGTTCTCAAACCATTTCCAGAAGTCTACACTTGGCCGTTCCCAGAAGATTATTCTCAATCCAATTCCAGAAGAGTTGTCAAACCATTCCTAGAAGGGTATTCCCAACCGTTCCCAGAAGAGTGTTGTCAAAAAGTTCCTAAAAAAGTGCTCTCAGGCCGAAACCAAACGAGTGTTCTCATACCATTCCCAGAAGGATATGCTCAATAGTTCCCAACTATTCCCAGAAGTGAGTTTTCAACGAGTGGATAAATTAACTTTGTTTCCATTGTGGTCTTATTTCGCAAGGTTTAGTGGATCCTAACGAAAAACCCTGGACAAGACTGAGCTTATCTCAGCCTTTGACAAAACCACGTTATAAAGTACCAATCTTATATCCTGCGAGTCCCTATTGCTGTCTTACGAAGTCTTGCTTTATATCCTGGGAACTATGAGAGTATTCTTGTAATGTAATTTTTGTACGGAGAGTGTGGCATGTGAGGTCAATCTGGTAACTTGTCACTGCTTAACGTTGTGCTGTCGAATAAGAAAGTGTGCCATGTGAGGTCACTCCACATCCGTTCACAGTCCTTCTCAATATCCAGTGATAAAAGAAAGTGTGCCGTCTGAGGTCTTTCTGTATCCTGAGATTCCTTGCTATTAGTAACAGAAGAAATAGAGTCGTACGAGCCGTTATTGATGTCCTGCAAAGTCCAGCCATATATCCTACGCAGCTAAGGGCTGTGCCATGTGAGTTCATTCTGATAACTTCCCAGTCCCTAATTATATCCTGTAGGCTAAGAGAGTGTGCCGCGTGAGAAAATATTGGCAATTATAAGAAGAACTTGACATTTTCGTCATCTTCAATGGAAAACAAACATTAAAACAAGCCCTACACAACATCGGCAGCTAATGACACAATATTGTCATATAATCGATCTTTTCGACATCTTTGTGAAGAGAGCAACAGCAGCGTGGAAATTCTTTTTTCCCTACAATATCTAAAGACATTTATAACGTTTTCGCCATATCTTGTGTCCCAAATATTATAGACTTTGCTGGAAACACCAAGTGGAATATTGCCAGCGAGAGCTTCGTGATAATTGAAGAAGATTGAAGATCAAGCCGGTCGGAGAAACATGGTATCGAAATTTTGTAAGGTCCTTGACCCGTCTGGGTTGTTTGAAGCCGCGAGAGCTTCGTGATACCAACTGGAGGAGAACAATTGAAGATCGAGCTGATTGGAGAAACATGTTTTCCTCATTTTGTAAGGTCCTTGACCCCTCCGGGTTGTTTAAAGTCGCATAAGTACTTATATGTATTTAATAAAAATCGTACCGTATCATTAGTTTTTTGACACCGAATGAGGGTTTCCTACACAATTTTTTCCGCTTTTTTTTAATCACAGATGTACTTTACCTGGAATAACCTAACCAATTTTCCTGTAGATGAAATTGTTAACAAAACAAACCTAAGAAAAGTTTACAACAAAGCACTGTTGAAAATCACAAAACAGCTGAGCTTATGCTAGAACCTCCTGTAATTGTATCACGGTGCTTCACTTCTTAACTCTCACTTTTACGTTGCGATGAAATACACACATATATTTTTTCTTACAATATTAGTTGTTTTAATTAATTTTTTCAGTCAACTTTATGTCCATGTGTTTGTGCATACACGCTGAAAAATCTGTCTTTTAATGTTGTTTGGATGCAACTATAACGTGTTTGTAGTTTATCGCAAATATAGTATACTTGCGTCCAAATAAAATGTGTTTGCTATTCAATATTGCATGTTTGAGGTTTTGATATGTGTTTTTGTGTCCCCAATGTGCCGCTGTTTGTTGATAAGTGCTGAAATCGAACACGTGAAAACAATGTTTGCAAACATATACATGCTTCCTGCACTATGTTGCTGGGGCTGTTTGTTTTAAGCGTGTAGTTTTGCAGAATTTTCAACTTTATAAGAAACATGATTCACTCCAATTTCTCTCAGTGAACAAAATATAATTGAACCACAGGTATGTGACTTCTTTAGAATTGAACAGAAATATAAAACTACCCGTAAAATGAAAATATTCTTTTACATTCAAAAAATCTGGAATTTGTCAATAGTCTAAAATATCCCAGGCATCAAACACTTTTCGAGTCGTATTGTTCATTTACGTCAGCCATCTATTCTTTCCACTTTTAAAATTCATCATCATACATTACTTTGGTTTTAATTTCAAATTCATAGAGTCGAAAGCCACCAATATTAGATTCCCTTTTGCCATGTTTTAATTATCTCTGCTACCTCTTCCTTCCATTGCCCCAACGAACATTCTCGTTTTGTTTCGTAAGAGAAATGCAAAAGGATAGACAAAATCCTTATTTGGTTGTCATTGCAACCATTCGACTGAGCAGCGTCTCTAAGGAGGAGGCCACGAGGATGGGCATTTGGAAACGCTTGCCATCTGTTGTAACTGCACAGTGGGAAATGCGCATCAGAAAGTAATTCTAATAAATAACGGTCCTAATTCAATCTATTTATCGTTCAAATAAAATGTAAAGAAACTTTGGAGTTAATTTTTTTGAAACTACCTCGAAATTAATTGCAATTAAAATACGGAATGAAATATCTTGATGAGATTTCACATAATTAGAGGAGAGGTATTTTCCAGATGATGTGGAAAAGTTTGGCTGTCTAATGGGTATGGGGGCTCCTGGGAAAACCTCTAAATTTTGTCACCTCGGCCATGCCAAATTTTTAATTCAGTGCCAAAAGTATAATTATGAGCTGATTGCAAAAGTATTATAAATAAAATAAATACATACAAACACTATGCGTTCGTGTGTGGGTTATCTCAAATAGTTTAAGAGATATTTAAGTTATATGACCATGTATATCGTCACTGAGAAGCCGAGAGAACATTAAAACTTTTTGGTTCTCATGCTCAGTATTTTGATAATGCATTTGTTTGACTCATGAAATATATTGATCAATTTTTAGCGTAGAATACGTCTTACCTTACGGTATAGGGAGTCATGTCAGATTGTTATTGTTGTAATCTTTATTTCATTGATTATGAGGAAACGGCCAGATAACTTTTTTTAAAAATTTTTTTGTAGGTAAATGAAGATGTTATCTTTCGTTTGATATACATTGCATATTGGTTGATATCTTCCTAATATTTAAATTTCTCAAATGAAAATTGTTTAAACACATACACTCAAACATATGTGTGGTGTTTGGTTGAGTGTTTGAGTTTGTAGCGTGAACACAAACTATGCTGCTGTTTCAGTGTGGACACAAACCTTCGGCTGTTGTTTTGATTGATGAAATATTGAAATTTCGTATATTTACTTATGTATTTAAGTGAAACAAAATGTTAAATGTGAATTTGAATTTAACATGGATATATAATTATAAAAAATATAAATCAAATTGATTTGCGTCTGTTATTTATCATTTATCCTTACTCTTTTAAATTAAAAACATATTTATCCTATTTTTCCTACCATAAGCTTACGTATATTATCAAAAGTAACTATCAAATAAATAAATTCATTTGCTTCTGATATTTATCATTTATTGTTATATATGTTTTCTGTCTTATCGGATGGCGTATTCTACGTTAAACTTAATGGCCGCGTCTCTGACACAGCCTGCAGGGACAGTCCGTGGCCGAAGGCCTCGGACAACTGTCTACTCTATTTTTTTATTTGAGATCAAACAATGACTTGTTTGTAAATAAATCAGTGTTATTAATTTCTGGGCACAAACTGAAAATTTCCGACTTTTATTTTACATTTTATTCCCAAATCCCTCACTGTGTGTTGTAATGTTTGATTGAAAAGCTTCAGTCGTTGTTAAAGAGATGGTCTTTGTAAGGTTGGGAATTTTGTAAGATGGGGTTTTTTCGAATGAATGGTTGATATCTGCATAAGAGAATACATAATGTCATAGAATGTTGGCAAGTACAATTTTTCGGAATGTGAGTACAAGTACCCGCACTACAGCTTAATGTTGCCAGGGGATACGTCTCTGTAGTTAGGATATATTCAGTCAGTCCTGAAAAAGAAATTCAAATTGTGTTTTTGTTTCATTTTTGCAGCTTTAGAACAAGAGAGAGATTTTTTCAGGTTGCATAGCGTGTTGGCAGCTGGTTTTTCCTATATATCTTTCATCCTAAATATTAAAATATGTAAACAGTATTTTAGAGAAAGTTCAGTTGAACAACGGTATCCACAGACTTTCTTAAACCGATTTCCAATTAAGAAAACTAAATGACGTAGCTTGATTAATAACAAATGTTAGTCGATGCTGCAATGGTAGTGTGCGCGGCTCTGGTACATGAGAGCGCGGCTTAGTGATGGCGACACGATCGTGTACTTAGCTATGAAAAAGCTTCTAAAAATACCGTTCGAAACGGTGTAAAACTGTAGGTTCCAATCACTGAGTGTAAAACTAGAAAGTACATAACTCACTGGTTACGAGAAGCTCTCCCCGATCCCTTCATGGTATGTAATGGGAAAACCAGTAACAATGAGACTATCGCCGATACTTTTTGAGATAAAACAAGTTTCTTAAGCCTATAATTCAAACCATCTTCAACAGCTTTTAGCCCTTTCTGAATCTTAAATATGGTAATGGAAAGGCAATTGATTGATGCATATTTTGACCGTTTCTATGCGATCCTTTGCATGACGTCTTCCGAAATGTGTGGTGAGTAAAGAGCCTGATTCCCCGCGTACCTTGTCTTTGCTGTACTTCTGAAGTGAAGTTTTATCCCTAAATAACACCTGTTGAGGGAGCATAATTCTCCTATTGATCTCAAGCCTAACGTTGTTGTCAGCGTTTGCAGAACAGTTAAGGTAAACAAGTTTGCCCACATCGTCGAAGCTATAATGGTTAATAATTTCGTATGATCTGCTCTAGACAAGTGGAGGCTCTGCTATTGAACTATTAACTTTGTCTTAGTCTCATTTACTGTCAATCTCACTTTTTCTAATATTTCCTCGGTTATGTCAAACAGGGCGGACCCAATGAGACACCGAACCCAATGAGAATCATGTGGTTTTTGCTACTCATGATTTAATTCGTATTATCTGCAGCTTTTCTCATTTTGATCTCCAATAAGATGTTGACGAGATCGCACCATAGGTTATGGTGGATAGATTTTGCTGAGAGGAAATCTTTGCATCAAATCGATAATAAATGTTCATCAACTGTTCTTCATTGCATTGATGACAAATTTCATCAACTCAATGAAAAGATTCTTCAGTTTGAAGATTGTATGTATCTTCATCTTTGCCCACATCGTCGAAGCTATAATGGTTAATAATTTCGTATGATCTGCTCCAGACAAGTGGGGGCTCTGCTAGTTGAACTATTAACTTTGTCTTAGTCTCATTTACTGTCAATCTCACTTTTTCTAATATTTCCTCGGTTATGTCAAACAGGGCGGACCCAATGAGACACCGAACCCAATGAGAATCATGTGGTTTTTGCTACTCATGATTTAATTCGTATTATCTGCAGCTTTTCTCATTTTGATCTCCAATAAGATGTTGACGAGATCGCACCATAGGTTATGGTGGATAGATTTTGCTGAGAGGAAATCTTTACATCAAATCGATAATAAATGTTCATCAACTGTTCTTCATTGCATTGATGACAAATTTCATCAACTCAATGAAAAGATTCTTCAGTTTGAAGATTGTACGTATCTTCATCTTTATCAGCTTCATTGAATTGATGATCTTTTTTAGATCACTCTTCATCATTGGAATTTAGAAATAATTTAAAGAGAAAAAGAGAAAAACTAGTAGAAAATTTAAAATAAATATAAAATAGAAATTAGTGTAATAAACAGAAAATTATAGCCGCGCTATTGGCATTTTCAATGCGGTCTTATACTCTGATCTTGTTACATTTTTACAATGAAAAATAGCTCAAAGAGTTTGGCCACAGTAATGAACAATTTACATCAACATGATGACAAATTTACATTAAACTGATGACAAACTTACATCAAATTGAAGGCAAACTTGCATCTAATTAATGTACAGTGCAGGAAATTGATGAGCAATTTACATCAAAATTGTGAAAAATTTACTTCAGCTTGATGACAAACTTACAAATTGATGAAATATGTGCATAAATTTGATGTGACGTTGTCGTTGATTCAACATAATCTATTGATGTCATATGGATGAAAGATTTACGAAATGTTCGTCATCAATTCAATGAAATGTGTCGTAGGATGGAAAATGAGGAAATGTTTCATCCAATTGCTAAGGGAATTCCTAAATTTAATGAAGCTTTTTATTTCAGTGTGGTATCAAATGGTACGGCAAGAACTTTACCAACGTTCATTGAGGGCTTGGTGTCCGTTAGTACCATTCGGCAGAGGAATGTCAGTTTAGCAGGGATACCAAAGAGCTTCGCAAAGTGTTCTCCGTAAAATGTTCTCCGTATCGGGCTTTGGTGAATTGTGAATATCTGGTCGGTTGTGGATTTCCATGTCTAAAACCACAAATGACCTTGTGTGTAAATAAATAAACAAACATTTCTTTCATTGCATCCCATTAAGGGCTTTATACATATAATGACAGGTAACTACAGTTTGTGAAGGTGGAATTTATCCCCTCGTTTATTACACACCTATACATTATGGCGGGTAACGCCATCTGTTGACTTCAAGAGCACGCCATCTGTTTGATTCAAAGGTAACGTCAAAGCAACAACGCCATCTGGAGAACAATAGCAATAACACTAAGTTATAGACAGGTGACCATCAGATGATATTAAAACTTACGATCACAGTTGTGATGGATCAACATAGTACTCGGGGCGATTCGGTCTGCAGACGTTGAAGAACCAACCTAGCCGTAGTAGTATATTATATACCTTAGTTAGAACGTAGATAGTATAGTAAATCCTAGCCAGCCGTCCTCCCTCTGGGTCAAGCCAGATATTCCCTGCCCATGGGATCTTGGACTTGGTACCCTCATGTTCCCGTGTTTGTCTTTGTTCCCTGGATCAAGTCAGAGATTCCCTGCCTGCGGGGTCGTGAACTCGGTATCCGCCTGTTCACCTGTTTGTCGTTGTTCCCCTGCTGCAAGCCCGAGATTCCCTGCCTGTGGGGTCTCGACCTTGTTGCCCACCTCTCCCGCTGATTCCCTAGCCAGAGATTCCCTACCTGTGGGGTCTTGAACTTGGTACCCGCCTATTCCCGTGCACATCTTTGTTCCCTGGTTCAAGGCAGAGATTCCCTTTCTGTGGGGTCTTGAACTTGGTACCCGACTGTTCCCGTGTTTGTCTTTTGTTTCCCTCTGGTTTCATCCTGAGGTTCCCTGCCTATGAGTCACTGACCTTGGTCCCTACAATAGTCTCCGCTTTCGACCACAGTTTATTTGCCGTAGTATAGACAGAGGCTCACTATTTGGTTGCCAAACTCCATCGCACAAAGTTTCACCACGGTCTCTACAGCTTCGCCATTTAAGGGGCAATCCCGCCATCGACCACGACAACTGCAACGACCCATCGATTACGCGTCACTGTCACTTGCCCACGAGGTAGCGCCGTTTCGATCAACGATCTCCGCCACCGGTAACACTCTGCCTGATTCGTCATCATCTGCCATCCGCCAAGATGGAAGCGCAGTGGAAACCCATTTCCGAGTCTATAAAAACTGCCGCAATAGCCGCACTTGGTGTGAAAAACCGTTTCGCAACAAACCATGGTACGATGAAGAGTGTCGCATAGCAAATGATGAAAAGAACGCTACACGTATGGCAATGCTTCAGTCAATTGCAACGCGAGCTGCGCCTGAGCGGTATAGGAAAAGAGATAGGAGGTACGACGTCTCTTAAGGCGTAAGAAACGGCAGTGGAGAAATCGGGAGGGTGTGTAAATTGAGACACAGAAGAAAGAACGAAGCCCGAAAATTGTATTAAAAAGTCAAGAACGGAACTGATGGACGTAGTTCAGGGTCCCCCTTCTGTAAAGACAAGGACGGAAATTTCATCGCATAAATGCAGAGCATGTCGGGAATATGGAGAGATCACTTCTCTGAGCTACTGGTACCTGAGATGTCGAATGACGAGGAGACAATCGATCAAAATTTGGACGACGATGTCGACGTCGATTGCTTCCTAACCAAGACGAGGTCCGAACAGCTATTGTCGTTTTAAATGTTTGTATAAAACTGCTGAAAAACTATATATTATGCTTCATCTGTTCCTGTGTCATAGGTTTTTGCCTCATCTGTTCCTGCTTCTCCTGGTTTTTCTGTACCAGTTTCTTCTGTTCTTGTGTCATCTGTTCTTGCTTCATCGATTTATACTTCATCCGTTCACCTGTTTTAACAGGTCCTGCTTCATTTGTTCCTGCTGCATCAGTTTCTGCTTCATATATCCTGCTTTATCGGTTTTTGTTTCATTCTCTTCACGCTGCATCTATTCCTGCTACAATTATTCCTGTGCTGTGACACCTGTTCTTGCTTTATCTGTTCCACCTTCACCTATTTCAACAGTTCCTGCTTCGTTGGTTCCTGCTTTATCTATTCCTGCTCAATCTGTTCTTGCTTCATCTGTTCCTGGGTCAACTGTTCTTGCTTCACCTGTTCCTGCTTCTCCTGCATCATCAGTTCCTGCTTCATTTGTTCCTACTTTATCTATTCTTGCTTCATCTGTTCATGATTCAACAGATCTTGCTCCATCTGTCCTTCTTCATCTGTTCCTACTTAACCTGTTTCTGTGTCATGTGATATTGATTCATCTGTTCCTGCTTCATCAGCTCCTGATTTGTCTATTCTGCTGCATCTGTTTCAGCCTCATTTGTTCCTACTTTATCTATCCTATTTCATTCATTTCATTCCTATATTCCTAATTAGTCTTTATTGTATGATAATTTGGTTAATATCGTCTAATATAATCAATGTCACCGTTCAATCTATTATCTCCTGCATTAATTTATTACTATTTGTTATTTAATCTTGTTCCTGATTGCTGTTTCATCACTGTTCCTGTTCTTTTTTTTTTAATTATTATAGTTTAATATTATATTTGTGCCCAGTTTCACAGTTCAAAATTCTCCATTTAAATTAACATTAAATACCCAATGTTTGCCATTTAATATGTAAATGTTCTATCAGCTTTTAAAATGAGGTTTTAAATGACGAGTGTGAAACTCGCCCTTAGTATTTAACTGAACATATGAAAAAGTAATATTTTTCCAGCTGTTTTTAGCTGAGTAAATAAATAAATAAACTTGCTTGGAAATTGTAGATGCAATACAAAACTCACTTTAAAAAATCCTCTTTACAAACTTCTTCCAATACTTGTAATTCGTATGCAAAATTTATTTACACTTTTCTCTCGCAAGAGGATTACAATGTAAATGAAGTGAAAAGGCTTTTGAATAATAGTATTAACATAAAAATAAAAAAAAAATATAATTTTTACGCAATTTGCATTTATATATTGAATTATTCAATAAAGCAGAAAATTATGAATAATACAAATTAACATTCAACGCCAGCCATACAATTCCTAATAAAAATGTTGTTTTTTTTTTTATAAAAATAAAATTAAATTATTATGAATTATTTAAATGCCAATTATTTAAGAATATTAACAGATGAGTTTTAAAGTGCTTAAATATTTATTTCTATGCTAGGCAGCAACACTTTGTACTATTGGGTACATTGGGAAAGATGATGGTTCTTGGACGACCTGCAGTGAGGAATCACTGGTGGTGCCCCTGGATTCACATTTCCCCGGAAATTCTGAGGGTGAAGTAGGTACTCCAATTGGAGATTCCCCTGATTACAGCCATCGGATGTTGCCAGTGAAATTGTCTAGAATGCTTTGTGATATAAAGACCTTTTTGGGCTACAGAAAGCTATACAACTCTCAAGTCGCTACACGCAAAGAAAAAACTCGTTCCTCCCAAACGAAATCTCAGATAACTGAAGTTCGTTTGGGGACTGTAGTTGGGAGAAACGAACTTCTGTTAAGCCATACATATCATTTCGTTTGGGAGAACCGAAAAATGTGTGCAGCAAACGAGTTATGAAAAACATAAGCTGAAAAAACGTTTGCGAGAAACGAAAAACGGTTCCGCCAACTGTTCCCTCGGTTACAGCAACCGAGTTGTAGTTGATCCTAACTAAAAAAACGTTTGGAAGAACTGAAAAACGTTTGCAGTAAACGAGTTATGAAACTTAAAGCTGAAAAACGTTTGTGATAAACGAAAACGGTTCCACCAACTTTTCTTTCGGTTACAGCATCCGAGTTGTAGTTACAGCAACCGAGGTGTAGTACAACATAAAATAGTATAATAAAATAAATAAATAAAATAAATAAATAAAATAAATAAATAAGCTCTTTTTTGTGCAAATTGTAATTGTAAAGTTTGTTTTGAAAAAAGTTGGAATTTTTGTCTATCTTTTCAGTAGCTACTAACACGTCTGTCTCGCCTTGCATTCAAATAAAAACTAAAAGCGCAGCAAACTACAACGCGTCAGTTGTCCATCCAAGGTATATTGACAAGGCAAAAGCCTTTTATGTGTATGCGTGAGTGTGTATGTCAAACGAGTGGACTGTGTATCCAGTCGACAGAATGAGACAAATTTACGCTCTTCGTAATTTGTGCTCTCATTAGAAAAATTGCTAATTTCAGCTATCGCAAACGGTTTTTAACTTGCGACAAATGTAATTTTGTACGCGTTTAATGCAAACGAGATCTCGTTTGCAACAACATAATACACATTTGCGATATATGAGTTTATTTGGGAGAACTACATAAACGGTTGCGATTAATGAATTAATACAAATCAATCAAAGTATTGTTGTGGCAACCGAGCAATAAACGTTTTTTTCTTTGCGTGTAGCATCGGCCAATGGCTCGCCGGCGGAGCTACATACAGTGGCTTATAGACTGGTGTCTTGGCTCAAAGACTTCTACCACGGATGTATCAAACAAGCCATACACCTTTCAAATGGAGGGGAACTAAGGTTATGTCATTCCCAAAGCGGGGAAACCATTAGATACGCGACATAAGAATTTCCAACCGATTGATATATCGCAATTTCTCTTCAAAACCTTGGAGAGATTAGTCGATAGCTATCTTAGGGCCATCATTGAACACAGGCTACAGTATAAAATACCGGGGCGGCCTCCATATATAAAAAACATTTCCCAAAGTCGAGGGCAAATATCAAAGATTACCTCGAGACAATTTCAAAATTTTTTTTTTGCCTTTCCGAGCTCTGAAAAACAGCCAAAATTTTTCGAACGAAGTTCCATATCGCACGTTGTGGAATGGGGGCTAAATGAAAAAATTTTAAACAACTTTTTTTAACCGTATTATGCAATAGCCCAGTATACAACCCTGTATTATTCTGCATACTTTTAGGATTTGCTAATTATTACTAGATTTGTGCAGTCAGGGATGAATATGAGGGTTGTGTTCTTTCATAGTCATGAACATGTGAAGTGTCCTGGCTCACAATGGAAGGCATTACGACATAATTACGGCTAAGGAAAGCGAACTTCGCTGAACATGTTGGAAGTGAAAGGAATTCGATGTTGGCTTTTTTTTTAGGTTATTGCCTTTTGTGTTATTAACAGTATTAGCCCATTCGGTGTGCTTGCAGTTCAAGTCTCCCGCTAGTACATAGTGATTATTTGAATTTTGAAGATTCATAAAATCAAACAGTTTTTGCAAGTCTGCTCGTATTGAATTTATATTGCCGGCCGGATAGTACGCACATGTAGTAACTAAAAAGTTGCCGCAGTCAACGGGTATATTTATGGCGCATGTCTGCAAAGCATCTAGCGAATATCTACTTTTGTTATCGTGACTGTAGTATAGTATATTATTCTTGATTAATATAGCAGTTCCCCCACCCCTTGTTGCATCAGTTCGATATTTTCTTATGATTTTATAATTTTTAAATACTCCATTGTGTCTATGGTTTAATTTTGTCTCATTTAATAGGACAGTATCTATTATCTACCCACTCTTAAAAATTTACCTCTTCTTGAAAAAAAAAAATATTAAATTTTTTCTTGAGATAAGTAGGTTTTCTGAAAATAAGTAAATTTTGTTAAAAAATAATCTTTTCCTAAAAAGAGCACCACTTCTTTAAAGAGTACCTGTTCTTACAAAAGTACTTCTTTGTAAAAAAAGTCATACTCTTATGGCATCTCCTTAAAGAAAGTACTTCTTCTTAAAAATAGTACCTTTTCTTAAAACAAAACATTATGTTTTAATAAAAGAAGTACCACTAATTAAAAAATTACCTATATAATACATATTCCGGAAAATATAATACATATTCTTACAAAAAAGACCTAAAAAAATACTCCTTTTTTAAAAAATATATTGCAGAAATTTTTTTTATTTTAAAAAAGTACCTTTTCTTAAAGATCCGTTTAAATTATCGTACTTTTTAACAGGCGCTTATGCGTGCTGGAACTAACTAGTACATAACATATACCGAAAGGAACTTCGTTCCAACCGGGTGTCCCATGACACCGCATGTGATTTTTTTTATCAAAGTTTTTTGGTTGTGGCTCGACCATATTCTCCCAAACACATTCTGCAGAACCCATGTATAAGTTTGGAACACACTCCAAACATTCATATGTTTGGAAGACCCAAAGTCACTTGTATTTAAATGAAAACTATTATGCTATTTACTGTTGAGCTTTTGTATTATGTCTGTTTAATAAGCTGCGACGGGTCATAACCCTAACTTTGATGACGTTGACATTTTAGCGGAGGAGAGCAATTACTCACGGCGATTAACTCTCGAAATGCTGCACATAATTAACGTTCCCTCAGAGCAAAGAGTCAATTAAAGGACTGACACTGACCGATGCGCTCAAATGTGTCGATATTTTGCATAAAGTCACAAACACAGCTGTATTTGTATCACAAACACAGATATATTTGGATCACAAACATGTATATTATAACATTTTAATCATCCAAACAAGAGAAAACGATAGATTTTTCAGCGGGTATGAAACTAAAATGGAAAGTTATAGATATTATGTGTAAAGTTTTCTTTTGTTCTGTGACTTATAGTCAAATTTGCAATTGCAGTTTTGTTTGGAAGGAATTAACAGAATTGGGAACATTCAGCCCGATTCTGAATATTCCCTCGGAAAAAAATCCTCCTATTCTAAACAGGCGGGGAAAAAGAATAATAAGGGAGAATTACGAATTTTTGAAATCAGCTGTTTTGCTTTATGACATTTGGTTTTGGTTGTTAAATGCAAATCATTTTAAGCAAATAAAACTGAACTAAATAATTAATAAACCAAATAAGTGAAAATGTACAGTATTGTACCTTTTTGCTAAACAAAACAACTTTTCTTGAGGTACGTGCTCTTAAATATGTACATATTCTTGAAAAAAGCACCAATGCAAATAAATTCCTATTTCTTAAAAAGACCTTTTCTTAAAAAATACCTTCACGTAAAAAAATAAATTTTAAATTCCTTTTCTTAAAAATGAAATAATACCTTTTCTTTTCGTGATATAAGTAGCCTTTCTGCAAATAAGTACATTTGCTTAAAAAAATAAACTTTACCTAAAAGAGTACCACTTCTTTAAAAAGTACCTGTTCTCATAAAAAGTACTTCATTGTAAAAAAAATGTATACTATTATGGCCTTTCCAAACAGAAAGTAATTTTTAAAAATAGTAGATTTTCTTAAAAAAACACTAGTTTTTAATAAAAGAAGTACCTTTCTTTAAAAAAAGACCTTGTGTCGGGAAAATATAATACATATTCTTACAAAAAGGACCTTAAAATATATATTTAAAAAAAATACATTCTTTAGAAAAACAAAAGTTTTCTTAAACAAAGTTTATCATTTTACAAAAATGACTATTTCTTGAAGATCCATTTAAATTATCGTATTTTTCAACGGGCGGCTTAGGTGTGTTGGAACTAACTAGTACATAATATATAGCGAAAGAAACTTCGTTACAACCGGGTGTCCCTTGACAGCTCATGTAATTTTTATAGAAAAGATTACAAACTTAAATTTTTGCACAGAGCTCCCTTTAAATTTTTTGGCGGAATAATTCAAAATAAATGTTGTCACATTCTCCCTATTATTGACATTCATTATACCTACTTGTTTCCCGGGGAAGAGATTGACAATTTTGAAGATCGTTTTATTCTAAACAGGGAACAGGGAAAAGAGAAAAAATTCGGAAGAAGATTTCCTTAAGAATAGGGGAACAAGAAATGGACGCAAAATTCTCGGGGAATTGCTATTGAGAATTGGGCTGATTACACAGTGCAACACGAAAAAATATAACTATATATCATGAAAGACTAAAAAAAGACCCGTGTCTCCCAGTTTTGCCCAAAGTCATACAATTATTTTTATGGGCCCCCAAAGATTTGGGGCTTCGTTGTTACTTCTGCAAAAAAAATGATCATTTTGTCAGGCTCATATCTTGCAAATTGTTCGGAATTTTGATTTACTCTCTGAGGGCAAGTTGTAGCCCTTATCATAAAGAACAAAAATTGTTGACATATACAATCAAAACAACTTCATATTTAAGGTCAAAGTCGCAGAAAAAACTAAAAAATTAGATTTTTTTACCTATTTTCCCCTGTTCAGGTCCATAGGTAGAAAACCGTTCAAAATTCAAGGAAACAATCAACTACAAGAATGTACCTAAGATCTCAATAAACAACTTTCTGGAACATATGAACTTCCTAGGCATGATTCTTAACAGCGTTTACTTCAACATTGAGATACTATGCTATCTCACCGACTGCAGCAGCACAGGCAAAGCAGTAAGCTCAGCACACGCAACAAGGGAAGCAGCACACAATATATAAGCGTCACGACGCTCACTTCGAGGCATTACACAGCGCGACGTCAACGAGAGCTCAGCGGTGAAAGTTATAGGGAAAGTGCTACAGCACATCGATGTCATTCAAGCTGCATTTTCCTCATTTTTATTTTGACGATTTTATAAAACAACTCTCTACCGTATCCGATGAGCAAGGAGAACGGTTTCACCAAACCACAATGTCCATGGAAAAACGGTACAAAGGCAAAAAAACTCGACGCATTGCTTGCAGAGGTTACATCAATTTTATTGATGCATTGTTTTGCATTCCTTTTTTGATTTCTTTTCTAATTCATTTGAGGTATGTTGGTGGAGTCACAAGATCACCCTGTATGATGTCAATGAAGTATTTGAAGAAGAAAATGCTGATGATGGAGAGCAGTTTGGAAGCAACGTACCTGTGGACACCATACGTTCTGAATCAGAGTCAGATTCGGACGATTTGGACTTAAGAGAGTGAGGGCCATCAACATTATGAACTTCATACGAATATTTTTTTTTATTATTTTTGTAATAGATAGCATAGGATTGTAGTAAAGAAAAAACAAATGAAATTAAAAAATTTTCGGGAAATTTTTCACTTTTGCGGCTACTTAAACGGTGTTAAGAATCATTCCTTGGAACTTTATATGTTCTAGAGAGTTGTTTATTGAGATCTTAGGTACATTATTGTAGTTGATTGTTTCCTTGAATTTTGAACGGTTTGTTATCTATGGCCCTGAACAGGGGAAAAAAGTTTAAAAAAAATCGAATTTTTTAGTTTTTTTTTGTTGCGATTTTGACCTTGAAGATGAAGTTTTTTTTATTTTATATGTCAACAATTTTTGTTGTTTATGATAAGAGCCACAACTTTCCCTCATAGACTAAATCAAAATTCCGAACGATTTGCAAGATATGAGCCTGACAAAATGATCACTTTTTTGCAAGAATGACACCGAAGCCCCAAATCTTTGGGGGCCCATAAAAAAAATGGCATGTCTTTGGGCAAAACTGGGAGACACGGGTCTTTTTTTTTAGTCTTCTATCACGTAGTGGTGTCCGTATATGGTTATATTTCCGTGACTTAAAAAATTACACAAATGTATCGCGCTGAAAGGAGACTATGTTGAGAAATAAACCATTTCTTTGAACGTTCTATTGCAATCGCACAGCTGATTTATTGTTAGAATTCCCCCCCAATCCTTTCATGCGTTTTATTTACAACCAAAATGAAGCAACAAATGTTTTTGGTTTTATCTTATTAACTGCGTTTAAAAGTCCATCCATCTTTAAAGGCTCAATTAGATGATCCGTTGCTTTTTTTTTGTGTTTTGTTTAATTATCCCATTTAGTTTAATAACAAGTCCAATTAATTTTTCAGTTGAACACTAATTACTTTTTCTTTATTGAATTCGAATATTTTTTTTTTACACAATTTCATTTTATTTTATATTTCTCATATTATAATGTGTTTTTTTTTGTATTTATTTATATATAACTATATGTATAGTATGTACGGTTAAGAGAGCGCTTATATAAAAATGAAATTATTACAATTAAAATTACATTTATTAATAATCGTATAATATAATATGGCCTTAAACAAACAACAGTCTATACTTCATGTGTTTTTCTTTTCGTGTTAATATAATTTTATTCAAAAACTATTTTGTTTTGTGTTACCTCATTAAAAGTTTAATAGGAAAAATTATTACAATTAAACATGAGTCCAGGTCATGTGTGTGGGAGGGGTGGAGGGGTTGGGGTTGGGATGGAAACAAAGAGGCTTATGTAATAATTATATAACATATTTTAGTAATTTACATAATCTAGATACTAATACAAGTATTTTTGATTTGCTTAAGGGGGGCGATGTAATTTTTTTAAATTTATCTATTTTTATATAAATGTAGGATAAAATATTTACATTTGTTTCTTATCGTCTAAAATAGTCTTATAATAAATGCTTGTTGTTGTTGTTTTGTTTTTCTTTATATATAAGATTATTGTTTTGTTGTTTTATTTTCATTTATTTTTGAATTATAATTTTTAGTTTTAATTTCTAACACTTGTATTATTTTGTCTTAAGAACATTATTATTTTTCTTACAGATCATTATGGGATTTTTGTGAATTTTCCTTTTGTCTTATTGAAAATTAATGATACAATTTACTTTTTTTTCAGTTTCTTAATCTTTATTACATTTTTATGCTAATTATTCTAGATTTTCGGAAAAAAGTTGGGGGACTTTTTTCTATTTTTTTGCTTGTTTGTCATATGTTTGATCTCTCACTTAAGTGGTTTTTGTTAAAAAATATTTAACAGCCCGTTTCTCTATCTCGAATGAAAGCTTTCGTTAGTAATCTAGACGAAAGAAAGTTGATTTGGGTTCCAAAATCTTGTCGTTTCAAGTCGAATGAAAACACAATTTTTTTCAAAACTGTTCATTACAAATTTTGGTTTCTCTATTTCGAATTTGTTGTCATGTGGGAACAAACATATAGTCAGGCCAACGAAAATTTCGACTTAGAGACAATTTCTCTACAGATAATTTTTATATAGAAAATTGGATGAACATTTTTGTATTGTTCTTGACTAATTTTCCAAGCTTAAGGTCACTTCTGATTTTATAAAACTTTTTTAAAAGAGTAAAACAAAAAGTTTTATAAAATCAGAAGTGACCTTAAGCTTGGAAAATTAGTCAAGAATAATTAAAATAAAGGTCGAAAAATTAGAAACAAATTAATTTTTGTATTGAAAATTTGACAAAACAATTTTTAAATAGAAAATTTATCAAGACAATTTTTATATAGAAAATTTGTCAAGACAATTCTTATATACAAAATTGGTTCACAATTTTTGTATTGAAAATATGTCAAGAAAATTTTTATATAGAAAATTTGGCAAGGCCATTTTACTATAGACAATTTTTGTATTGAAAATTGGTTGAACATTTTTATATTAATAAATTTGTCAAGACCATTTTTATATACAAAATTTTGCAAGACAATTTTTCTATAAACTAATTTTATATAGAAAATTCGTTGTCAATTTTTGTATTGAAATTTTGCCAAGACTATTTGTGTATTGAAAATTTGGCAAGAATATATGTCTATAGCTAATTTTTCTATAGAAAATTGGTTGACAATGTTTGTATTGAAATTTTGTCAAAACAATTTTAATATAGAAAATTTATCAAGACAATTTTTATATAGAAAATTTGTCAAGACAATTCTTATATAGAAAATTGGTTGTCAATTTTTGTATTGAAAATATGTCAAGAAAATTTTTATTGGGAAATTGGGGAAGACCATTTTTCTATAGACAATTTTTATGTAGAAAATTGGTTGAAAATTTTTGCATTAAAAAATTTGTCAAGACCAGTTTTATATAGAAAATTTTGCAAGACAATTTTTCTATAGAAAATTGTTTGACAATTTTTGTATTGAAATTTTGTCAAGACAATTTTTATATAGAAAATTGGTTGAAAATTTTTGCATTAAAAAATTTGTCAAGACCATTTTTATATAGAAAATTGTTTGACAATTTTTCTATAGAAAATTGTTTGACAATTTTTGTATTGAAATTTTGTCAAGACAATTTTTATATAGAAAATTTGGCAAGACAATTTTTCTATAGAAATTTGGTTGACAATTTTTGCATTGAAATTTTGTCAAGACAATTTTTATATAGAACATTTGGCAAGACAATTTTTCTATAGAAAATTCGTTGACAATTTTTGTATTGAAATTTTGTCAAGACAATTTTTCGAATGAAAACACATTTTTTTTTCAAAACTTTTCACTACAAATTTTGGTTTCTCTATTTCGAATGTGCTGTCATGTGAGAACAAACATAGAGTCAGGCCAACGAAAATTTCGACTTAGAGGAATCAAATTTGAAGTGAGTGACTGATTTTCGTTCGCTTAGCTTTTCGTTCGAGATTGAGAAACAGGCTGTAAAGAAAAAATTATAAACTTTTTGTATTTTTTTTTGCAATGAATTACAAAATTGAACAGAAAAGAAAAATTATTATAAATATAAAATTGAAAAATTAGTTACAATTAATAATAAAACATGATGAAATATGTATATCACAGGTACATTTTTTTAGTTTTTTTTTATCATTTTCGTCTAGTTTTAATTGTGAAAACATAAGTGAAAATGGTAGAAATAAATTGAAATACGAGGCTGATGTAGTGAGAAGGGAGAACTGAAAATTCTACACGCAAATAATCTTAATCCTCAACTCACTACACCAACCTCGTATAGTTAGTAGTGATTTCACTCAATCATTAAAACGTAGTGTGAATATGATATTTAAGTTGTTCATTTATCGAATGTGCTTTTAGAGCCACTAACCATATTTTGTTGCTTTGTTTTCTAGATTTTTATAAAAATTAAATTAAAAAGTTTTGTTACCAACAAAAAAGTCCTTACTACGTGACAATTTTGCGCAAAACCTTTTTTAAAAAAAAAAATAATTTAAAATTTTTACGTATTTTAGTTGCCATTCGTTATTGTTGCCATTGTTAAGTATGATTTTACTTAACTTTAAACATTTTTTTTTTGTTTTACCGAAAATTGTTCAAAAACTAGTTGGTATTTTGTTTTTTCAAGCAGACTGACACATTAGTTGTTAGTTAAACGAGGGAGGGTTTTTTTTTAAATCCCTGTGTTGTCTGTCATCATTGTCTTACGGGTTACCCTGTTTTAGATTTAGCAATGTTTAATGCATAAGTAGTTTTATATTAAACTTTTTTGCATCTTTTTCAATACTTAAAGTTTTTGTTTTATTTTTATATTTATTTTATTTAATGTTTTAAATATTATTGTTTTCTTGTTATTTTCTTTTCCATTTAGTTAAAACACAGTTCATTTTTGTTGAGTTTTCAATTTGCAGGATTTTCAAAATTTACATTATTGGTTGTCGGTTTTTATACACAAGTTGTTGTTTGTTTTTTTTCTTGTTCTATTTGTTTTAGTTATTTATTTTATTTAAATTAAATGGCAGTATTAGTTGTGAGCTTTTGTTTATTTGACTTTTATTTTTTATCAATTGTATACAATTATATGTTTATGGAACATTTAAGTGAGTTTATTGTGTTGGTTGTGGGAAGGAGGAAGGAGGGAATATTTCGTGAGCTAAAATGCAACTGACGTAACTACACTGTAAAGTATTTTACAGGAGAAGCAACAAAATCTACTTCAAAATAAAATTTCAAACAACACTAGTATTGAAATTTAATTTAATTTAGTTATCGGTCATTTAATTCTGTGTACTTTTTTTATTACGTTTGCTGGAAAAACGGTTGGTACTTGTTGTTTATTACTAGGTTGGACCTCACTTAAAAGTCGTGACAAACATGAAAATGAGTAGGCCTACAAAAAATTGCAGGTGACTATTGTATTAGTTAGTTCATATATTGTTATTTTATATTAAAAAGAAACCCGAATCACCGCGTAGCCCCAATAATTTATATTTAAGCTTTATAGGAAATGCTGCTGGTTATTTCAACAATGATTTATGTTAAAACCTAGGGTTGAAATCGGTCCACGGCTGTTCTTGAGGCGAATTTTAGTAGTATTCAGGTATAAAAACATTATTATAATGCCCATGTTTGGCTCTTGATGAATTTTAGAACCAACTGTACGCAACTCAACGGCAGTAATTCGATTTATATCCTAAAGGTTGTGTTGAAAGGAATGTTTGGGACATACCTCCGGAAAATGAACTCCGATTAGTATAAGAAGTATCAAAATTAGCAATAGAATTTTATCGCCTTTTTAGCTACGTACCTACTTTTTCCAAGTTGTCGAAGAAAAAATAGTTATTCACCTTTAGGCACTAAAAAATCAGACTTTTTTTTCATTAAAGTAGCACTATCATCTTTGTGTGCAATCGGGTGGCAGAAAATGTTACCCCGCGAACATGGGACCCCTATGACCCTTTTCAACTTTTTATCGTATTCATTGAACGCGTTTGAAGCACAGAAGTTATGTTGGTCCAAAATGAAAATTTTTTCAAAAATTATATTTTTTTAAAAGTAATTGATATACACAAAGCTTAACTGTCAAAGCCACCCAATCATTCTTTCTAACAAAAAAAAATTGAGTGCAATATCTCTACAACTAAATGAGATACAGTTCAAGAAATTCGAAAAAAGACATCAAAATTTGTCGATTTTTAAAATTCGAAAATAATGAATATTTGTAATGCGAAAAAAGTTATAATTTTTTGGACTCATTCTGAACAATTGTGTCAAAATATTTTAACAAAACATAAAAAGAAAATATCAAAATTGTAGTTTTCTTGGAAAACGAAAAAACCAAAAATAGTCAAATTTGGTAATTTTTCTGATATATTACCCACTGTGCGATTTTTAATGTTGCCATATCGCTATAAACATTGACTCCTTGCCTACAATCGGTTTTCCACAGAACTTCTGCAGAATTTTGGCCGAGGGAAATCGAATCTGAAACACTGTGGGACGTGGGATTTGAAAAAATCTATAATGAAAATAAATTATAAAATTAAAAAAACTAAAAATTATTATTATATTAATTATAAATTATAATTATCAAATTTCACATATAAAAAAATATATATAATATTATGTAGATATAATAATTATATAAAATTTAATTTTGAAATTTTGTTAGTTATGCCATTTTGTATTTTAGGTGACGACTTTGCATTTTCGTTTTTTAGTTATGTCGTTTTGCATTTTAGCTGACGAGTTACATCAATAGTATTATTCTTTTGTGAAAAAAGTTTGTAATTTTCTGAATTCTATAGGATGAATAAGTTGGTAATCTTCAAACATAATGCACCACAATGCACCAAACATTCAAAGATCACCTACAAAAAAATTTTAACTTAAAATTTTCTGATTTAAATATTTTTCCTTAAAACCAATAGCCAAGGATCAATCCTAGCCACTGTAAAATTGTGTCGCCATTTTCTCATCTCTTTCTACAAAAATAAATGCCGTACAAATATGTCTCTAAAGGGTGAAAAAATCCGCCCCAGCAACATATTGTAGGAACCATGTGCATGTTGGCAGGCATTGTTTTCATGAATTGAAGAACAGTTTTCCGTTTTAATGTTGTTTGGAAGTAAATATAACGTGTTTTATAACTGGTCGCAAATATAGTGTACTTATGTCCAAACACATTGTGTTTGCTCTTCAATATAACATGTTTGGGACACATTGATTGATAAGTCATCAACTATGTATTGTGCTTTTGTTTGTTGCAAACTGCTGAAAAGACTGCTGTCTGTCACAGTAAAGAATCAAAAAGTAGCAGGTCTTCAATTCGTGTTACAATCAAACGCGCTGAAAAATCTGTATTGTTTTGTTGATTGAATGCAAATATAACATATTTGTAGCTTGTCGCAAATATATTATATTTGTGTCCAAACACAATGTGTTTGCTATTCAATATAACATGTTTGGGACACAAGGATTTATAGGTTATAAAATATGTATTGTGCTTTTGTTTGTTGAAAACTGCTGAAAACAGTGCTGTCTGTCACAACAAAGAAACAAAAAGTAGCAGATCTTTCATTCAAGAATGCAATGCTTGCTAGCGCCGTTATTTTTCAGCGTGTACTTGAACAACAAACCGTAAATGCTGATTTTTCAAAAAAATCATCATAAGCGATGGGCACATTTTCACCCAAACGGCTACGTTAACAAGCAAAACTTACACATTTTGGGTACAGAAAATCCACATGTCATTCAAGAAAATATTATGCACCCACAACGAGTTACTGGTTGGTGCGGTTTCTGGGTTGGCGGAGTCATTGGACTCAACTTCTTCGACAAAGATGCCGGTAACGCTGTTACTGTGAAAGTTTTCGTGAGATGATACCAAACTTTTTATGTGTTTTGTTACCGTAATAGGAACAAAATGCTTTGTGATTTGTAAGCGACTGTGCGATTTTCTCGTCGGACATATCACCATCGGCCATTCAAAGCCAATACCATTTAAAAGTCACTAGTGTAGGACCCAAATTAGCTGTGGTGGAAATTCTATTGATTGGTATGCAACGCAGTTACTGGATTGTACCACTGAAGACAGACGCTTTATGCTGCAGTTTTGTTCAACCTTAAATTTTAACTGCAACGGGATACGGAAGTGAACCTTTTTCTATTCATCACAATGGTCTGCATTGTTCTCGATAATATGTATTCACATCGTATGTACAGCAAACGAATTTTAAGCTTCTTATAAAATTTCAAATTCCATAGATGGTTACATGAACCTCCCAGTGCACATGATGGCGTGTTGGACTAAGCCACTTTATACTACATGTTGGCAGTTTTAAATTGCATAATAAAATTATTAAATCAACATTTATAAATAACCATAAATTTAAACTATTAACGGCTTTGGCTTATTTTCTATGTAGACAGGAAAAAGGTAAAACAAAAAACTCAGTATTTAACTATATACCAAGAAGGGAAGAAGGGGCGAAATTCAAAGTCACGGCATTGCAACAGGCGCAGGTAAATTATTGGGCAATTTCGAATGCAATTGTTGCAAGGAGCCTACAGAAAATGAAGGTAATTTTTCAAAACCAACAACAGAAAACGCCACAAGCCCCACAAACAACACAAGGATGAATACAAAAACTACAGGTCTAAAGAAGAAATATGGTTATTGTATTTAAAAAAAGGAGAAATTAAAAATTTCCCCTTAACACGCAATTTCACGGTGAATAGGAATATTTTTTTCCTGAAAACAACAAACATTTTTCAAAGGAATTTTAGTTTAAAGGACAATTTTTGTTTTTTGATTTAGTTTATTTTCTTAACTGGCTGCTGTACCCAAGTTTATTTGTGTTTTTCAGTAACGTGTCGGTTTCTCGAATCCTTACAATACTAAAATAATTTACTATTCGATGGCTACGAAAAAATCTCAATGCTTTTCAAATTTACAATAATGATTATGTCGGTTTGTGTTGTTTTGTATTTTTGTGTTTCATGATTTTGTGTGTTTTGCGTTGTTGCTGTTGTTGTTATAATTTAATAAATTATATTATGTTGTAGCTTTTTTTATATTTTCGTATAAAATACCCTACAATCTAGTCCAATTAATATATAATACACTTACACAGTTACAGTTCCACTTTCATATCCTGTTCTTTACAATTTACTTTAGATTTTGCTAAAAACTTTAGGGGTCACTAAAAGTATATGACAACATCGGTGACAACGCCACCGGCATCCGCCGTGGATGCAGCCGCCGCTATACAGGCGGCATATCAATTATTTTGCGTTAACAGTTTGGAGGGCACTACGCCTCCATTGCCGGGTGTCATATGCGGCGGCATACCTGGTTCTCCTGCCTCGGCATAGAGACAGGAGCCCTCACTGCAGGAGCAGGTGTCACCCTCGCGAGAACTACTGCAGCATTCACTGCAATTGCGTGAGGGATCGCCCAACACCTCGTAAGTACATGAGCCGGCAGAGCTTAGTGGTAACTGATGGTCATTCTCCATGATTTCAGGGAATCGCTGATTTTTGTGACATCTGTGAGGATTCGTTTTACCATTTTCGGTACTACTCTCGGAGCGCATAGTATCATTGCCAGCCGTCTGTTGTTGGCCATGGCTATGACTGTGATTATTGTGATGCGAATGCGAAGGATGGGAATGATGATGTGTATGTTGGTTGGTGTGTGACGACCGCGAATGGTCTGAACATTCGGAGGAACATTGATAGATTTGATGTGCTGAGGAGTTGGGGGGTGGCATGTGGGCCGTGTGTAGGGGTTGATACCACCCTTCACCTGGTGGTGGTAAAGGTTGGATGGGGGACGCTAAAGCATCACAACTATTGCAGGCTCTAGAAAGAAAATGGAGGAGGAGAGACGGAAAAGTTTAATACAAATATTTAAAATTGGTTTAAAAAAACAATTGGTAAATATTTTTTATTAAAAATATCACAAACATTTATTTATCAAGATAATTTTCCATTGAAAATTTGTCAATACAATTCTCCATAGAAGATTTGCCAACACAATGATTCAATAAGAAATAGGTCAAAACAATTTATATACAGAAAATTTGTCATGGCAAGCTTTCTCTAGAAAATTTGTCAACACAAGTTTTCTATGGAACATTTGCGTCAACGCAACATTTCTGTAGAACATTTGTGTCAAGGCAAGTTCTCTATAGAAAATTTGTGTACAGGCAAGTTTTCAATAGAAAATTTGTGTTAAAGCAGATTTTTAATAGAAAATTTCTGTCAAAGCAAGTTTTCTACAGAGAATTTGTGTCAAGACGTTTTCCATATACAATTTGTCAATTAAAGTTTTCTATAGAAACTGTGTCAAGTCAGGTTTTCTTTGTCGAGCTTCTCTATAGGAAGATTGTCAATTTAATAGTTCTATAGGAAACTTGTCAAGCAAGTGTTCTATAGAAACTGTATCAAGGCAAGTTTTCTTTGTCGAGCTTCTCTATAGAAAGATTGCCAATTTAATCGTTCTATAGGAAATTTGTCAAGTGAAATTTTCTGTATAATATTTGTCACGGCAAGTTTTATATTGAAACTTTGTCAAGGCAAGGTTTCTATAGACAATTTGTCAAGTCTAGTTTTCTACAGAAAAATTTTCCTGGCAAGTCTTTTATAGAAAATTTGTCAAGGCAAGTTTCCTATAGAAAATCAAGGCAAGACTTTTATAGAAAATTTGTCAAGGCAAGATTTTTATAGAAAATTTGTCAAGACAAGTTTTCTCGATAGTTTTTTCGATAAGTTTTCTACAGAAAAATTTTAAAGGCAAGTTTTTATAGAAAATTTGTCAAGTCAAATTTTTATAGAAGTTTTCTATAGACAATTTTTTTTTTATAGAACAATTTGTAAGGGGAAGTTTTCTATAGAAAATTTGTCAATGCAAGTTTTGTATAGAAAATTTATCAATACAAGTTTTCTATAGAAAATTTGTCAATGCAAGTTTTGTATAGAAACTTTATCAATGCAAGTTTCCTATAGAAAATTTGTCAATGCAAGTTTTCTATGGAAAATTTGGCAATGCAAGTTTTCTATGGAAAATTTGTCAATGCAAGAGTCTTATAGAAAAATTGTCAAGGCAAGTTTTTTCTAGAAAATTTTCCAAGGCAATTTTTGTATAGAAAATTTGTCAACGCAAACTTTTTATAGAAAATTTGTCAACGCAAGCTTTTTATAGAAAATCTGTCAAAGCAAGTTTTTTATAGGAAATTTGTCAAGGAATTTGAAAATTTGTCAGGGCAAGTTTTCTATAGAAAATTTGGCAATGCAAGTTTCCTATAAAAAATTTTTCAAAGTTTTTTATAGAAAATTTGTCAAGGCAAGGTTTTTATAGAAAATTTGTCAAGGCAAGTTTTATTGAAAATTTGTCAAGGCAAGTTTCCTATAGAGAATTTGTCAAGGCAAGTTTCTTATTGAAAATTTGTAAGGAAATTTGAAGGCAAGTTTTCTCTAGAAAATTTTTCAGTGCAAGTTTTCCATGGAAAATTTGTCAATGCAATTTTCTATGGAAAATTTGTCAATGCAAGAGTCTTATAGAAAAATTGTCAAGGTAAGTTTTTTCTAGAAAATTTGTCAAGGCAAGTTTTTTATAGAAAATTTTTCAAGGCAATTTTTTTATAGAAAATTTGTCAACGCAAACTTTTTATAGAAAATTTGTCAACGCAAGCTTTTTACAGAAAATTTGTCAGGAAAGTTTTTTATAGGAAATTTGTCAAGGAATTTGAAAATTTGTCAGGGCAAGTTTTCTATAGAAAATTTGGCAATGTAAGTTTCGTATAAAAAATTTTTCAAAGTAAGTTTTTTATAGAAAATTTGTCAAGGCAAGGTTTTTATAGAAAATTTGTCAAGGCAAGTTTTATTGAAAATTTGTCAAGGCAAGTTTTATTGAAAATTTGTCAAGGCAAGTTTCCTATAGAGAATTTGTCAAGGCAAGTTTCTTATAGAAAATTTGTAAGGGAATTTGAAGGCAAGTTTTCTGTAGAAAATTTATCAATGCAAGTTTTCCATGGAAAATTTGTCAATGCAAGTTTTCTATGAAAAATTTGTCAATGCAAGAGTCTTATAGAAAAATTGCCAAGGCAAGTGTTTTCTAGAAAATTTGTCAAGGAAAGTTTTTTATAGAACATGAAAAGGCAATTTTTTTATAGAAAATTTGTCAACGCAAACTTTTTATAGAAAATTTGTCAACGCAAGCTTTTTATAAAAAATTTGTCAAAGCTAGTTTTCTATAGAAAATTCTATTAAATAGAAAATTTGTCAAGGCAAGTTTTCTATAGAAAATGTGTCAAGGCAAGTTTTCTATAGAAAATTTTTCAAGGCAAGTTTTCTATAGAAGGTGTGGAAGTATAGAAGTTTTCTATTGAAGGCAAGTTTTCTATAGAAAATGTGTCAAGGCAAGTTTTCTATAGAAAATGTGTCAAGGCAAGTATAGGAAGTTTGTCAATTTAATAGTTCTATTGAAAATTTGTCAAGGCAAGTTTTCTATATAAAATTTGTAAAGGCAAGTGTTATATAGAACATTTGGTCAAGACAAGTTTTCTATAGAAAATTTGTCAACAAAATTTTTTATAGAAAATTTGTCAACAACACTGTTCTGTAAAAAATTTGTCAACACTTTCCTATAGAAAAGTTTCCATCACAACTTTTCTATAGAAATTGCGTGCCGACAATTTTCTTTAACTATACAAGTATTCTATGTTCACTGAATAAATTTCCTGTATTAAAATTAATCAAAAAATTTCAAAATATTTACTAGAAATTTTTACATCGTCCGTTATTTGAATAAAACCATTTTGATACAGATTTAATGTTATTTTACACTGAGAAAAATTATCATGGATTTTCTTACTTACCTCCCATTCGAGCATCTCGAATTGTGGGTACCCGTTGGCTGATATTCACTCATGGCATGCCTAGGCGCAGGATAATGGATATGTATATTGCGGGGAGGAAGTTGAGCCGTGCCTCCTGCTCCTGGTGGGAAATAAGGAGGCAGTGGAGGAGGATGTTGTCCTGTGGGCGTTATTTGATAACGATTTTGGGTGCCAGCCACACAAGGCAGAGGATTATTGTAGTAATTCTCCTGAGGAGGTCTGCCCGCAGAGGCGGCACATTGAGGGGCCATGCCCCAAGTAGAAAAACCACCGGAAGAACTGCTGTGTATGGAGGAATTCAGAGCACTAAAGAGAGGAATGGAGAGAAAAGAAACAAATATTGTTTAAGAAAGTTATTGTAAAGGTAATTTAAAAAAGGTAAAATTTAAATTAGTCTTTATTAGATGTCCCGCTTACCTTTGATGCGTTGATATACCCGAACCGCCGCTCTTGGAACTTTTCCTTGACGATTGTGGCGAACCGGGAGCATAACCACATGATGACGGCACTGGCGGGGGATGTTCCGGTGGTGGTGGCAAAAATTCTGACCAATTAATTTGTTCTATTAGTTATGATGTGGTTTTATTTTGTGGTTTATATTTTCAGTGCGGACGTACGTACGGTACGGTAAAAAGGGGATGGTGGTGTGGTATCAGGATTTGTCAGGATAATATGAAAAATAAATAAAATCATGTATTACATACATATATCAACAAAAAATTGTAACATAAATAGTTTAGGAGGTTGTTGTTGTTGTTGGGGAATGATTAGAGGAAATGCGAAAACCTCTAAGTACAGCTTAGGGCCATGCTTTGGGTGTATTGGATGGAATATTTAACTAAAGGATGTTTTCTTAATAATTTCAATTACACTATTGATATTCCATGAATTTTGCGAATGGCTTAAGGCAACTTTTTATTTTACGTGAAGGCAAATTGAGGGGTGTAACAGAAATTTGTTGTCGGAGGGCGGATTATTGTTCATAATATAGATTACATTGTTTTTGGATATTGCTGATGTTTTTTTTTTACGAAGGATTCAAAAAGTTTTTGGGGAGAGCCGAGGATGAATCACAATTTCGAGTTGGCTGATGAAATAACTTCGAGGATTCTAACATGGCTGAGGGGAGTGATTAAATCCAACACGTGTCCTTAAGAAGATAAGTGAGCAAGTTGCTTAAAAAAATCTTGTAAGGATAAAATACCAAAATTGAGGAAAATAGCAAAAGAACATGGAAAGAGAACTTAAATCATAGAAATAATAATAAAGGCAATAACAATTATGGAGAATTATGGAGAATTTCTCCCCTGTCCCTTCGTGCAATGTGGTGGGCAAAAATGTAATAATAAAACTGCCAAACTCAGCAAAAGATGTGGCATGAATATCCTGACCAACCATCCCGCTTTTAGCGGGATTGCCCCACTTTTTGCGAGAGTGTCTGGCTATTTTGTGTCTCATTCCTACTTCAATCTAAAATAACAATATGATTGTATACAAAATGAAGCCCCTTATTTTATATATTTAGTCTCATTTTAGCTAAGTAAGTATTTTTTCTTAACCGATTTTGATAGTTTTAGTTAATGTATGAAAATTCCATCCAACAAGCTTTCAAGATCAGGAAAATTTTTCTAATTGAAAAATGATTGGGTTTTCTTGACCAGTATGACTGACCAGTTTCGAACTCCGTGACAAGTTGATATACAAACGCAAAATTTGCAATTTACATAAGCGAATTAGTATCGATCGAAGATCCTTAAGAACCAACACACATTGAAAGGTCTATAATTCCAAAACAAGAACAGAAAGCTATAGTTTTATTTAATTTTCTTTGAAAACCATAAAATTCCACGTTTGTGCCCCACATTTTGGTCACAACCACTTGGTCAGGTTAAGCATGAATCAATTGACGAAATATACGATATTTTTAACAAACACCTAATAGTATGCAATCAATTTAATCTGATAACTAAAGGCTGTCAAAACAACGGGCGCGATTTAAATTCTGTGGCATTTTTTCTGAGCAAGTGGCAGTTCTGAAAGTCGCCTACTATTGTTCCGATTATTATAATCGTAACGCAATGATAATGCGTTTTAGTTTGTGTAAACTCATTATTAAAAAGGGAAAAGTTACGGTATCAAACTTCCCCAAATTTTAGGTAGTGGAAATGGAGCTAATGTGTGAACAATGAGTGACCAAACAATTTAAAACAACTGGGTCGGTTATCGATAGTCGCTCGATTATGGGCAGTCCTGTGCGACGACATACTGGCGATAGCGTCGCCGAACACCCGGGAACACCAATTCATCATCACAACAACTTCACATTTCGCGAAAATCCACCCAGAAGTTTGACGAAAGACCTCCACTTTCACCCGTATAATATTCAGCTCACTCAATAGTTCAAACCAGCAGACCAGACACAGCGCCGGCAATTCGTTCAAAGAGAGTTGGAGCAAAGTAAAGTAAATGGCGTTTCTTTTTCGAAACAAGTCATGATGGATGATGAGGCGCATTTTCAACTGAATGGGCTCAACAACAAACAAAATTGTCGAAAATCCGCATGTTATCCGTGATAAACAAATGCAGCCACAACGAGCGACTGACTGATGATGATGGTGGTTAGGCGTCGTGATTGGGCCTCACATCTTTGAAAATGCGGCCGGAAATGTAGTGATTCTTAATGGTATTCGTTTCAGAAACATGATAACTGAATTCTTGTGGTCTCAACTGGATGGTATGTTTCTGGATGACATATGGTTTCAGCAGGACCGCACTACCTGCTACACCGCGCTTAAAGAACCGTGACCTAATGCATATTATTTGCAGATTTTCAACGGTTATTATCATTTTGACACTATTCTCTTTCAATGTTATACAACTCTTGTATCATACCTTGATAGAGTTTCTGTGTATGATTAAAATATTGCATTCTTTCAGGATGTTATTCAACCCATCGACACACTAAACTTCTTTTGAGGCAAGATTTAAAATCTGCTGCATTTTTGAGTTATATTAAGGCGAAGAATGTAGCATGCTTTGAGAGATTTACTTTGTATTATTAAAACACTGCCTACTTTAAGGCTTCTATTTAAAGTATCAACATACTCATATCAACATGTCAACATACTTAAAATCGTTGTTGTTTTTGAGTTATATAGAAGCAAAGAATTAAAATTTTTATTACACAACTTGCTTGGTTATTGCTTTAATTTTTTTTGGAATTTTGCTTAACTTGACCAGCAGTAGCTGTAGCTAAAATACTTTCGATGCCATAGATTCGTAAGAATAAGTGTTTGAAGACACGCATACAACTAAAATCACCTCTTTCCCTGTAATTTCAGTTTTACATGGGTTTCTGTTTCGCTAGGACTTTTTCCGCTAAAGTAAGTGAAAGACAACTGAGTATCCTTGAAAAACGAACTCAACCTCCACCTTTACTGGCGTTTAAACAACTGTCACTGGCAATCACTGGAATGTTAAAGAGTTTTCTCTCTTTCTCTCTATTTTCTGTGTTGTCAAGAAACAAAAGGATTTCCAGTTAAGGACATCAAAAATGACAAAGAAATGGAATCAAATGAAAAGCGAATAAGCTAATAACAAAAAAAAAATTCAAAATTGATATCAAATCCTTTTAAGCTTAACAAATCGAGTGAGAAAACAATGGCAGTTAACTTAAGTAGGAGAAAAATTGGATAGATATTTAAAGGAATACCTCCCTAACATGATAAGGAGTGGCAGTTGTATTTTTTGTCAAGGATTGACAAGGATAAGTCAATTCAATAAGTAATCAAGTCAAGGCTAAGGCTTTGCCACAAAACACTTAAGTTAAAAGTAACATCTTTGTACTTTTTTTGCACAAACCTGGTGGATATTGATGATAGTTGTGCTTTCCTGCAGGACCGTTGGGAGCACAATGATTGGCTATACCCTCCGAGTTGGGTGAGTGTGTGCCAGAATCTTGATCTGTACTGGAGCCGGATGTCTTCATGCAGGTGGTCTCTGTGGAGGAGGCACCGATAATCATGGTGGTGGCATAAGGTGTAGGATTTTCAGGACTCTATTTAAAGACAAAATGAGTAAAAGAAGGAAAAATATTATAAAGTTTATTTATTAAAAGACAAAATAAGAGAAAGGATGGAAAATTTTATAAGCTTTAATTTAAGAAATTTAAATGAGTTTTAAAGTTTGATATTTTTGAGACATCCTTACCTTTCTGCAACTATAAAATGTGCTCAAATTCCTGGTGTCCACTTCAGCGTAATCGGTGCCGCCATCGGAGGTATTATAATTCGAATTGCTATTGGCATTGGACAGCAACTTGGTTTCGCTCAATCCGGAATCCTTGTCCGTATCCGTGGTACGCCAGCCGCGGTCTATCCACAAACTATCCTTGCCATTTATATTCAGGGCAGTTATCTCATTGGCACTGACTACTAAACACGCAGAATATAAATCGCAGAAATTCGCCACAAAACGTAAAAGAAAAAAAGAAAACCACACAAAAAACCACAAACAGATTAGTTTAAGAGTCAATGTATTAAAGGACATTTTTTGTGTGTATTGCAACAAGAGAGAGAGAGAGAGAGAGAGGTGGGAGTGAAATAGAGAGCGCAATCAATACTGTCAATTTTCCTATTTGTCTGCAACATACGAGTAAAGTTTCACATTTTTTCGGTCGCATCACTTTTTCAAGTTAATTAAGGATTTCTTACGCCAAAGCTGTTTCCTTCCTTGTCTCTCTTCCACCCGCCAGCATGTCCTTCCTTCTTGTGTGTTTTACGAAAGTCATAAAGGAAGTCATTAGAGTGTCAAAAAGTATTGAGGATTTTTCTTTCTTGTTTTTTCTTGTTAGCTTGTCTTTTTTCCGACAGAAATTAATTACTCCCTAGTCTATGATTGATTTTTTTCTGTTGTACTTTAGTCGAGTTTTTGCTAAGCTTAAATCCTCTCAAACAGGATACGAAGGAAGTGGAAAGCGTTTCCTCTGTGTGGCTTATAAAAACAGAAATAGACAAATTGCTGGGTATTAAGTTGGACAGAATCTAATGAACAGGATAATGGGGTAGATTCATGATTAAGGCGCATTTAATAATGGTCCAGGATTTGAAATATATGATCACATATAGAATATATAATTTCCATTGTCCATTTAACAACATGACTTGAAAAAACTTTCAAAGTTAAAATTTCAATATTTTTATTATCCCCAGTTGCATGGGAACAACTTTTTGCAGACTTAATAATTAGAAAAATAAACTAAAAACAACTTTTCAAACTTTTCTACAAAAACTCCACTTCACTTTCCATTGAATACCGAAACAAAAATCAATTTGAATCCCTTTCATATTGTAAAAATATTGAAATCATATTTCTCATTTCACTTTTTCCATTTCGTATTTCACCTAACAATTGTGTGAACATATATGTACTTATATATATAATAATTTATTCTACATTTCAATTTCAAAACTCACCACTCAAATGTCCCAGTTCTTTTGTTAACTGATGCCGTCTCTTAAAGAATAGCATAGCGGCTGCGGCCGATACCAATATGGCCAATAGCATTGTTATCACAAGTGCCATAAACCATGTTTCATGGACCACAGTCGTTGATTTGCGTTGAGTGGTCGTTGTGGCTGCATCGTCGGGCATACCGGGTGCACCACCGCCACTGGGATGGTAGTCAAAGTGACCACCCTCACTGCCGCCCGTATGACCGGTTATGCTGCTGTGAGAGCCACTTGGATGGGCGCGTGGCGGATGTACCAAGTGGGCGGGATCCATAAACAAAGAGACCTAATGCGGAGGTAAAGAATTTAATAATATTAATTAAGTTGGGAAATTGAAAAACAAAAAAAAAAATATTGACAACCTTTTTGTTTTTAATAAGGTTGTGGAATTTTTGTGAAGGACACAAAAGAGAAATTTATGAAAGATTTAAAATTCCAATTTAATATTTTGATTTCATTTTAAATTGAGTTACATTCTTTAAGCCTCGACTTGATAATAATCAGCAAAGATACCAAATCAAGTATTTAATAACCTTCGAATAACATGTTAATCGAACGTAACATAATTTAAAAATATCCTTGCTACAAATTTGAATAAAAAATACAATTATCTACATCATTGTTGGATGACCGCTGACAAATTTGATAGCTTAATAGTTTTTGACCCATATTATTGTCCAGATACGAGGTAGATAAACTTTTCCCTAGGTGATTTGAAGAAGTGAACTGGAATATAAAAGCAAACCCACTTTTACAAATTACCTTGGGACACAATTGCTCTGTATCCTATATGTGTACAATCATGTTACAAAATCACATGGGGAAGCATATTTGCCTGTGGTCCCCAATATGTTGTTATTTTTTTCAAATTAATTCGTGTATTTTTATTGGAATGCTATTTATTTTCTAAAGCTGTATTTCTATATGTATTTTCTAAAGCTGTAGTAGCATACATTTAGAGGTTTATTAGATTGCAAAAAAACATTGCCTATTTTAAGGACTATATTCAAGATATCTCAAATTTCAACATATAGTGCGGCAAATAAATATTAATTATTTGGACTTATTTATTACACTGTGCGTAATATTTATTACACTACGTGATAAAACACAGAAAAAAAAGACCCGTGTCTCCCAGTTTTGCCCGAAGTTATGCACTTTTTTTTATGGGCCCCCAAATATTTGAGGCATCGGTGTCATTTTTGCAAAAAAGTGATTATTTTGTCAGGCTCATATCTTGCAAACCGTTCGGAATTTTGATCTAGTCTCTGAGGGAAAGATTTAGCTCCTGTCATAGAGAATAAAAATAGTGCAGGTGTAGAATCAAAAAAACTTAATTTTCAAGGTCAAAATCGCAAAAACCTTTAAAAAATTCGATTTATTTTTTTTTACATTTTTCCCCTGTTCAGGTTTATAGGTAGCAAACCGTTCAAAATTCAAGGCAACAATTAACTACAAAAATGAACTTAAGATATCAATAAACAACTTTCTAGAACATATGAACTTCCTAGGAATGATTCTTAACCGCCGTTTATTTCAACATTGAGATACTATGCTATCTCACCGACCGCATCAGCACAGGCAAAGCAGTAAGCTCAGCAAACGCAACAAGGGACACAGCACACACAAAACTGTTAAGAATCATTCCTTGGAATTTCATGTGTTCTACAACTTTCCCTCAGAGAGTAAATCAAAATTCCGAACGGTTTGCAAGATATGAGATCACTTTTTTGCAAAAATGACACCGAGGCCCCAAATATTTAGGGGCCATAAAAAAGTGCATGACTTTGGGCAAAACTGTGAGACACGGGTCTTTTATTTTGGTCTTTTATCACGTAGTGGTGTCCGTATATGGTTATATTTTTTCGTGTTCCACTGTGTTATTTTATTACCTAAAAATATTTCTTTCCTAAATTTATAGAATATTCGTAGCATACCTTTAGGGGTTTATTAGATTAAAAAACCTTGGCTAATTGTAGGATTCTATACCAGATGTCAAAATTCTCAACTTATAGTGCAGCAAATATATAATACAATTAGTAACGGAAGCTGAACACTATTCAAAAACACATGTCCTACTTCACGTAACAAAAATTGTGATATTTGTACCAAACGACTACAAGTAAAGGGTGTCTCAGTAAGATTGCGCTTCTTCAATATAGTGTGATTTTTGTTTTGTGCAAGTAGAAACTCTGGAATTTGGCGGCTGTAATATATGTTTATTCCAATTATTAAAAATAGAGTGCTGTACGAAATAACAACGCGTTATAATTGTGAAAACTTATTACAAAAATTTAGAAAGTTATGCTGAGACCGCTCGCAAACTTCGAAGTGTTTTCAGTGGAAAAACTGCAACTAATGTGTCACCGACCTGAAGAGTGGTCGAAAAACTTAAAGAAACTGGGTCTTTTATGGATAGCAAGACTGCTGCGTCAACGTACCGGTCGGTCTCTTGAAAAAAATTCATTGAAAAATTCTGCTGTAAACGAGACTGCCGCCGAAACCCCGAAAACATCAATTCGGCATCATTGTCAACAACTTCAAATTCCATGAAGTACCACGCAGCGAATTTTGACAAAAGACATTCAACTTCATTCAGCTTACTGAGTAGTTCAAACCAGCAGACCATGGAAAGCGCCGACAATTCGTTCAATGGGTAAGGGAGCAAAGTGAAACCAATGCCAATTTTTAACAAAAGGTAATGTTTTCCGATGAACGGCTTTTCCACCTGAATGGCTTCGTGAATGCACAAAATTGTCGACTTTGGTGCTCAGAAAATCCTCACGCAATCCATGCGAAACAAGCGCACTTACAACGAGCAACTGTCCGGTGCTGATTTTGATCAGGTGGCGTGATTCGGTCTTACATTTTTGAAGATGAGGCCGAAATTGCCGTCACTATGAACGGCATTCGTTGCAGGAAGAAGATGGCGGAGTTCTTATGGCCTCAACTGGATGGCATGGATCTTGGTGATATGTGGTTTCAACAAGAGGGCGCCACCTGCGTCACCACGCATGATACCACCGATTTTTTTGCAGCAACGATTTCCAGAACAAATTATCTCAAGAAATTCTGATGTCGATTGGCCACCACGGTCATGCGATTTATTTCTTTGGTGTTTTGAGAAATCTCAGGTTTACGCGAATAAACCAGGAACAATCCCTGAGCTCAAATCCGAGATCCAATGCATCATCGGTGAGATACAGCTACATCTCGATGAAAAAGTAGTGGATAATTTCATGAAAATAATATTGGCCTGTTATCAGAACCGTTATAGCAGTTTGACGGATATTTTATTCCATACTTAATCGGAACATATCTTCATTGCTATCCTATGAAAAAATCACAACCATCTCAAAAAATACTTGTTTTTCTTTTAAAGTGAAAAAGTACATTCTTACTGAGACAGCCATTATGTTGCAACCTAACGCTTGTTTCTTACACTTTCCCAGGGGTCATTACCAAATACCATAAAGCATACAGTGACCTAATGCATATTATTTTCAGATTTTCAACGGTCACTATCATTTAGACCGTATAACATTTATCGATGTTACACAACTTTTGTAGCATACCTTGACAGCGTTTCTTTGTATGAATAAAATAGTGCATACTTTTAGGAATTTCTTCATCTTAGCAATGAGGTTAGCAACTTGTCTATTGTTTAAGCAAAACTTGATCATTAACCCTTCGACGATCATACATTTTCGGTCGAAGTGATTTATTTTTTTTGGATTATTTTCGTGTTCTATGATATAACAATAGCTACACCGCAAAAAATGGGCTTAACAATTTTTTTTTAATTTTTGTATGCCATAGGAAAAGGAGAACACGGAAGAAATTAGCTTTATGTTCGAGTGGTGGAATTATGGGTCTCTCAGTGTGTGTTGGTACTTAGAGATCTTTGATCGATACTAATTCACGTATTTTAATTGCATATGGATTGTGTACATACGATTGATGATCTATGATCAATTCAGGCACAGAAGTTAGTCATCTGATGATGAACTTGAAACGGATTTCGGAAGCAGTCATGCCAGTGAGTGTGTTTAACTAAATTGTATATTATTCGAACATAAAACCAACCATTTTTCAGTTAGAAAAATGTTCCTGACTTTGTAAGCTTGTAGTATGAACTTCTCATACATTAGGGAGTTCCATTTTATTGTTTTCATTTCATTTATTTACCTCTATGGAAATTCATCCTTACAGACTAGCATATTTACCAAGCATATGTTCAGTCCAAATTCGACGCGACATTTTTAAAAGGTAAGGTATTGACCGTCGTGACCGTCGGTGGTGTAATGGGTAGTATGCGCGCCTCTTGTACAGGAGATCCTGGGTTCGATCCCTGCTCCAACCACCTTAAAATTTCTTTCGACGACGGTCACCTCGCTTAGTGACGATACTATCGACACTATCGAGTATATAGCCATGAAAAAGCTTCTCAAAATACCGTTCGGAATCGGTGTAAAACTGTACGTCCCAATCAGTGAGTGAAAACTGGAAAGCGCACAGCTCAGTGATTGTGAGAAGTTCTCCCCTGTCCCTTCATGGGATGTAATGGGAAACTATTTATTTATTTTTTAAGGTATTGACTCAAAACGTACCTGACGGTTGCGCCTCGTCCAAACCTTTTTTCGACCCGTTGAATCCCTTTGTAGTAAAACCATTTCTTAACCCACATTGATGGCCAAATCGTATTAGCTACAGACTTGCTGCCTACCACATTATTGTTACTCCTACTGTCTTCTACAAAGCACCCATAGATACATTTGATCTATCTCTAGCCTCTACAATTATAGGTGCAAAAACCGAAGGGCAAGCACACGGTTCAACTCTCAAATAAAAGGTGTTCCAAAATTCATGGAAGATTGCATTGCAATTGAACTGTTTCTGCGGATGTCTGACTTGTGGCACCGTCTTCATGAAACCACTAGTCCTTCCCATCCATTTCATTGAAGTTAAAATAAATGGTTTCCCATAACATCCTATGACGGAATTGGGGAGAGCTTCGCACAACCAGTGTGCTGTGCGCTTTCTAATCTTATACTCAGTGATTGGGGCCTACAGCTTTAAACCGGTTCCGATCGGTAGTTTGAGAAGCGTTTTCATAAATACTGGATAGTTTCGTCGTTACTATGCGAGGTGACCGCCGCCGAAAGAAATTTTTAAGGTGGTCAGAACGAACCCAGGATCTCATGTAAAAAAGGCGCGCACACTAACCATTGCACCATCGACGGCCCGATTGCTAATGACATTAATTTGACATTTTTTGGAAAGAATAGCAGTCACGCTAGTCTACGTTGTGGTAGTGCATTCTAATCATTTCAGCAGAAAATTAAATACGGGGTTTGTGTTGATAAAGGTCGTGAGACTATCTGTAGAATATTCACGGGCGAAATGGCGAATAAGAACAAGTAGCAACAGAAGTAACTACAGTGACACAAAAACCCAGTCCTAGCATTTACAGAAATCGCATAAACGCTGAAAAGTCTGTCCTTTTTTGTTGTTCGGGTGCTAACGTAACGTGTTTGTAGCCTCTCGCAAAAATACTATACTTGTGCTCAAACACATTGTGTTTGGTATTCAATATAACATGTTTCAGACGCAATGGTTAATAGGCCAGAGTTTATGTTTTTCATACCCAAATGAGTATATTTTGTTGAAAACCGCTAAACACAAAAACAAAGAGACAACAAGGCAGCTAATTTTTAATTCATTAAAACAATGCTTGCAAACATGTACATGTTTCCTGCAATATGTTTCTGGGGCCACCATTTTTCAGCGTGTATAAAAACCAGTGCATCACACAATGACTGAACCCCATGAAATATGACTCTCTTTCGCATGTACATATTAAGCAGTTGCAAGGAAGAAGGTTAGACGGAGTCGGTAGAACATGCAATTCTTTGGAAACAGTATTTTTTAAATTTTTTTGAAGATTCCTAAAACTGTGTTCACATGTGTGATATAAACCAGATCAAGTAGTTTGACAGAGGGTGATTCAAAAAGTCGAAAAGGTTACCCATCCTTTTTACCTCTGTATATTTTCAGATTATATTCCTATTCGATTTTCTTCATTCTTAATACGACTTATTGGCCTTAGAGCGAACTCATCAAAAGCATATTTGTTTTATTTGAAAGAGTACAATATTTCTAGTTCCATTTTCGTAGTCCTTAGTTTTTGATTACAAAACTTACCGGTTGCGAATAAGGACCTTCTCCCGCCTTCGTAAATGAATTCAAGCGGACATTGTATGTGGCACTCGTGGTCAAGTTGTTAAGCAACACCGATGTTGTGGTAGAGTTCAAAGTCATATTTGCTAAAACTTTCATGGTATTGCCGGCAGTAACCTGGAAATAGAAAACAACAATGAAAACATAAATTTCCTAACACACACACACACACAAACACACATATATAGAAAATAAAGTTTACAACAACACTTTTGAATATATAAAATCCACATGAGACGATTCTAAATTCATAAATTTTATCCTTTAGTTTTTCGTGTTTACATTTTGACGTTTTTTCGAGTTTTTTGTTTCTTTTGTTTTGGCCAACAAAACAAAACTATTAATTATGTATGCTGTTTGTTGTTGTTGTGGTTGTTGTTGCGCGTTTTCATAACATTCCTGGGGAGGAATCGTGACTTACCTCAATTTTGTAGCCCAACAAGTTACCATTGTGATGCTGAGGCGGTGGGGGTGACCACCTTACCCATCCGGCCGTTAGATTATACATGCCAATTTGTATGTTATCAGGTGGTGCCGAAGGTACTGCAATGGAAGTAGTAGAAGAAGGTGGTTTCGTTAGCAAATTTGTGTTTTTCATAGGAACAACTTTAGATGAGCAAAATGAGGAGAAGAGAAACATTTTTCATGATACACATATGGAAATGAGAAAAACAACAAAAATAATGAATGGTTTTTAACTGAAACTCCCGTAGCAGTAGCACTAACAGAGACGTAGCGCTAGTGTACAGAAATTATAGCTTCTATAAGAGATATTGCACCCTAACTACAAAAGACTCATCAATCATAATTTGGAGGTTTTAATTTTTTGCATAAAAATAATCATCACAGACTTTTCTATCCGACGTAAAAATGTGTCATCATTTTGTATTGCCATTCGTAGAAAATCTCCCATATGAAAAAATATGTATGACAATTTTCATACAATTCTTAACTTCGCAAGCCAGGTTTTTGCCTCGACTGAAAATTTATAAATTTAGAGTTATGACTCTTTTGTAGTTACGGTGTGAGATATTAAAGTTTAAAGGGCACTATTGTTGTTATTATTCTCATTAGTTAAAAAAGTCTAAGTGAATTACAGTCGGGGAATCAATTTACATATGGGCATTTCCACAGAAAGGCCCACTTTTTGTCATATCACGTCACCCTCGTTAACGGCTTATACTTTAGAATCATTTAGTTTCATTGTCTTCTCTTATTTATATAGATCTATTTAAATAGTAAATAAAGTAAATATAGTAAAGATAGATCTATTTACATTCAGTATTTTTACGCTAAAAAATCGATATTGTTTGTTGTTTGGATGCAAATATAACGTGTTTGTAGCTTGTCGACAAACATAGTATACTTGTGTCCAAACACACTATGTTTGCAATTCAATATTATATATTGGAGACACAAAGTTAAATTGGTTTTAATTTTTTTGTGACTCAAATGTGGCTTTGTTTGTTGAATACCGTTGAAAACAAAAACGTTGCAGAAAACCAAAGAAACAAAAAAGCAGCAGATTCTCAATTTATGAAAACAATGCTTGCAAACATGTGTATGGTTCCTGCGATATGTTACTGGGGTTGATATTGGTCAGTGTGTAATAAAACAATCGAACTACATAATGTCCTCAAATATAAGCAATTATCTAGAGTGACGTGCTATGGAAATGGCTATATATATCTAATTTGAAACATTGGTTTTAAAGAAAATTAGATTTCGGAGAAAAAGCTAATGATATTGTTCGGTTAGGTGAGGTAGAAATGGCTGTCGTCCTTAGTGATGCATTTAGTCAAATGAGGACCATTGATTTAACGATCTATAGGTAACGAACGTTGTAATTTGCTTTAATTGGACAGAAAGTTTTGAGTTACAACAGATGTGAAAACAATAAAAAAACCTAGCTTAATAACGATATGGTGTGTTCAAACCATATGGTAACTTATCCCGATATTCCAGGATGTGGTGGAAAAAGATAAATGCTTTAGACCCTGGTGAACCAATTAGTACTGTGAAAAAACGTCCTTATATCACTCGGCTTACCTCCCTATATTTCTGTTATATCCGGCATGAATTAAGATCATACATATTATCTTTTAGGCACACAAAAAGCCGGTCAGTAGCATATCAGATTTTCGACATTCTCGTCCTGCTCTTCATACGCACCGCATCTGCAGTGTCCACGAGTTGAGCTACCAAGTTTAGACGAGTGTCTACCTATTAAACATTTCCCAGTTATAACAGCTACTAGCATAAAGATATTTGGTCTAGACTGGATTTCAAGTTTAAGGTACGATTCAGGTCATACTTGCCTGGTGATCCTGAATTGTGTGCCTATAGTCCATATATCTTTCGCATGCTTGGGAGCTTCAGTCATAAGCATGAGTTTGCATACAGAAAGTGAAAGGTGGAACAGGTAAAGTAGTCCCTAATCTCACAATCAAATTTTCTGCTCTATGGTTCAAATCTTCTGCTCTAAGGTTCTCTGAAATCCACAGCCTGACAAAAACAGTCCCAGCAACATATTGCAAGCCCGTTTAGATATCCTAGAGCTGTGTGAATCGTCGAGAGGACTTTGACCTGTCTGTAAGCCACTGACGCGTTCGGCTACATTTATTTTATAATTGTCTGAAGTGCATTAGCTATTTACATTAAATAATTTTTAAAAAGTGAGGATTTAGCCGGCCTTTCGTATTATATTCAAAATTCAAATGCTCGAGCGTTTGGTAGTTTTTTAAAATAATTTTATTCTCGTATATTTCGTTGCTCTTTGGGTAGCATCGTCAGGAAGACTTCACTTTGTTATAGTTGTTTAATAATTCGTTTAATTAGTTGTTTTTAATTCGTTTCATTTTTAACTTATAATTGTGTTTACCTTCCTGACGATGATGCCCAAAGGAAGCGAAATATTGGGGAAGAAAATTATTTAAAAAAACGACCAAACGCTCAAAAAATTTTATTTTGGATTAAATAATTTTGTATTTTGAAAATACACTATTTTATTTGCCAAACAATTTTATAGCTTTTATGCACTAAATATCAAAATAAAAGTCAAGTTGAAATATAAGTAAGAAGGCATAAACATTGAATTTCTGCTCTTTTATACAATTAGTTTTCAAATTATATCTTCCTACGTATGATTAATTAGTAATATAACACATTATCAAAGTACCTGTACGTATGATTAATTTATAATATAACATAGTATCACTCTACCTATACGTATAATGAATCTCAATTTCCTGTAACGTAACATTACGCATACTTCAAATAAAATATGAATGCTGTTTAAAGTAACCACTGGAAGAATGTTATGTAAAGAATAAAAACGTTATTTAAGATTCAAACCGTTTATGTAAATATGAATTTGAATTTATCAAAATTTGAATTTATGAAAATTTGAATTTGAATTTCTGTAAATATTTTGACTCCAAAAAGCTAAATCTTTAAAAGATTATAGCTTTTGGCAGTACATTTTGTTTCGGTCACCTACTGGAACCTATGAACAATTTTGATTGAATTTCATTTACTTTAAAACATTTGGTATTCTGTTCGTATGTATTTTTTTGATTATCAATTCCAATTATAACTCATGGTCGCAACAACGCACCAGTTTCTAAATCAAAAATGAAATTTACTTGTAGTAACCGCAATACATTTTTTAATTTCCCTTTATATTAACAAACCCACACTCCTTCCAGTAACTACACCTACACTTCAAGCTCTTTATCCCAACAGGATCTATTTGTGCTGCCAGTTTTTTTCTCACTACTTTTGGTTTAATTTTTATATTAACCTCGTCGCGAGCTGTGCACCAAAAAAAACTTTATGTGGTTATTGAGGTTTTTAATAAATTTATTTATTTTATTTTTTTTTGTGGTCGAAACAACCGAAGTCGTTCCAGCGCCATCGACACCACCGTCTGCCCAAAAAATATATTCACTTAATATTCAGTGTTAGCATACAAATTGTATATATTGAAATTCATTTGTGAACCGCATAAAACTTTAGCGTCGACGACCACTAGAGAGAGATTTTTATTTTGCGTCTATAGAGTGAGAATTTTTAATCCGCGGTTACCTTAAAAATTCATTAATATGGAAATGTTTGGAAATATTTGAATGGATTTGAAGAGAAAATTTGTGGTATGAAATTTTTGGAATTTAAATAAAATACGAAAATGGAAATTATTTCACGGAGTTGGCGAAAAGATGTTTAAAGTGTAAAAATAAAATAGAGAAATTTTTTTCTATTGGACTCCATGAAGGGACAGGGGACAGCTTCTTACAATCAGTGAGCTGGGAGGCTTCTGGTTTAACAGTCAGATTTAAAAAAATGGAGGACAATACAATGTTGGAAATTTTAAGCAATAAATAATAATAGACGTGTTTTTTATGCACGAATTTATCGCCCAGTTTTTATTGGGATCTAAATGATCTTAAGCGACATCAAGCAGCTCCACATAACAATTGATCAGAGAATTAGTTTATCGAGGGATGCAAAATTACTTTTAAAATATAATGGCATAAGTTTTAATAGTTTTGAACCTGGTCATGATAGTAAAGAACTCCTTAAGGGAGTTTCAGTTTGGTTAAAGTGGCACTTGAAATGCCAATGGACAGTTTGTAGTGTGTATTTACAACGTGGAGGAAAAGTAATCACCAAATGTTCTTTTTCTGTAGTTTTTTTTTTTTAAAGTTTGGTTCTGCTTGTGAAATTTGTTTCTGTAATCCATTAGAATTTATCACATCAAGTTGAGAAAATTATATCGGCCAAGTGGCCGTCGGCAGAGTTGATGACCATACGGGCTCGTTTTATGACAATTTCCATTACTCTTTCCAGAACATCGGTCGTGTGGTTCTCGCATGTTTGGCGAATATTCTCCTTAAGGACTTCAAGAGTCTGAAGCTCATTGACGTAAACCCGGGACTTCAAAAAACCCCATAAAAAGAAGCCTGAAATGGTTAAGTGATTAAGCGACTCGGAAATACTTCCTTCAGAATATCGGTTGTGGCCCGAGCAGTGTACACCGTTGCACCGTCCTGTCGGAACCACATGTTCTCCAGTCCCAATTCATCCAATTGAGTACGAAAAAAATTCAGTAATCATGTCTCTGTAGCGCGTGCAATTCACACTCGTCGTTTGGTCCACGGCGTTCTCAAAACTAAATGACCCGATGACTCCTCCAGGTTAAACAGCACACCTTGTAGTAACTTTGAGCGGGTGTAATGGCTCGTCGTGGGTGATACACCGATTTTCGGTGCCCCAGAAACGATTATTTTGTTTGTTCACGTAACCGCTAAGATGGAATTGAGCCTCATCGCTCATGACAATTTTCGATGAAAACTCGTTCACATCTTCGTTGAGATTCAGGATGGCTTGACCGTAGGTTACATTAATTTGGAGGTCAACGTCTAACAGCTGATGTACTGTCTGCACTTTGTAAGGGAACATCTTCAAATCTTTCACCAAAATTCTGGATAGGGGCCGCCGGCTAATGCCCAGTTGGGTGGCACGTCATCTGGTCGATGTTTTGGGAGCCTCTTCAACATCTTGAGAAACAGCAGCGATATTGTCAGCAGAACGGCTGCTTCCGGGGCCGACCAGCCTTGGGTTGATCTCGTGTTATCCCAGTGTCTTAAAGGCGAGTGGCTAAAAGCCGCAGTGTTTGTCCAGTTGATTTCGGACGGCCAGGAAATCTGCGACAAAATTCACCCTGCGCCAACACAATCCACCAATTGTTGCCCCAAAAAAATGGCAGCAATTATTCCGCGTTCTGATGGAGTAAGCCAATTCATGGCTTGTCAGTTTGTGTTCTGCGTTTGTTCACTTTACAAATGTCAAAACTTGAATTGACATTTGGCGCCATTTGCAAAAGTTATAGGGTGATTACTTTGGCGCCACCTTGTGGTTATTGTGAGTTGAAAGTCTTTTTGTCTCCATTACAACTGGTTGAAGAATCCGCTAAGGAGCATTCGGGAAATACAAAAAGCAACTAGATGTCGCAATAGAGAGTTATGGACGCTGGAGAGTTATAACGGAACAGTTTTTTTCTACGTCCTTTATTTATTTAAACAGAATACAAAAATATGAAACAATATTGCAATATACAGTTTAAATAAAAGATTTACGAAGAACCTAGGGCGTCAACAGAACAGTTGAGACCGCTATAAATATACAATCATAGGGATACATTCATAATATTTATGACAGGTTCATAGGACATTGTTTTTGTATTAAAATGTTGTTTCTAAAATATTTCATATGGATTCTGAATACTGACCATAGAATCGAATAGCTTAATTTGATAAGTTAAATTCTAACTGTGTGTTAAGAAACTATTTAAACAAAACAAATCGTTTCCTTCGTGAACTAAGTGAAAAAATATAATCACTTGCAGTCCTTTAGATCACAAGTTCATAATATGTATTTTTATTAGAAAAACATAAATCCTCGAAAATTTTACACAGATTCCAAACTTATAATGCAGGTTTTATTTGTTTACAGTTTTTTAAATAAATTTTATTTGCCCCCTTCCCTGCACTTACCATCTTCATATGTCTGTACATTTTTCGAATTACTTGGCTGCCCCTCTAGTGTCTGGAAAAATGGTGCCAAAAAGAATTCATACTTTGTGTACTCCTTTAAATTGCCCACTACATGGGACTCAATCGAGGGATTTAACACCGTCATAATATTATATTGCTGGGAGTTGGCGCTAACGTCACGATAGCGTATGTACAGACCCTAAAAGGAAAAGAGCAACAACGTAAGCAAGGATAACAGTAAGTTAATGATTTAATTAAAGCATTTTCACGCGCATTACTGATTCATAAAACTTAATAAGGCAATTTCGGTTTACATACCTCAACATATTTCTCGGTTACACTCACGTGCATAACCCAATCCAACCTAACGGCGGTGGAGTTAATGGCAGCTGCATCAATTAATTCAACGACCTGTAAACGAAAACAAAAGAAAATGCAAATTAATAAAACAATAAATTGATAATCAGAGAAAATTATGGCAAATATTTAAAAAGGATTTAATAAATCATTAATAACACACACTATACGCCTTTTCGGTTGTATATAAAGTACCATATCTCAGCCACAAAAGTAGGCAACATTTGTTGTAATATTAAACCGATAGCATATGTTCACGGCGCACGCAGAGGTGGGAATTTACAAGTAATACTCTAACAAACCCTCAAAAGTAGGCAACATTTTGTGTAATGCTAAACTAACAACATATGTTCAAGGCGTACGAAGAGATGGGAAATTATAAAAGCCTACCATCCTTAGTAGACAACTGTTGGCGTGATGCAAATAATTGTTGAAAAATCCCTCAGAAGTAGGCAACAATTGTTATGCCATAAAAATAATTGCATATGTTAAAGACGCAAAGTGAGATGGGAGTTTACAAAAGCCTTCCTGCCTCAAAATTAGACAAATATTGGCGTGAGGCAAATAATAGTTTACAAACCCCTCAAAAGTAGGCAACAATTGATGTGATATGAAACTAATTGCATATGTTAAAGGCACAAACAGAGATGGGAATTTACGAAAGTCTTCCTGCCTCAAAATTAGGAAAATATTGGCGTGAAGCAAATAACAGTTTACAAAGCCCTCAAAGGTACGCAACAATTGTTGTGATATAAAACTAATTGCATATGTTAAAGGCGCAAACAGATATAGAAATTTCCAAAAGCCTACCTGCTTGGCGAGAAGCAGATAATAGCTCAGAAAACCTTCAAAAATAGACAACAATTGCTGCATTGCAAAACTAATTGCATATGTTTTAGGCACCGGAGTGTATAAAAAAATTTCATTCATATTAGGTATTTTGTTTTTTGGTTAAAAATATGATTTACAAAATTTCATAAATCCTTGCCCCATTTTGTATATTATTTTCCCTTTTCTGTTCAGTGACAGAAGGTATTGCAATTTTTCATGATACTGATTTTATTGACATATTTTTTTCGTTCTCATTGCTTCGTATCCATGCGTGGAATAAATTCAATTTGCGGTAGTTTGTGTTGGGGAAGAGGTGCAGTGTTTGATTATTTATTTGTATTGGGGGTATTCAGTGGTAGTGTATTTCGTTTTTCTTGTATTGTATGTAAGCTATTATTTTATGCTTTATTTCCTGGCAGCGTAATGTAACGAAACCCAACCATTTGGTGTGAAAAATGTATGCATATATGCAGACATATTTGCTGATGCAAAATCCATAAGCATGAAAATCGAAATACATTTGTGATGCAGCTACATATATTTATATCCCAAAAAATGGCAGGGCTGTCCAACACAAAGGTCAAAAGGAATGTAGCAAATGTCAAAAAAAATCGATTCGAATTGTATTGATGGTTAAGTGTTTTATAACGAAAGAACTGGTATATAATGGGTTAAGTTTCTGAATGTTTAAAGTTATTATATTCAAATTAATTATAATCGTCTACTCCCAATGAAAAAGAATAGTGTCTAATATAAACAATACAACCCAAACGTATGATTATTATAAATTACATTCACGCCCATATATATTGAAATGTTATTTAATATTAATTATACGACTTCGGAATATAAATTTTAATTACAAAAGTTAATTTAACGACTTCGAAATGGAAAAAAGTTAATTTGTTAATACAGAACGGAAACACAAAAAAATTCTTTAAAAATCAATATTTTTTGAAACAGCTTAAGTCTTTAATTTAATTTTAAAATTTTTCACGAGTACAAATAAAAATAAAAAGGTTCCCTTTACATTCCATAAAAATCAGAATGGTGTTTCTCATATTCGTTGAACTGTGGATATTTGTATAACGTAATAACTGGCATGTTATGGGTTAAATATTTAATATTTATATTCGCAAAAGCCAATGTCTTTTCATCCAGTTCTAATGTAATTTTACTTTTATTGACTCTTTTACAACCTCATGAGGCCAGACGTCTTACACATATTAATTAAACTAACAAATTAAACAAATTTCAATATATTCTTCCAACTGGCTCTATCCTTCGCATTTTCTCGCCAGTTGATAACACCAAGGATACGGAGGAATTCTTCTGCCTGGTCTTTAAAGCGGAGTCTTGGTCGTCCTCTTTTCCTGCTTCCATCGGGTACGCTATCGAAAACCCTTCACGCTGGTTCATCTTCAACCATTCTGATAACATGGCCTAGCCAACGCAATTGGCCTAAATTTATTCGAATAGCTATGTCCATGTCAGCATATAAATCATATAGGTCTTCGTTCCAGCGACGTCGGTACTCGCCGGAGACATACTTTTTGCGGAGTACTAATTAGTTCGAGAGGAACTAACTTGTGTCTCTTCTTCAGCTACACCCCAGAATATCGAGAAAAGTATCATATGGATTAAGTGGTTCTTAACCATTCCAGATAAATTTACGGGTTCTATGGAGGGAACGGAATACGACGTTCGTTGGGATCACATCTATCGTCATTGAATTAAGTGTGTCAATAGTGACAGCCAGTTCTACCTAACCTAATCTTTTTTGCCATTACTGCGTATGATAGATATGAATTTCAAACAAAATCACAGATAACTAAACGTTGTTCTCAAGGACGATCAAGTAACTTCTCAAAAATAAAAAAAAACAATTTTATTCGGTAGACTATATTATAATACAATACAACAAATTTTTGGAGATTATATTTCTCAACATTTGGCGGTATCTGCGGCTGACATGGTCCATGCTAAGGCGCTAATATTTCGATGGCACGTTCAGCATTTCGAGTGGTATTCGGTAAATGGCGCGTGAAATGTTGGCTTCCATATCCTCAATACTGGCGACTTATGCATGTATATTGTGGCCTTTACCTAGCCCCAAAGGATAGAATACTGGCGACTTAGGCATGTTGTATGTGGCCTTTACCTAGCCCCAAAGGATAGAATACTGGCGACTTATGCATGTATATTGTGGACTTTACCTAGCCCCAAAGGAAAGAGTCTAGAAGTGTGACATCTCATGATCTCGGCGGTAAATTCACCAGTTCCAAGCACGAAACTAGAACCAAATCTCGTCGAGAACATGGGCTTGAATTTTAGATTAAAATTGGTCCATCAGCTACGTTCCGGCGGGCCGTTAAGAAATATGGACGGATGATTACACTTTTTTTGTAACATGCGGGACACCCAGTGCGTGAACTTAATTCGAGTACTAACCGTTTTTCTATGTTGGCTCATGTTTTCGAGATATTTGAGATCGAAAATTATGGTTCCAAGTACAATTTTTCAATTTTACAATTTTTTCAATTTTAAAATTTATTTATTGAATACAAATCGATGTACGAGTGCGGATCAATAACTCCGTGACTTTTTGAATGAAACACAGTTTTTTTTTTTTTTACAAAAAAAGAAAATTTTTCAACATATTCTCCTTTTAGCTCAACACACTTAATCCAACTTTTCTCCAATTTTTGTATCCCTTCCAAAAAATAGGATTTTGCGAGGTCCATAAAATAGCCATTTGCTTGATTAATAATTCCATCGTTGGAGCTAAATTTCTTTCCACCGAGCAATTTTTTTAGGTTTGGAAATAAGAAATAGTCACTGGGGGCTAAATACGGAGAATATTGCGGTACCAATTCGTAGCCCAATTCATGGAATTTTGCCATTGAGACTACACACGAGTGCACCCGTACGTTTATGGTCAATTCAGAGAAACCACGGCAGACAGCTTTCCTAAACCCAACTGATCATTTAAAATCGGAACCACACTGCCATATGAAATGTCTATGGCATCAACAATCTCACGAACTTTTAGTCTTCGATCGGCCAACACCATATCGTGGATTTTTTCGACATTTTCAGGCGTATTGACCTTAATTGGCTGTCCAGAACGTTCAGCTTCATTTGTACTTGTGCGACCACAACGAAAGTCAGTGAACCACTTTTCTACCATTCAAATCCAAGGTGCAGAGTCCGCATAGTATTTATCAAGCTTTTCCTTGGTTTGATTTTTCGCAAAACATAATGTTTAATGAGCACTCGAAATTCACTTTTTTCCATTTTTAAAAAAGGCTCGAGGTTATATGTTTTAAACAGCTGTTGAACGCAAAGTAAATGACGGAACGTGCTCAAAATTTGACAGTAGTCTATTAACAGGTGGTGTTGCATTTCATATAACTACGAGGGAAGTTCGAAAAGTCACGGACTTATTAATCCGCCCACGTATATCGGTCGGAAAATATCTTATCAATAAACATTAAAAAACATAAAAAATAAAAAAAAAATAAATTTTTTTTAAATAGTTTCTTTTTAATGTAGTCTCAGTTTAACTTCCGCAAAAATTTAAATTTTTTTACAGCATGTTTTTCTGTCTCGAATGAATAGCTAAGCGAACGCAAATCAGTCATTTACATTCGATTCAAATTGGGTTTCTCCAAGTCGAAATTTTCGTTGGCCTGACTCTATGTTTGTTCCCTACAGTGGATATTTTTTAGATTTTCAAGAAAATTTTGAAAACTGCTCAAGAATATACTATATAACAACAAGAATACTATTTAAGATTGTCAGTTTGATCTGTCAACAAAAAATACATCTCAGTAAATGACAGACTATAAATGTAAATACATTAATAACAATCATACGCATTCGAAAACAGATTTTAAATATTTTGTGTTGTGTTGATTCTTTCGGATTAATTTTTTTAAACAAATTCGATACATTTATATTCTTTTACGAGGGGAGACCTTATCACAGCCAGTTAGTTGTACGCTTTCTAGTTTTACAGTTACTGGTTGGGATCTACAGTTTTACACCGCTTTCGAACGGTAGTTTGAGATATGTTATGGTATGTTTGAAACTTAAGGTTTCTCTTTGACAAATACATTTTTTTATTTAAGAAAATATTATATTTTTATAATTTTTTGAAATATCTGTACGTATGAATATTATTAAATTACTCTGCTATAATATCACTCATACGCCCCCTAGCAGATGAAAATCTTGAAGTCACGTAAAACGTACACGTTTTATCTCAAGGTTGAAAGAAGAGTTTCGTATTGTGCCATCAAAGACCATACATTGCTTTCTGTGAGCCCAGACTCACAGCATAGGAGGCAAGACAAAACAAACTTTAAACAAATGTTGAGTCATAAAACAATAACGTTTGAACTGGTGTACTTCTACACCAATCCTGCTATTGCACATGGTATTTGAATTTAAATATTGAAAAACTATTCACTATTACATTAGCAAATTTCGCACCATTTCAAATTAAGGTTTTTGAAAATGACACCCTTGCGTATGATTAACAAGTAATGCAAATTGTATTCCGGATACATATGATTAATATTTAAACTAAAGTACATAACATTATAACGTGTTGTGCAAGTCGTTAAGACTTGATCTAAACTAAATGTTGTAGGAATTTGAGACTACTTGTCAGCAGTATGTGTGATAGCAACTTGATTTCAACAATATCTTTGTACTTATGTATATACATTTCAAGGACTCGCGTTTGTCCACTCCGTCACTTAAGTATTTGTTCAAGTATTGGCAGTGTAGATGCCCATATGCACTTGCAATGCTTTATAGTTACATTTACACTATCAGGATTACACATATGCACAAACACATAAAGATATTTATTTACATTCACTTATATGAAGTTTTGAGCGAGTGTATGCATATGTATAAATTCTGCTACCGCTGTTATCTGTTAACAAATATTTATTTTACACTTGAATAAACGGGTCAATACAATGCGGTGTATGTACAAGTGTGTACGTGTGTGTGTGTGTGTGATGATGATATCCTTATCGTTATGTTTGTGATGATATTTGTATTACATACAATGCATACACTTGTTTATTCATTTAAACACTCATACTGTTATCAAAGCATAATTTTTTCGCCGATTTTGTATTCGCTGTCCCTTTAAAACTATAAATATTAACGCATATTTATATTGATGTCCTTTCATTTTGCACACAATTTCTCGTTGTTTTGCGTTAAAGTGGCATAAATTAGTGTTGAGAGGGTGGCAGATTCACATGCACTCATACATAAACAATTTGCAACAGCATTGAAGAGCTGTTTAACTCTGTTTACTTCTGCATTTTGGGCATTTCCACTCTCTCTCTCTCTCTCTCTCTCTGTGTTTGCATTGGGTTGTGGGTCTACTCGGCGACGATTTGGTCTATTTATCGGCACCCACATTTGCTTGTGTTTGTGTGTAAACAAATGAAGATGTATTGCAGTTTGTCTATGGTAAATTTGTATCCCTTTTCGTCCTACTTGATTCTCGTGAATTTATGATATTTATAGCAGGTCACTGTAGAAGGGTGATTTTAAATTTAGTCATCACGTAGTGTTATTTAAATGCATTATTTTTTAACAGGACATTAAATGCATTTACGAGGCTTTATTTGGTGCGGAATGCGCAAATATTGGCATATGAACTTTATTGGCATATGAACTTTGTGCACAAAATAGCTCTTGAATTTTAATAATTTACTGAGACGCTGTATAAATTTTTTTCTTGTATATATTTTTAGCCATGTACACAACTTTGCCCTTAACAAAAATTGCTGATGGGAAGAATACAATTTTTCTATTAGAGGAAATGAATACAATGGGAAGAATACAATTTTTCTATTAGAGAAGTGTAGGAAGAAACTAAATATGACAGATTATACAAAGCGTATGATTTATATTGTTTTAAAATAACAAGACGTATGAGCAATTTTAATTCAACAAACTTTATTTCTGTGTACCAAGTGTTAAAATCAAAAAACTGGCGCATGATTTTAGTACCGAATTGAACTGTTTAGTACTAAATTTAAATGCGAATATGGCATGGAATATAAATTCAAATTGTGTTGTTCTAACTATAACAAAAAATAACTATAAATTGAAGCCCCTGGTGGAAGTAGGTTTTAACACACTCTTTTTCAAAAACAAAATTTTCCTTCTATTAATGTTTCCATGGTATCTGAATTTGTTTTTGATAAGAAAAAAGTCAACATTTGATATTTAAATTTTAAATTTTTTTTTAACATTTTTTTTAAAATTTTATTTTTTTTAAATAAATTGATTTACTCATTTGCCTCATACATTTTTAGTTTTTGAAATAAGTAAATTCGTGTAAACCCCATGTACATTTCTAGTGCTACTATAAGACATGTTTTTGTGTACATATTGTGTACATACAACACAAATCTGGCCGAAGGATGTCCGTGCAACTTCTACCTATTGTCTAGTCAAAGTTATCAATGCTTGTTTCAGTTTTGACGGGAGACTGTCTGATTTGTAAATATGCGGCGAGACTAAAGCTCACAACAAATGTCTACCGTAAAAGCTCTAACGATGAGGAATAATCTACTGATCATCTCTCTGCACGTACCCAGCATTAGCTGACATGAGCACATCTACTATGGGATCCAACATATTTAGAGAACCTGGCATAATTATCTCCCAGAGACTTTAAAAGGATCTTGAGCTCATTGGAATCGAAACGATTACCCGATAGGGCTACCGTCTAACCTCGTAATCCCATGGCGACACAATGACCAAATATAACATAGCTGTTCAACGACTGTCACCAACACATAACTCAAAATAATGACCAAGGAGCATTTCTGGCTCCAGTTAAAACCCGGCATCATTTTTTTCTTCCGTTTCATCAAAAAAATTCGGTGTGACAATGTCTGTTATTAGGAATTTTAACACAGTTTTTTTGCTTATGCTGAAAATGTGTATATTTCGAGTTGTTGTACTTTTGAAGTTAATACGAAGTCAATAATACAGTATCGGGGTTTTCAACAGAGACGCTACAAAAGTAAATCGATAGGGACAGCAAATGACGCCATATTTTTCCCGCTCTTTTGACATTTCTCTTCAGTAAGGTTTGCCATTTCATCATGGAAAGATATACGAGCCAACAACGAGTCGAAATTATTAAAATTTACTACCGAAGTTTGGAGTCAGTGGCCTCAACTTTAAGAGCGGAATTCATCTGAAAATCATCTTCAGCGATGAGGCTCATTTCTGGCTGAATGGCTTCGTCAATAAACAAAATTTGCGTTATTGCTCAGCCAGGAATCCACACGTAATACACGAGTCATCATTGCATCCCGAAAAAATTACGGTTTGGTGCGGTTTATGGGCCGGCGGCGTCATTGGGCAGTACTTCTTCCGTGATGGTCAAGTCCGGCACATTACTGTGATTGCGAATCGCTACCGTTCAATGATAACCTAATAGTTTTGGCCCCAATTGGATAATATGGACTTGGAGGACATGTGCTTCCAACAGGACGGCGCCACAAGCCACACAGCGAATGCCACAATCAACTTCTGCAAGCGTGCCCGTGGTGGCCATGCAAAAGAAATCGAGTTCCATACACAATGGCATCGAACGTACCTTCACAGGAATAAAGAATTTCATTGGTATCTAAAACCGGGTTTGTTTTATTTAAAAAAAACTTATGTAGCGCTCTTATTGAAAAAACCCTTTAGTACTGCACTCGTTAAACGGGTACACTGAAGCGAGAATTAGTTAAAAACAAAACGATAACGTCAGTGATAGCACCCAAAAACGGTTCGTTTACTGACGAACACAAATTTTCACCAACTACTCTACACTGAGGTTCTTGATTCGAGCGAATATATTAAACATAGCATGAGAGAACTCAGAGAGATGAAAGATTTTCTCGAGAAGTGAGCAGGTTTTCGAGAAGCGTGCAAGTATTCGAAAATTGAGCAGGTTTTCGAGTAGTTTGGTGTATGCACATAGTATACAGTTATAATTGTTGATATTTTTTGCTTTGCAATAGAATAGAATAGTACAATTTACTTTGCAATAGAATGGAATGAAGTGGTAAATAATACCATTTTAAAAACATTTCTATTAGTTGAATTTTTTTTCTTTAAATTAAATTATCAATGTACAATGGTAAATATTGTTGAATTTTAAAAGATAAGAATTGTTTCTTTTCTTTGCATTTTCTGTCAGACATACTGATCTTGATTAGAGGTGTCAAACTATCGATAGTGCCACCATCGATATTTCTTGATAGTTTAAAAGAAACTATCGATACATCGATTCCCAACTATCAAAACTTATAAAAACTATCGATATATCGACGATACTATCGTGATACTATCGGATATAAAAAGGTCACGAAGAAAATATATACATCAAACATATAAAAATGTCATATTATACACCTTTTTCTAACAAAACAAAAATGTATTTCTTACTTCATTAAATAACAAAACAAAACAAAACAAAAAGTATATCCATTTTCTTAAGATAAAAATGTTAAATGTGAGATCAATGGTCAGTCAGCCAGTTATTTTTGTTTATAAAAAGCAGCATATCGACATTTGCGTCCTTTAATTTCGTACGCCTTTCTGAAATTATTTGTCCAGCTTTGCTGAACATTCTTTCAGACTCAGTTGATGTAGCCGGGATGCACAAGTACCTAAGTGCAAGCACTTGCATTTCTTTCATATCGGTGGATCGGGTCTGCAAGTGAAGCAAATTAATAATGTAAAAAATATAAGTTCAAAATAAGAATTACCTTCCAGTACTCCAACGGGTCCATACTTATGGGTTGATTTGGCTTTTCAGCATATTCGCGTAAGGAAATAATTGCATCTGCCCGGTTAGACACGGCTTTAGTTGAAAGTTTTTCCTTCATAAATTGGAAAATGTCAGGTACCTCGTTGTTCTCTGCTGTTGGCGATTCCTCCCTGTTTTCTTTTGACCCAATAAGTCTTCTGATGGTAACCAGTTCATTTTCAAGCATTTTGTATCCTTGTGTTGCATTCTGAGTAGACCGAAAGCCTTCTTTTTTGAATCTAGGATCCAAAATAGTTGCAAATCTTGTGACACTTCTAGATTCGTAAATAAAAAGTCGTTGTTGGATTTTTTCGACCAAATAGGTGCATGATTCCAATCCAAGTTCAGTTTTCATGTTAGGTTTAAGTTTCGTTATCGCGTAATATAAACCTAATGCTACGGGAATCACTTGTGAAATAGTAACATATTGATTTCCGGATATAACATTTGTATTAGTGTCGAATGGTTCCAATAATGAACATATGTCTTCCAATTGCTCTATTTCTTCTGCCGTTAGAATCTGAGGGGACTTAGGGGTGCTTAATAAAACCGAAAAGATGGCATCTTTGGTAAGTAGAATTCGCTTCACCATTGCAAATGCGCTATTCCACCTAGTGTCCACTTCTTGAATAAGGCTGTACTGTTTATCTTCGCTCTGTTCCATTCTGAATTTTGCATATGCAATAGTGCTCTTTTTAAAATATGTGACTATGGTTTTACATTTAGTCATTAATAATTTTACTTTTTCAGTTGATATTACATCTTGCACAACAAGGTTGATGGAATGAGCGAAGCAAGGAAGATTTTTTTTCTCAAGTAGTTCACAAGCCTTAATCATTGAAGCTGCGTTGTCTGTTACGATGCACGAAACTTTGTGGAATATATTCCATTTATTAAGGCACACTCGCATTGATTCGGAAATGTTCTCAGATTTATGATTTAGCTCACTAACGAGCTTTGATGTTGTTAAAACGGCCGATCTCAGTTTGAATTCACTGTCAACGAAATGGCACGTTACAGTCAAATAACTTTCGTTTGCCCTCGATGACCAGCAGTCGGTGGTTATAGCACAGCTCTCGATTTGGTTAAAAACATCACGCAATTTTTTGCAGCCATCAGCATAAATCTTTTTCAAAAAAACATTTCGAATGGTGTTTCGAGATGGTAACACATATCGTGGATCTAGACAGTGCACGAACTCTCGAAAACCCCTGTCTTCAACTATACGAAATGGCTGTACATCTAAAGCGATCATTTTCGTTAGAGCCAAATCTAATTCTACTTTTCGCGCCGAATTATTGTCGTATGTGCCACTCTTTTTATAATAGTCTGTTATTACAGGGTTCGATGTTGTTGGTTCTATACGCAAAGGATGACTACGCTTTAAATGGTCCATCAGATTTGACGTGTTCCCGCTTGTTTTATACGTTTTTTGGCATGTCAGGCATTTTGCGTGCTTTTTGTCTGGAGCTAATGCAAAATGCTTCCAAACGTCCGACACACTTTTTCTGGGTCTTTTACTGGCTTGAGAGTCTGTTTGTAAAGGAATGGATTATATATGCGCTATCTCCATTTAAATAAAAGCATAATATACCTGTTGTGTTAGTATCGTTATTTTCCATTGTATACTAACGTTGGAGGAACCGCCAATCCACCTGCTGAAATCTAAAAGTTGTTTTTTTGTCTACGTTTAAGAACTTGCCGCGCTTTATTTCACAAAACTAGTGGTGGATAATTTCCGTTGCACTATCGATATTAGCTAAAAACTATCGATAGAAAAAATAAAATCTAAAATCTCAAAAAAAAACAATCGATAGTCTCAAAAAAACTAAACTATCGATACTCTCGATAGTCCCATCGATAGTTTGACACCTCTAATCTTGATATACATATTTACATAAATACATTTATTTTTTTCTATTCTATTTTTCAACCATAAATTGCTCAATTACTTCAGTCGCTGTCTGCTTTAAGTAGCGTTCACAATGGCTGCAACGAATTTGTAATTCAAGCCTTCTCGTTCCCACTCACAGTATTGCATATAATGCCCTCTCATGTTTTTCGTGAAATTTGAATTCAAATTTGTCATAGAAGTAGGTTCTACTTCTACTTCAAATTGGAATTTGTTCGAATCAGTTTATTCTACTGACCGCTAGGGGCGCTCTACTTCGAATTTTGTTTTAAAACTTGAAAGTGTGAATGAAAGTGTAAACATTTGTATCAAAACAAACATTTTAATAAATAATATTATCTGTAGAATCTGCCAATAACAATAATTTCACATATAATTACAATTTTTTATTACCAAGAATACAACACTGTCGCTGGCTTTCGAACAAATCAGCTGATGCAAATGTGAAATGTGTAGTTGTTTGTAGTAAGTGTAGTTCGCGCCAATTTTATTAATAAACAAAAGAAAAAAGTTTAAAAAAAAGCTAACATTTTCAGGTTTATCGAAACCGTCCAAGGCCATGACATATTATGGAACATAAGTTTCTAAACTCTTCTATAGAAAAATTTGAAAACATTTCTATAGAAAAATTTGAAAACATTTCTATAGAAAATTTTTAAAACTTTCTATAGAAAAATTTGAGAATAATTCTATAGAAAAATTTGAGAAGATTTCTATAGAAAAATTTGAAAACATTTCTATAGAACAATTTTAAAACTTTTCTAAAGAAAAATTTTAAAAGAATTCTATAATATTTTACAATTTTTCTATAGAAAAATTTTAAAAGATTTCTATAGAAAAATTTTAAAACTTTTCTAAAGAAAAATTTTAAAACATTTCTATAGGAAAATTTGACAACTTTTCTATAGAAAAATTTTAAAACTCTTCTATAGAAAAATTTGAAAAGTTTTCTAAAGAACAACACTTAATACTTGTTGCTCCGAGTCTCACATTTAATTTTTCTATTTGTTACATCTTGCTTTTTCGTTTGTATTGCAATTCTCCATGGTGTTCAATCTCCAAATATGTATACTGCTGTATAATGTAAACAATGTTGCCAGTCCGCTGTTTTTTCGAACTTATTCTAACAAATTTGTTGCTTGCATTGTGAACCCTTGTTGAATTTGTTGCTATCATTGTGAACGAGCCTTTAGCGGGTACACTGTTTTCGAGTCCTTGGTTCTCGATTACTTTTATCGTACAAGTCATTTGTCACCTAAATCAAACATTTCAGTGCGGTTGTGTTTATTTTTACTGTGATTTGCTCTCACCCAAGAAAGTAGCGGAACTTCAGTTTTCTATTTAAAACACGTTGAGTAAGTGCAGTGAAGTTATTGAGTATGTGTCGCTGTTCTCGAATACCAAAAAACCGGTTCCCATGCAATGGTTTAGTATTTATTTATACCGCCGCCTGTTGGTATCATATGGTCTCCCATTGCTGGTTATAATTTGTTGGCATTGTTCCTTTTTTGAAACATTTTGCTAAGGATGGATTCTTCTCCAACTCTTCAACAAGTTTTTGGAACTGTTCATTATTCGTCATTTTCATAGAGTCGCATCAATTCAATATCATTTAGAGAATAGCGACTTGTGTCAATAGCTGTCAATAGTTATCGAAAAACGACAACGCGAATACGAAGTCTCAACAGTCGTCGTAAGATGTCGTTGTTTTGTCTTGACGACGACAATCAGAGTCGCATCAATTCAATATCATTTAGAGAATACCGACTTGTGTCAATAGCTGACAATAGTTATCGAAAAACGACTACGCGAATACGAAGTATCAACAGTCGTCGTAAGATGTCGTTGTTTTGTCTTGACGACGACAATCAGAATAATGGTGAATATTGGGATTTTCCAATACGTCTGCACCACCACTAATGAAAATGATGTTGATGTTGGTACAAAAATACCAAAATAAGTTTTGATGTTGTTCTCATGCGGAGATTTATTAATATCACTCATACACTTTAGTCATTTGTAAGCAAAAATTAATGAAATATTTTCAAAGAACGACGATCTGTGACAGTTTGATCCTACAGAATCTAAAACTAACCAAGAGTTTGGACGTGAACGGATTTTGGTATTGGTATCAAAATGCTGATATTTATTTATATCACTTTTACTCGTCTTTATACTAGGAAAACTATTGTAATTTGAAAAAAATATTTTTATGTAATGAAAGGGGATCGAAAAAATCGCTGAGTTTTGTCTATCTAAGTCCTAATTTTAATAATTAAAAATTTTTCAGAATTGCGATGCTGAACATTATTGCGTATGATTTATATTGAATTGAAGCAGACGTCACCACTACGTATGATTGTTATTAAAATCCATTCGAACTTAAAGTGCCCGCAAATGTAGGCAAGATTTGCATTTCGTGCCATGTTTGCGGTAAAGTGTTGTGGCCGAAGAAAAAATACAGCGTGACAGCAGTCTGTTCAAAGTCGTCGAAGTGGGAACTCTAAACACAATATCATCTCTGTTTCATTTTTGAAAGTTTTTTCAACATAATGAAGGGGTTTCGAACATAATCGCTGAATTTTGTCTAACCAACTACCGGTTTTTATCGTTAAAAAAGGTACAGAATTCTGGTGCTGAACATCATTGCGTATGATTTATATTGAACAAACGACACCACCACGTATAATTATTATTAACATCCATTTCAAACTATGGTTTACGCAAATTCACGCAATATTTGACTGTGTTCGGTAAATTGTTGTTGTTTCGAACTGTTCATTATTCGTCATTTTCATGGAGTCGCATCAATTCAATATCATTTAGAGAATACCAATAGTTATCGAAAAAGGACTACGCGAATATGAAGTATCAACAGTCGTCGTAAGATGTCGTTGTTTTGTCTTGACGACGACAATCCGAATAAGGGTGAATATTGGGATTTTCCAATACGTATGCACCACCACTAATGAGAACAATGTTGATGTTGGTATAAAAATACCAAAATAAGTTTTGATGTTGTTCTCATGCGGAGATTTATTAATATCACTCATACGCTTTAGTCATTTGTAAGCAAAAATTAATGAATTATTTTCAAAGAACGACGATCTGTGACAGTTTGATGCTACCGAAACAAAAACTAACCAACAGTTTGGACGTGAGCGGATTTTGGTATTGGTATCAAAATGCCGATATTTATTATTATCAGTTTTACTCCTCTTTATACTAGGAAAACTATTGTAATTTGTACGCCTTGTAAAACAAACTGGTGGGAATAACATAAATGGAGATCTGATTTGTAAGACCTTAACGTCACTCGATTTTACTTCTAACTTATTATGGGAACAAATATAAATTCTTCGAAATTTTTGACATAAACAAGCCACCTGGGTATCTGTCGGACAAAAAATATTGCTGCAAGCTCTTGTCAAATATTAGGTCGAAATGCGTCTGCTATACTTGATTGCAAGAGCTTGACTACTACATAAATTCTTAATGCTAAACATTGTGACAATTTCATGTGTTCTATTTCAATTCCTAGCTAAAACCTTAAAAATTAAGGCGCCTTACATATTCCACTGAGTTTTGTACCAGAAATGTTTAAGTCTTTTACAAAATTACACGAATAGTTATGCTTGAAAACTGTTAGTGAACTAACTTTACACAACCACCAAAGTGTCATGTTAAATTGTATTGTTTAACACTTTAACAATTTATTATATTTACTAGATATTAACAACAATATTTAAAGTAATTAATAAACTTAAAACATTTTCTCAAATACACATTTTTTGAAAATAAACAATAATTTTCGTGCCGTTTCAGTCGCTACGAAATTGCACAAAGTGTCACACATTGAGATTTGCATACAAGATAACCGAATGAAAGCTTAAACACAACAAACGCTGAACATTGTTGGGTCCAAACAAAAAAAAAAACACAACTACACATTAACGGTTACGTTAAAGCGAAAATAAACAGTAAACTTAGACAAGTATACTAGTCCGTCCAAACGCCTTCCACCCATATTTAGCTTGGCCACAATGGCAGCAGCAACAAAGTTTCAGTGTTTTTTCTTTGCATCTATGTCTCTTTAAAATGTAACTGTATGTTGCCGAAACACTAGCAACAAGCGCCAGCAATGACTGTTTAGCAGACGTAAAGCGCGCCACACATTGCCGCGTGGTATGTGACAATATTAACATAACATTACAATACAATATGTAGTATCGCAGAGATACGACGAGGACTTTATGCTGGCATACGAATGAGTCTTGGCAGCAGGCAACATGAGTTGCATGTTTAAGCTGTTTATTAAACATATATTAAATGTTGTTGCATTCACAGATATCGCCGCCATGTCGTGTGGTAATGACTGTAAAGTGTGGGCCGTGTTCTCCTTTGGAACAGATAACCACCATCAAAGTAACCTAATGCCTGATATGTGTTTTTGTTGTTGGCTAAAATGGAAAGCACAAAAAATAACAAACGTGCGGCTTTTATGCTCCGCTGGAAAAAAACGCAAATTTATGCTTCTAAGATTTGAAAATTTTGTTTGTTATCAACAGAATTTTGTTAAGCTCTCGAAGATAACTGAAAATGTTGTACATTTGTTGGTCGCGATTTTGGTGGTTATGGTGGCGTACAAGTGGGTTTGGTGGCTGGATAACCTAGTTTGATGTCTGTGGATTTGTGAACTTTGAGTACTTTCAAGTCTGAGCTACATAAAAAAGCAGGTCGCTTGTCAACATATTGAAATAACAGGAAAATTTATAAAGTTGTTATAACAAGAAGAAGATGATATTCGGAAAGATTTTGTTGACAAAAAGGGTCCAGTAATTTGTTGTCTATGACTCGGGTATCACACACGTCAATTTTACTTGCGAAAGTATTCAGTTTTTAGGAAAGAGAGGAGAAGAGCTTCCATTCTCTTCCCCTCTCCCTCCGATAAACTCAAGACTTGCGCAAGTTAAATTGTTGTGTGTAATTCCCGAGTGTGAATCTGGTCGAAAAATGAGTCAGCATTTTAATCTCAGATTTTCAGATGCCTTTTTAGGAGAAAAATTAAGATCTTCTTTTTGCAATATTTCAAAAGGTACAATAAGGAAACTTGTAGTGAAGGCGTAACTGCAAAAATTGAAAATATAAATTTCTTCTATTCCTAATGATTGGATGATATAGACGTTTCGAACTTTTCTAAAAACGAAATATTTTTTAGACTTTTTATATCGAAATCTATGGACAATATTCTGTATAGGATTCGATTTGCGCTGACACACTGTAACTTTTTAATGAAAACAATCGGTAATTAAATTGATAAATTTCCCTAAATTTGTATTGAAATTTTATGAATTTTTAAAAATTTTGTTTTATTCATTTATTTTATATTTTTTTATTTTATTATTCCAAAGTTACAGAATACCGGTGCTGATCAGATTTTGAAAAAAAAATGTAATTGTTTTCTTTTGTTTTATAATTACGTACAATTTTTTAAGATCACTCGCAAGTAGGACACTCGCAATCGCAAGTAGGACTCGCAAGAAGGACATTGCAGAATGAACGTCTTGAAGTTTGTAAGACTCCATATTCAGTGGTTTACATTCTTGACTATAGACCGCCTCTTTGAAATGTGTCAATAATTTTGTTCTGTTTAATGCATTTTCCTACGAAATTCTATTTACTGAATTTCGTTCTCTTTATTTGCATTCATTAAAACTTCCAATTGGCTAATTTCTCATTACATGCCACACCGATTTCAGTTGGTATTTACGGAGCTGTTTTTGGGCGTCGTCGAAGAAAATTCAAAATTGTCTTGAAACGCTAACTAGTACAAGCGTCGGGCATCCTAACAATTGCACCACTGACGGGTTTCCGTAAAATCGGAATGTAGCAGTTAGTCATCTGCGCCGGAATTCTGTAACTTTTTAACGATATACAAATTTGTAGTTAAATTGTCAAATTCTTCAATTTCAATACAAAATATAAGAATTTTGTCAATTTAACTACCAATTTTTATCGTTAAAAAGTTACAGAATTCCGATGCTGAAAATCATTGCGTATTATTTATATTGATTTTAATATTTTTCTTTTGCTTTGAAATTATTGGCAATTTTTTAGAACATTGCCGAATGATCGTTTTGAAGTTGGTGAGAGGCCATCTTCAGCGGTTTCTGTTTTAGGATGAAGACCGCCCCTTAAACTTTATTACTAATTGAAGTCTGCTTCACAAATTTGAATACGAAATTCTATTTATTGAATTTCGTCGTCTTGAGTTGCTTTCAATATAACTTCCACCTACCTATTTTTCCATTACGAGACATGAACAGATAGGAAACAGTTTCTCTGAATCTATTTCTTTTTCAAATCTACCTGCTTAACACCTACACTATTACACACGATTCCGTTGGTGTTTAACATGCTGTTTTGGTGGAACAGCAAGTTGGCCGTCGCCGAAGAAAATTCAAAATTAATAATATTTAACGATGTAAAAATTTGTAGTTAAATTGTCAGAATTCTTAAAATTTCAATACAATATATCACAATTTTGTCAATTTAACTATCAATTTGTATCGGTAAAAAGTTACAGAATTTCGGTGCTGAAAATCACTGCGTATAATTTATATTTAATTGAACTTGTTTCCTTTTGCTTTGTAATTATTGAAAATTTTTTAGAATCACTCGCAATTAGCACTTGAGCTGACATTGCCGAATGTTCGTCTTGAAGTTTGTGAGACTCCATCTTCAACAGTTTGTATTATAGGCTACAGCCCGCCTCTTTGAAATGTGCCAATAATAGTAGTCTGTTTAATGAGTTTGAATACGAAATTCTATTTAATGAATTTTGTCGTCCTGAGTTGCATTCAAAATAACTTCAACTTGCCCATTATCCAATTACGTGCCATGAACGCGTGGCGTACGCGGCTCTTGTTCATGAGAACGTGGGTTCGATGACTACCTTACATTTCCTTCCACCACGGACTTAGCAATGAACAAGCTTCTCAACATACCGTTCGGAGTCGGTGTAAAACTATCGGTCCCAATCAGTGATTGAAAAATTAGAAAGCGCACAGCTCACTGGTTGTGAGAAGCTCTCCCCAATCCCTTCATGGGATGCAATGGGAAACGGGTTTTTTATGCACCTAAAGGGAGCAGATTCACAGAATCTGTTTATCTTTTAAAATCACTGGTTATGGCCTACACTACTACCTCGATTTCAATTGGTATTTAAGGTGTTTTTTTATGGAAGCCTTGTCCTTGATGCCTTGTCACTGAAGAGTATAAAATGGACGTAACTTGCGAAACACATTTTTCACGGAGCACGAATTTCAATAGTAAAGCATTGTTCGTTTGTAAGTCTATGCATGATAAAATGTCAAGGGAAACTGAACATTTGGCAAAAACTTAACACTGGTGAACCAAATAACAAAAAAATTACCCTTTATATGACAGATTTCGATTTATGTTCCACATGCAATTATTTAAATATTTCAAAAGTCATGGACTTTATTTAAATATGTTGTTATGCAAAATTGAGGCACAAATTGTACAGTTTAATACTTCAGAATGATAATAAATGTTATATGTTTCTATATATCTCCTATATAAACGTATACGTGATATTATTTTTAGATAATAATTATTGCAATTATGGCGTATGAGTGATAGAACAGCATACGCAGTAAATAAAATAGTACTATTCTTTTTAAATTGTAATGTGTTGCATTACGAAATTGTGTCAAAATTAAATCCTGCTTGATAATAATATCTTACTCTCCAGTAAGGAGAAATACACGGATGGTGACTATCAGAGATTTTTGCTATTAGGGTTGTCTTTTATTTGCTAATGGCATAATACGTCCTTTCTTTTTCGCTTAGATGTACATAACAACTTTATGAAGATGAACAGGTGAACTTTCTGCTAATAAATTTACACACCTTTACGAACCGAAGTATGTTATGTAAAGTTGTGTCAACAATTTCCCACTTTAATACTTCAGAATAGAGCATAACACCATCTGTAATACATTTCATATGTTACTTTATATCTCATATATATGTGATATTATTTTTAGATCACATTTTCTAGTTATTGCGTATGAGTGATATTATTTCAATTAAAATAATGTATACGCTGGTAAATGTTAATTTGCAGTAAATGTTATCATAATATTATTTTTAAAATTTGAATATGTTCCATAGATAATTTTTTACAAATTTTTTCCAGCCTGTTTGGATTGTTAAAAGTGAAACAGTTTTCATTAGATTAGTTCTTCAGCTCAGCTACTTATATTTGAAAATATAATAATTGTGTTCTGTTGCCTTTCCTTTAATTATGAATTCCTTATAGTTCTCAATACTACATGAAGTCATCATAGTTATTCCCTAACCTATGGCGCGACAAACTCTGCGTTATCGAAGTGGAAGAACCATCACCTCTCAATGGGGCGTATGAATATTTTTTTGTTTAAATAAGGGAACGCGACGAATGAATTCTTTCTGAATACTAATTGAATGCCTGCGTCGAACTGAGTATAAACGTTATTGAAACTTCATAAAGAAATTAACTGAACTAATATCTTTTAATGATCTTTACGGGTTTATCCTTTATTGAACTGTACATTTCTAGTTTCCCTTCGTGTTTTCTTTAGCTTACATGCATTTTAAACTAGTGGTTCTAAATCTGTCATCTGAAAGTGGTGACATTAAATTGAAGAAACTCAAATGAGTTTGTTATAAGTGCTGATTAATGAGTAAGCACACGGACACAACCTTAGTTTTATTCAGTACGCCATATGAACATACACATCAACCTGATGTACCGTTTAAACAATAAATAAATATATATTATATACACAACAACCTGATATATCGTTTAAACAATAAATAAATATATATTTCCACATAACATCCCATAAAGGAACAGTTGAGGGCTTCTCAACTTCACTGATAAGATAGGCGACCCAGTACGTATGATTACTATTGATTCATGTTTAGTAAACCACATGAAGTAGACACCTGTGGAAGCTTAAATACTGGTATTGATGAAATTACTTGAAAAAATTTTCTGTTCAAATATATCTCTCGTTCATTATATCTACTACCTGTAACTTTAGCAATGTAGTGGCCATCAGGGTGGTTCAGTCTCGACTGGACAAATTTCACCAGCGTATTTCATGAGAATATGTCCATCTCCGACCATCCCCGAAAATGCAAGGGGCGAAATGGCAGCGGTTTGAAAATTGTCGGATTAGTGGTCGGAGGGTACTACGATAAAATTGTTCTAAACCAGTGATCGGATTTTTGTTTGTTTTTGGGCTTGTTGGAAAGGACTTTAAGAGACCTTTCAGAACCATTAAAAAAACATAAAACTATCATTATTTTATAGTCCATTGTGAGATCACCTATGCATAAGGTTAATTTCGCCTATTAAAGATATACAATTATATCATTAATATCCCACTGCGTATGATTACTATTAATATTTTTTATTACTCATACGTCTCCAGCAATACAGAATATATTTTTTTTATCACATTATTTGCAGAAATTTCCGAGTTTTATGTTAAAATTTTTTGCAAACTAAAATATTTTTCTCTCCCTCTTTAATTATACTAACTTAAGCTGTAAATTTATATAATTTTCTTTTACTCTGTCTTCTTCTTTTACTCTCCCTTCCATAACATCCTTAAACATTTTGTTTTTACAAGCATCTAAAGTAAAAGTATTCCCTCTCGTGATTGTCTGGCGATGATGCATACAACTTCGAGGGCTGGTTATTTTGAAAATTTCATAAACTCCACCATTAAAAACAAGCCAAAGCATTGAAAACACTTCAATTCTTGAGTTGAGAACAAAATAATAACGAGATGTCTGTTGAAAAAGAAGCGCACCCTCAATGTGGAAAGGGGAGCATGAAAAATATGCGAGAAAAAATGGGAACAATAACACTTTACAGGACGTAAACAGGACCCTTGACTTGCATAACAAGGATATTGCGCTGTTGTACTCCAACAATTGTTTTGTTCGGCATGCATAAAAATATGGGGAATATTAAGACTGATACAAGGAAGTATATTAAATATTTTCTTAAAGCAAATTTAATACAATTAATAAAAATTTTATAAAAAGGACGAATAAAAACCTTCATAACATTTTAATTAAATTTCTTAAAACAAATTGGGAAATTTGCCAAGAAGTTTATATTTTGAAATTAAATCTTTTTGCCGAAACCTTGAAACTTTTCTTCACTTCCTGGTTGATTGAAAGGAAAACATGAAACAATAAGTATCCCTAACAAATCCTCAATGAAGTTTACACAAACAAAACAAAAACAAAAAAACACTGTAACAATCAATAGTTACAAAGAATAGCGAGTCGAAAGGAAATATACAGTTAAGAAGACGGACAGCTAGACATCCTTTGCGAAGGACTGCTTAAATGAAACGCAAGCCGTAAAGTAGACAGTCTCTCACCCATCTATGTACATCAAATATTAACCAGACATAAACTGACAGACAGAAAGTCAGACAATCATCAGACAACAAGCACGAACTGACTACCAAAAAGGGCTGCTAGAAACAAGGACCTGTGGCACAACAAACAATTTCAAGCGTTAATAAAAATATTGAGACTGACATCGAAATGCTTTGCTTCTAGTCCTTGCAATATTGTTTATTGTCCCCGCATTCCCATCGCTCCCTCGAATGCATCCGAAGTAGACATAGATATTATGCCCGGAATGCGATGTTGTAAACTAAACACGCACTTTGACTTTGCTGCCTTTGCTCCTCCGGTTCCTGCTGCTCCGGATGATAGTGTCTGGGCTGTGACTGTTTTGTTAAATTAGAATGAAGCAAATAACAATTCGTTCCCTTTTGAGTTGTTGCCTTTTTTGCTGTAACATGTCGAAACTTGTTAAAGTAATTGGTTTACTTTTCTCTCTGTGTACTTTTTTTTACTGCTGTTGATTGCTGGCAAAGTTCATAAATCTGTAATAAAATAATGCTAAAACATATGCAAATTGTTTGATGCCATAAAGTAATTTTAAATGAAGTTCTTTATTCCACTCATCTGGGTGTGGGTGGTGGCAGTACGGGGCGAATGAGTAATATTGTTTGCATGTTAAATAGATCATACGTAGTGGTGGTCAGTAGATTTCTGCCTTCTGAAAGTTATACTAATGTTCAGTCTGGCTTGTGCTTTAGATTGAGTCTATATAGCCTTGTTGTCTTTGGAATTATAATGGATATTTTGGCAAAAGTTTTTAAAAGGGATAAGCGTGACAGATCAAATATTTAAAATAAAGTAACTCATACGCAGTGATGGTTTATGACTGGTTTTTAAATTTCATGATTGGATACTGTAGCGATTGGCTACTGGGAATTGTAATAGTGTACGATGTTATGTATGATTAAATGTTTAGTATAACGATTTTAAAACTTCTCATCGATTTAGTGACGGATTTTACCACTATTCAATGGTGACTATTTAAACATGATTTGTAATTAAAAACACATCTCGTGCGAAATCAGAAATACAAAATAATCAAGGAGCGGAGAATCCTAATAACATCTAATAGTTCAATATGGTGTTTATGACACATTTAGTTATTTATTTATCATTTGTAAATCGACTTGCTACGTTACTTTTCTTTAAGAATAATGATTTGGTAGCAAAGGGTAGCTGAATTCTCGCATAGACCACCACAAAAATGTTTTGCAGTGACGGTTGTCTCGTATAGTACACCACTATCGACTAACTAGTCTGGTAACAGCTTCGCTTTAGCCGTTAGAAATCGGTGTTAGAGTGCAAATTTCAATCAATTACTCTATATTCGACTAACTAGTCAGGTAACAGCTTCGCATTAGCCGTTAGAAATCGGTGTTAGAGTGCAGGTTTCAATCAATGACTCTATATTTGGTGCTCAGCTCACTGATAGTACCCAGTTGGAAAATTTGTCTTGACGACATTGTCAGTACAATTTCCATAGGACAATGTCAGCAGGTGCTGACACTTTATTGAAGACATTTTCACTATGTCACTAGTTTTGCCTTGGGTGACATAAATTGTGAACGGGCTGACAATCTATGTAAGACCGTCCTATTGACTCGTCAGCATTATGTCATGACTGACTCTTACCAATGCCAATGCTGAATATCGATAGAGGATGTTTTGACCTTTATTCAACAGCGAGTCATGCGTATAAAATTTCAAGTTATTCAGAAAACAATAAAATGTCATAAATTTTTAGAAATAATTTCCAAAATATTTGAAAATTAATTCAATAATATGCACATTTTCAGGGAATTATATGAATGAATGTACCGAGTTCTTATTATCAATATTTATCAATATAATATTTATTTCAGTTTTTTCTAAATTAGAGGTCATCCACCTCGAAGACTCTAATATAATAATTATATATGTATATAGGAAATGACACAAGGTCACCACACTTTGAGATGTCGTGGCCAACTGAATCTCTGATGAATTTTTACTTAAGGACGACTTGTGTACATGTCATAAGGTAATCGTTACTACTGACAAACTGCGGAAAATTCCTGCTGACTTGTTAGCAAATGTATGTAAATGTAAGGGGGTGTCATGAAGTTTCTTATATGGGAGCAGATCGCCAAGTCAGCAAGACGCCGACATGTCACTTCTTAGTCACTGATGATGTCTTTAGGAAATTTCCAACTGGGTAATATTATTGGATTTGTATCACATTAAAAGCTTGGTGAACCTTAAACTAAGAGTATAAGAACATCCCGCGTATGATTGATATTCATTGAGTTTTCTAAAATGATAACCAGTCTTTCTGCTTTAAAATTTCGCAGTTACAACTAGAGTTCTCCCATCAGAATCTAGTGCGTATGATTAATATTAAATTAAACCGTATAAGTGATATTATGTACAACATCATGATCATATCAGGTACATATAAAATTTTAATACCACTGAATTTAAACAGCTCAATAGTTACCTAGCTGAGTGATTGATCCAGTAAAACAGGACACACGGAATATAGTTTTATAGTTTGAAATCAAATTGTGATACCTTGATTTCAGTTCCTATCAAAAAATGTTTGTGGCTTTCCCACGACCACCCTATATTCCAGTAAAATAATAATCATGATTTAGCTTATCACTGTTAACTTAAAACTTTTTCATGTCTTTACCTTTTTACACATACATATCTTTAGATTAAACCCCTATCGAATGAATTTCGTTAAAATATCAATTATTTGTAGTCAATCCAATACACATTTCAACGAAATATTACTAAATTTATTGGTTTATTTAGTAAGTGATGTCGATCATGGTGAGAGAAATGAATGCGATTTATGGGAGCAGACCTTTTTTGTCTGGTATATTTGTCTGAAAATACGAGTTTCATGGAATTTGAAAAGATAAGTTAAACCACCCCGTCGGGGTTTGTATTGGGTTTTGGATTTATCAGGCTCTTTGTTCAAGCCTTTCCATTATTAAGATTAATCAATAAGAAATGTGGGCCTGAACTGTAATTCTTAAATTGGGAAAAACTGATGCAGAAGGTAGATTTTCTGACATAATGGTAGTTTACGAGATACTAATTTTAGTATATTGGATACTTTCAGTGGCTTTGTATTTGCTTGGAACAGGCGTGTAAATGATTTAAAATTGTGGATTATAATTTGTATTTGGCCGTATAAGCGATATTAATTTGTAGTATATATTTCCCGCTTCAAACGTATGAGTGATATTATTTTAATTAAAATAACCCATACGCTGAATATTTGCTTTCTTTGTAAAGGTTTGCCATTAACACAATGGAATCCTATATTCTAAATTTGTATACATTTGAGGTTTCCTTAATAAGTTTCACATGTCCCTCTATATTTCGTAAAAATTATGTTGTTAATTTAAAGATGTGTTAAAATTCCTTCCCGTTTTCTATTTAGATCAAATAACATCAATTTTGTCTCAGGGCAAGTGATTATTTTCTTCAATACGTGAAATTTAAAATGACAAGTGAAGCGAATTCGATATTGATGACAAGCTCGTTAAGGTCTGTTATGTGTTTAGAAAGTACTAGTTATATGGAATTATAAAACACGAGTCATTCTACTCTGTGGCCAATTATTATTAAGGATATTACTCTGATTCCATTTGCTGTTATGGATTTAACAAGCTTTTATTCGAAGCCATCGAAATATCAAGTTGAAGCCATATGATATGTGCGTCTGATCCATAGCTCGTAAATAAAGGAATACTATTCTGAAACACGTTTTTACGACATTCCTGTAGTATTTTAGATCATCATAAAATGATTGTAATTGGGTCTTAACAGACCGAGTTAGATCAGAAGAATCTATTTTAGAAAGCCAAATTACATCCGAAACTTCTTTAAATCGAATAGGATCAAATTATTTTAGAACTGGTTAAGCCTAGTTATACCTAATTTGTCCTCGGCTAAATGTAATTGTACGAGATATAATTTGGTCCTGATATAGCATATATCACTACATATAATCCTGCACTTGACTGAGATCAATTAGATCTAATTGAATTATATCAACCTATTATATATTACTATTTTTATTATGTACAGCAGGCGTATAGGTGAGTTTTTAGTTTGAATTACAATTTGTATATGGGCCGTATACGCGATATTAATTTGTAGTTTGTACTTGATCCGTATGAGTAATATAGTAATATACAAAATTGTATGCTGAATACCACATCTGCACAAATTTAATGGCGTTATCGTTTCTGAAAAAATTCAAAACTTTTTCTGCACTTTGCCCTAAAAGTGCCTTTTTGTGTTCGTTTGTGAAAAAAGTGCGCCCCCACTTGAAGGGTTTGCGTTCGTTTCTGAGAATGTTGCAGTCAAAAAGTGCAAAAATTTTGAATTTTCTGCCCTCTCAGAGAGTCATGTGGGAGAATGTTGCCCGATAAAAATTTTCTGTCAATTTATTTGTGTTATTTGTCCTTGCTAAGCTAATTTTCCTACCTCTTGTGGGGTGTACAAGGTCAATTTAAGCGGTGTCAGTTAAATTCGCATAAAACAAAGTGGTCGAAATTTTGGTTAAGCGGGAATAACGACAAGTACCATTTGTACTCATATATATCTAAATTTGTTTCCATATACACTGGTCGCATAACTTAGTTAAGAGAGGTAATATAAGGCACAACTTTGAAAGACAAGGCCAACATTATTTTTTGGAAACGAAATCACCAGAAGCTTGTCTTACTAAGTTCCCCAACACAAATTCCTAAATATCTCAGCAGGATCTAAGATTTTATGTTTTAATAAGAATATGTTATTGCTGTAAATAGTATCTAAGTTCCTGCTACATACAATCAAGCATCTGGCTGGAAATGGCCTAATCTCATTCGAGATTTAATTATATATTGCGTTAGACCTAATTATATTTTACGCTAGATCCAAGCAAATCTTTCTGGGCCAACAGCTCAAATTAGACCAAATTTAAAAGTAATCGACCAGTTTTGATCTTATATCATCACATTAGATTTTAATAGTTAGCGTCTGCTTAGATCCTGTCATTACTACAGTTTCTTACGTGAGTACTATACATTTTATGTAACTACTTCCAGCAGGCGTATAAATGATTTTATATTTTGGCTTATAATTCCTGTATGAAGCGTATAAGCGATATTAGTTGTTAGTTTATATTTGTCATGTACTTTGGACGTATGAGTGATATTATTTTAATTATAATTACTCATACGCTGAAATTTTAATAACTTCGTGACTGTTTTCAATTTACAAAATGGAATGCTATATACCATATTTGTACAGATTTCAGTTTATCTTAATAAGTTTCCCGACACAAATTCAAATATTCCAGAAGACTCTAGGATTTTATTTTTAAAATGTTGCTATTGTAAAATTGTGTCAAAGTTCCTGCCACTTTTTTCATGTTGCTGAAAGTAACACAATTTCCCATTCATTAAGATTTACAAGTTTTGACATTCTCATATTCCTTGGTTTCTTCAGCTGCTGGCTTTCTAGCAAAATCCAGATGCCTTTTGTATTTGCAATAAATTGTTTCGAAAATATACCTTTGCATATATTATTATTTTTCTCGTTTCGGGGAATCAAATCATAATAACCATGTTGAGATGCTAATGCCAGTCGCTTGACTCCATTTACACTGGGGCTGTGATGAAATTGTTCCACTTTCGCTTTAGATTGTACGTTCACATTGTGCCCTTTTATAATTCATATATTTTTGCTAAAGGAATTCAAACAAAAAGAAAATTCTGAATATCCTTATAGGAAATACACAAATTCTTGTTAAGAAGGGAAGCATGGAATGGCAACAACACATCCTTTACTACGAAGGACGATAGAAAGCGTATGAGAGAAGGAAATGAACATTTTGTGGGTGGGATGAAAATTTATTGTGTGAATAATTTTATAAATCGAGCAATATTAAGAATAATGTGAGTAACAACACCTTCTTGAAGGCAACTCGCAACCAAAAAATGGAATACAGAATTTATATGTATTATATTTTGCATGTGTGAGTTTATTATTCGTTTGTATATATATGTAGACTTGAGCTTTAACTTCAAAAAAATATGTTCCCTTATGTATCCTCCCAGTTTGCAAGGCAGAAACGTTGACGTCTGTTGACTCCAATTTCTTGTTTATTTTTTATATTGTGAAAATTACTTGTTATACGTTTCTTTTTGTACATTTCTTCAATTCTATGTTTAAAAATAAGGCTACATTTGCATTTTGGATTAATTTGCAAACACATGACTATATTCTCTACATATGTCTGCGAATTTAGATCTGGTTCCCTCTCGCCGTCTAGCAATCTTTGGCCTGGAGTCTGTGTTACACTGCATTAACAATGATTGATATTACCACTTAACAAGGCTCAACACTCCTAAAAAACACCCATCATTACTCTCGCAACAGTTATAAAAAACCCCTTGATTACGACAAACATGCTCCTTAGAGTCACTGCTCTTTGCCATTACTATGACTTGGGATTACTTTCGTTTTCGCTTCATTTCTTGGCCTTAAGCACATCCTTTCTCATACAAATGTAGAGGTTTTTTTTATTCTTAATACGTATTTATTTCATATCGTTTTCCCTTTCCAGAAGGCAGCAACAAAAAAGAGATGCTTTATCAACTGAAGCAAACAAATTTCGATAAAAAATATATTGTTGATGTGCCTATCTACCCCCTGCTCCGAAATATATTTAAATTTATTGAAGTGTAGTCCAAAAAACACACCCTCCTTGTCATTGTGGAAAGTAATTTCCAAAACAAGGCAAAACATTTTCCAAGACCATCAATTTATTGATACCCTCAATTGGAATACCATCCCTACTTTTTCTAGGGTTAAAAGGAAAAGTGTAATTTGTTATAATTTGTGGCGTAAAAATGAAATCCAGAAAATCATATTTTGCGAGGGAAATTAATGGAATTGGCTAAAAATGTATCCTGCGGAGAAAATTCGTGTATTAGCCTCTTTTTTCAATTTATTTCACTTAAGTTTGTTGACGATGGGAAAATTCTATCTAAAGCCAGTGTAAATTATGCTCTAAAATATTAATGATATTAATTTGCTTGAATATTTTCCCCAATAATCTATAAAATGTTATACAGGAGAAAGTAAATTGTTTATGTATGAAGTCACGTAGAATTGAGATTAATCATACGCCAAAGTGAACCGAAAAGGGGCTCCAAATGAAAACAAATCAGGGTAGAACAATAAATTTAGTTTAATGTGCTGTTAGCAATTTTGGTGCTTTCAACTGATTCCAGGCAACTGTTTGATGTTGGACAAAAATTACAGAATTTGCAAAACATGTCCCAATTCACACAACATTTTCCAAGGCCATAAATTTATTGATACCCTCTATTGGAATGCCATTCCTTTTCTCTCTAGGGTTTAAAAGGAAAGTGAAATTAATAGCGTAAAAAAATTTATAAAATCATATTTTTGCTAAGGAAATTAATGGAGTTGGGCAAAAAATATATCCTGCAGAGAAAATTCCTGTATTGGGTTGTTTGTAATTTATTTCACTTAAGGGCGGACAGAAAGTTGTATCTAAAACCAGTGAATATTATACTCTAAAAAATTAATGGTTTGATAAAGAATTTAGTTTCTTGAATATTTTTTTAAAGAATCTGTTAAATGTTTTAGATATAGCTTATTTATAAGCTCACGTATAATTCATATTATTCATACGCCATAGTGAACCAAAAGGGAATGCATGTAAAAACAATTCAAGGAAGAAAAATAGGTATGTTTAATATGCTGGTGGCGATTTCGGTGTTTTCAAACAGAGTCCAAGCAACAGTTGTTTATGCCCAAAAATTACAGAGTTGGAAAACCATATCCAAATTGGTAAAACTGTTTTCAAGGCCATCAATTTATTGATACCCTCTTTTTGAATGCCATTCCTATTCTCTGCAGAGTTAAAAGGAAAACTGAAATTTTTTATAATCTGTGGCGTAAAATGGAAATCCACAAAATCATATTATTGTTAAGGAAATTGATGTAATTGGCTACAAACATGTCCAGCGAATGCAGTTCCTGTACTCGATTTTTTTGTAATATATTTCACTTAAGGTCGGACGAAAAGTTGTATCTGAAACTCTAAAATAGCCAAAAAGGAAGCGAAATATTGGAGAATAAAATTATTTAAAAAACTATCAAACGCACGAACATTTTATATTTGAATACTCTAAAATATAAGAGGTATTTATTTCTTTGAAGATTTTCCCAAATAATCTATAAAATGTTGTACAAGCGAATGCAAATCATTTATGTATGAGCTCGCATATAATTTATATTAATCATACGTCATAGTGAACCGAAAAAGGAATTCATATGGAACAAAAATCAGGGAAGAAAAATAAATTTGTTTAATGTGCTGGTGGCAAGTCTGGTGCTTTCAACTGAGTCCACGCAACCGTGTGTTGTTGAGCAAAAATTACGGATTTACGCAAATTTTATCTTTAAAATTTATCTAATTATAATCATTTATATATTTTTAAAATATTTTTTGTTCAACGGATTTGGTTCCAACAAGAGAGGGTATAATGCTTGGTTAAGATTTCAGAATTCTGCCGAGAAATACATACTCTATCAACAATTTACAAATATATTTTCCTGTTTACGCTTCTCATGATACGTCGCGTACGCCCCATATTGACAAAAGATATAAAAAAAATATCCAAAATACACTAGGAATCGAAGAATCAAGTGCCCTCATGTAAAAAGGTTTGATATTCGCATAACCAGCTTTTCAAAACGAAGCTTTCGAGATTTATTGATAAGAGTACACCCTAATCTTCATGCGAGATTTTCCTTATGTAAGAGATAATGCAAAAAGTAAATATGAAAATTTTGAGATATGATTCTGTTGTATGTAGTTGGGGTGCAATATGCGATTTTATACTGGTTTATCTCCAAATACTAAGATATGGATTAAAAAGGTTGCTTGTCTGCTTAGCAAAGTTGCTTTATTTACCAATTACGTATATACGATATTAATTGAGAAAATACTTTGCGAATGATTTATATTATTTTAATTAATATTACTAATACGACAAGGATAACACTTTTCAAAATAAACCTGCAATTTATTAGACAAATTTAAATATTTGTATAAATCTTGAAGGATGTTTTCTAATACATAACCTTTTTTCAATAAAAAATATTTCCCTGAACATAAAAGGCAACGTTTGAGATATCAAAAATTATGTTTATGACTTCAATTTATTACCATCTACTCCCCGCCCATCCCTCTCTACATCCACCTCTATTTCTGTTCTATTATTATTTGTGTTCTACTTGATACGCTTGTTGTTTCTATTCATATTTCCAATTATAATTTCAATTTTCCACTATTGCTGAAGCATTGTTTTAATTGCTGCCATTTATTCTCTTTCCAATTCTTTTGCTTGTGTTTTTTTGTGATTTTTTTCCGTTAACGTTACAACAAAATTTGAAATATTTCCTTAAAATAACCATAAATTCTGGCATAGAGTTACCATAACTACTACTTTCACAAAAAGAAGAAACCCAATCTGCTCCCCACCTACTAGGACACCCCCGTGTATAAATCACTTTGTGTTGTGTTCTATGACTTTGCCAGATTCTCTGCTGTTTCCTTTACCGTAGTGTAGCATTGCGTTACAAACGCATAAATTCCTTTGTTGTTCTTTGTTATTCATTATGCGTTTTTCTTTCTGTTGCTCCTTTTTTCGATTTTTTTTTGCTGAATTTCAGATTTTAAATTTAGGTCAATTGCTTGATACGATACTGCACACAAAACTCTCCAACACACACAGATTCAATGAATCATTCGCTCGATTTTACTGTGCCAATTGCAAAAATTTTCCTTTAACGATTGTCCTTTTGGGGCTGGGTCCTTGGGTGTGTGTGTTTGTTAATATTTCAATGTTTTTTTTGCAAATGTGTTCTGTATATTTCCAGCAGAAATATGAGTTAATATTTCCACTGGTATTGCTGCCACTGGGAACGATAATTTGAAATGAATCAATAACTGCAGGTATGACAACTCTTTGGGGAAAACAAAGTGCTTGAAACATGTTTCGCAACTAGTAAACCGAACTTTTTTATTCAAAATTAAATTTAATTTAAAGAATCCGTAAAGTACAATAAATTATATATGGAATTGATTTATTGATTGTACACTAAACCCCTGTCGTATAAAGAACTGTTTGAAACCAATACATTTTTGAGTTCACATAAAATTAATACTACTCATACGTCAAGGCTATCCAAATTTTAATGAATTTAGTTTGCGTAACCATTGACAAATTTTTGCGAAAATTTTTGCTACAAAAGTCATAAGCAAATATTTATAATTTTATATTTCATTGCAGTTTAATAAATAACAATTTGAATTTTGGAGTAATTCGAATTTCAGAATTTTTTCGAATTTCGAATAATAAAAATATTAATAATACACCCTGGATAACCTTAAAGACCCTGCTATCATTTTGAATTTTTTATTTCTTATAGACTCACATATTGTTGAAAATAATATTTAAATAGTTTTAGAAAACTTCTACGTAATTATAGAAGAATTTAACAATAAAATTAAATGTTGTGTAATTTATATTATTCATACGTATAAGTAAAGCAGGTGTAATTAATTAAAGAATATTATTAGAACTTATACGCCATCACAACCAAACACAGCTTTATTTCATGGCTGAAACTAAGAATATTACATGGGGTATATTGTATTAAAAGAAATTTGTTTTACAAGAAATCGTTGGGAAGAGTGCAACCAATCGTGATTAATTAACATTTTGCGAAATATATATTAAGTATACGTCACGCTTACATATATACATTTACAAATCCGCGGAATGGCCCATATTCGTTTTTAATTTTCTTATTGTAAAATAAATATTACGATTGAAAATTATTTCTCTACTGACTTTTAAGATTACAAATATTAGTAAGACTCTGGAAGAATTTGTTAAAACTCCTCATCGCGGATCACGGTACAATACAGTGGAAATAGAGTGTACGATCAAGCTCTCAACAATTTTTTAATTTACAGGTTGATCGTCTGTTCTATTTCCACCGTGTAGTAAAATGCCATTGTGTGGTAAAAAATCAAATTAATTTAAAAATTAAATGAAAACACATGAGCTTTTTTAAAAATGTAAAGAACTGGATCATATGACATAATTTTTTAAAATTTTTTCTTGTTCTATGACACTTCTATGTGGCCGTCGGTGGTTCAATAGGTAGTGTGCGCGCCTCTTGTACATGAGATCCCGGGTTCGATCCCTGCTCTGTCCACCTTAAAAAAAAATTCTTTCGGCGGCGGTCACCTCGCATAGTGACGGCGACACTATCGAGTATTTAGCCATGAAAAAGCTTCTCAAAATACCGCTCGGAATCGGTGTAAAAACTGTAGGTCGCAATCAGTGAGTGAAAAATTAGAAAGCGCACAGCTCACTGGTTGTGAGAAGCTCTCCCCAATCCCTTCATGGGATGTAATGGGAAACAGTTTTTTTTTATGACACTTCGCTTAATAAATATTAATCATACGATAAGGAGAGAAAATAAAATCATCGCTGTTTCAAATAAAAAAAATTCTGATTTTTTCAAAACTCTAGATATTTTGATCATTGATTGATCCAATAATCAATTTCACGTATTTCCTTTTTATTATTTTCTAATAAAATTTACTTTTTCTTAGAAATCGTAGAATACCAAGCAATCAATATCTTTTGATAAAGTAAACTTTTTTAAGTTTAGATAAGGAGTCAAGAATTATTTTGATATTTTAACATTGAAAATCGTACAGAAAAATTTCCAAAACTGACTACCTTTTGTGTTTTCTCGATTTCCATGAAAAAAATAAATAAAAAATAAAATTAATTTTTTTTTTAAATTTATTAAATTTATTTAATTTTTTATTTTTTTTTTTTTAAATTGAAAAATGTTGATCTATTGATTTAAAAAAATTAAATTTTTTTTTACTCATTATGAAAACTTAATATATTAAAAAACAGAAAAAGATAAAAATTGTTGTTGTGATTTAGTTCCTTTTCAAAGTGCTGGAGTTGGAGTCGTACATTTTCAAAATGCTGGACTCGGAGTCGTTCAATTATGACCAGACCCTCCAGCCCTGAGCAAAAGTGTGTTTGCTCAAGATTTCGAAATGCCGCCAAGAAACAAAACATACTCTGTCAAAGTTTTGAAAAACTAATTTTCTATTAGTGCCCGGTTAGAAATAAACATAAAGTATTTATTTTGGGGCAATCCAGGGGCAATCCAACAGAAAAAGGTCACTTTTGAAAGTGACACGTCACAGATTTCGACGAAATTTTTTCCCTGTATCATAAAAGAAAAATTTCCCACAATTTGAAGTTTTTTGGGGGTTTTTAGTGGCGTTAGAAAACAATTTCAAAAACACTTTTAGAACTACCGTTTTTACTAAAAAAAAATTGTATGCATCAAAAAGACTCATCCCTCGCAAAATTCGGAAAAATTTATATATGAAAGCTACGTCTTTTATGAATATTCTGCCGCTTTCCGCAAGCCGATAGAGCAACAAATACAAAAGTTATGGGCCTTTATGAAAGACAACCTTTGTAGTATCTAAGGCGTTATCCATTTCGGGGTTCCCCACTTTTTTAAAGAAAAAAACACAGAAAATTCAAATTGAATGGGGAATGTTTATTATCATTTGAAAGAACATTCTTTGGCATTTATTTTTTGAAGATTATGTCTATCAAATGTTGGCCGCGGCTACGTCTCAGATGGTCCATCCGTTGAGTCCAATTTTTGATGACTCGTTCGAGCATTTCGACTGGTAACATGCGAATGACCCGCGTGATGTTTTGCTCCAAGGCCTGAATCGAAGCGGGTTTGTCCGCATAAACTTTAGACTATACATATCCCCACAGGAAAAAGTCTAACGGTGTGATATCACACGATCTTGGTGGCAAATCGACCGGCCCAAAACGTGAAATTATCTGCTCACCGAAGTGTTCTCTCAATAAATCCATTGATTGATGCGATGTGTGGGAAGTGGCGCCGTCTTGTTGAAACCAAATGCCGCCGAGATGACGAGCTTCAATTTCAGGCATCAAATAGTCGGTTATCATGGCACGATAACGGTCGCCATTTTGAAGAAATATGGACCGATGATTCCACCGGCCCACAAACCACACCAAACCATTGTTTTTTTCTGGATGAAGTGGCAGCTGTTGAATCTCTTCAGGTTTCTCTTCGTCCAAAATGCGGCAATTTTGCTTGTTTACATACCCATTGAGCCAGAAATGGGCTTCATCGCTGAACAAAATTTGGCTTGAAATTTTTTTTTCACATTCCTCACAGAACATGAATTTTCGTAATAAAGATGAACGATTTGTAAACGGTGTTTAGGCGTAAGTCTTTCCATGATGAAATGCTAAACAATACTAAACAAAAATAGCATGACACCATGACAAGACTCACACGTATGTCTACTTGGATCACCCATTATATACAATAATTGGTTGTACATTTTCAGTTGCGTATTCTGATTTTATAGAGTTTACAGAATATATTATACTCTCTGAAAAAAAATATCCATATTCGAAATCTCACAGTCTATTTATTGTTCATTGATATTTGATTAAACCGGATTCCACTGCAATCTATTGTATATCAAGAATCTCTATAACATTTAAAATCCGTTGATAAAAATCTCGTAATTGCACAGAAAAATCTAGCACTAGGTTATCGTAGTGTACATTCTAGACAACAATCTATATTCAGTTCCATGAAGAGAAACCCCACAAGCAAATTAAAGCTCAAATATATTTAACCTGCAGATTTTTCCTTCCACTCACATGCATCCGTGCGTATTTGTACCATATCCATTTTTTACTCTGCAATTTATGTGACACAACAATTGCTGCACTTGGTGTCATTGAAATAAAGGCAACATCAATATTTTATGAGAAAACTTCCCCCCCCCCCCGCTGCCCAAATATAAATATTGCTGACAAAAAAGCATAACTTTTTCATTTTGCTTTAAAATATGAAAAACTACGACAGCGTGGAATTACAATCTAATACTTGTATCATGATGGTTCTCCGTTAACCTCCTCTCCTCCTACACGTGGCTATACCATATCTCTTACTTGCTACACACATACATCTATGATTATGATGACTTACCTTTCCACTTAATACCACACGAGCCTCGGATATCTCACTTGGTGGGACTGTGCCGGATTCGGTGCCCAACGTTTTTATCACATTCGATAAGCCTGAAGGCACCGATAAGCCATGGGAATTTTCAGCACGTACCAGAAACACATATGCCGTTGCTGGTTTTAAGCCCGAAATCTGTAACGAGAAAGAGAGAGAGGGGAAGCGTGAGCAAAAACGCACCATAGCAAGTGCGATAAGTGTGATGAAAACGTTTATAGTAAAAATGTACAATAGTTTTTTAATTGCATAAAGTTTTGGTAGCGTGTGTTCTTTTGTTGTGTTTGAGCCACACATTTCCCTATAGTCAAACGAGTTAAAGTTGGACAAACTTTTGGAAACGACGCAAAATAATGACACGAAATAAGCGATGGGGACGCGGGAATACATCAGTTGTACAGTTTCATATTCAAAACTTTCAAACTTTTGCAATAAATGATTAAAGATAAGGATTCACATACTACTCGTATGGTATAGGAAGGATATAGCATATGAAAGTTTAATAGTTTTTACGTAGTTTTTAGCGTTAAAAGTGTGATAAAACTTAAACAACATAGTTAGATTGAATGGATAATTTTATAACTAGGCAGCACTGGTTTAGCAATAGTAAACTTGAGTCTACAATTTCTAATGAGTAGCAAATATTTCTATAAATGTAAGAATGTTTTGAATAAAATATATATACAGGGTGATTCAGGAAGTTCCGGACAAATTTCTCCAGCGGATTCCTTGGCTCATTTCAAGAAGAAAAGTCCACAAGGACCATGTTCGAAAATGCAAGGGTGCGAAATTGCAGCGGGTTCAACATTTTCGGATTGGCGGTCGGAGGGTAGTAGGGTAAAGTTGCTAACTTCTGAGCCAGTGGTCGGGTTTGTTTGTTCTTGGGCTTGTTGGAAAGGTCTTTAAGAGGCCTTTCAGAATCGATAAAAAAGAAGTAGAAAAAAGTCTAATCGCCGAGATACAGAGCTTTCGTGAAAAAAATGGAAAAAAAAAATTCACATACCCTCAATTTGCTCAGCCAGATAGCAGGTAAGTTATAACCATAACCGTTCCAAAGTTATGACATTTTACTGTGCGAAATAACGCACACATTTATTTGTTTTTGTAAATTAACACGTTTCAGATTTTATTTTTTTGAAATTTTTCAGAAATAGTCATAACTTTGGAACGGTAAGACCTCTGGGCTTCGGTTAGGCCATTTTGGAAAGGTAAGAGGGATGGCTATCTTTCAACAGAAAAAAAACGAAAGTTACCTGCCATCTGGCTGAGCAAATTGAGGTTGTGTGCATTTTTTTTCCATTTCTCCGAAAACTCTGTATCTCGACGATTTAACTTTTTTCTACTTCTTTTTTTATTGATTCTGAAAGGCCTCTTAAAGACCTTTCCAACAAGCCCAAGAACAAACAAACCCGACCACTGGCTCAGAAGTTAGCAACTTTAGCCTACTACCCTCCGACCGCCAATCCGAAAATGTTGAACCCGCTGCAATTTCGCACCCTTGCATTTTCGAACATGGTCCTAGTGGACTTTTCTTCTTGAAATGAGCCAAGGAATCCGCTGGAGAAATTTGTCCGGAATTTCCTGAATCACCCTGTATATATATTTTATTCAAAACATTCTTACATTTATAGAAATATTTGCTACCCATTAGAAATTGTAGACTCATTTTTACTATTGTTCAGCCAGTGCTGCCTAGTTATAAATTTATCCATTCAATCTAAGTATGTTGTTAACTTCCTGAATCACCACTTTCAAAAACCCTTAAGTTATCTTTATTGCCAAAGGACTGCTTTAGGTAAAGTGTTGCCAAGTTTTGTAAATTATATACAGAAAGTAATGACAAAAAGATTTACCTTATTCATTTCATTAGACACAACAAGCCTTCATTTCGAATTCGCACCGAAAATTCACATGTGTCTGTTATAAAAACTTAAGATAATTGCTGCCATGATCCACAGAAAATGTCACATAACCGTAAGTGAACTTAAAAGTCTGGCCAAAGCTTTGAACAAAATATGTCCAACAAAGAGGAGGTGATCGGTGACTATACAGAAATTGCAAAATTTACTCCAGCCGAGGCGGTCATCAACTGCGAAGGTAATTCTGACTCCATCAAACTATCGGAAAAGGAGCAGAGACTACTAGAGTCGCATATGAGTGAGTGGGTGCTAGAATTAAAGCCATCCTATACAAATAATGCACAGCAATTACTGTGGAAGCATAAGTCTGCCTTCGCTCTGAAGACACAATGCCAAGGTAGAACGGTTCCACGAAATACCCCCCAAGGAAATAACCCACAAACGAGAAATGAACTAATCTCTAATGTTTTTTCACACATTTTTGGGTATTATTTCATATGAAAATACAACCAAATTTTTTGGAAAGTGCAGAGTGTCCGCCGGGAGGGTATACTACTTTATTTTGCCGCCATTTTGGTAAACATTAGTCTTGACATTTCATATTTGGCAGTCGTGAAGTAGAGAAGAGGCAAATTTATTATGGAAAAATATTCGATAAACCAACGTATTTTAATCGTTAAAACATTGTATCAAAATCAAAACATTTTGTTGTGGCCAAAGTTGTTCTTTGAAGACCACGCTCCTGAGCACGGCGTCGAATTGAGTTTGATGCATTGTTTTAAACACTTTCTTGAGCAGTTGCAATGGTTTCAGCCGATCTTGCAGTACGTTGTGGTCAATGCTTGGGCCTATGAGCTACAGACCCTCTTTCTTCGAAATCATTGACTACACGATAAATAGTGGGTTTTGTTGGCACGTTGTTTCTCCCAAAAATTTCACGTAACTTTATCATCGTCACAGTAATCGATGATTGATTTTGCTAAAATGTTTTAACGATTAAAGCACGTTGGTTTATCGAATATTTTTCCATAATAAATTTGCCTCTTCTCTACTTCACGACTGCCAAATATGAACTGTCAAGACTAATGTTTGCCAAAATGGCGGCCAATCAAGGTAGTATACCTTCCCGGCGGACACCCTGTATTTAATTGTTTTGTGGAAGTTATTTATTTTTCCAATCGGGGTTTTCAAATGGGCCTTTTACAAGAAAATTGTTTCGCCTTTGTTTCCCTTTTGCCTTGGAGTTAATTTCATTTTTGTTTGGCTTTTATTTCATTCTTTGTTTTTGGATGTTATTTCTTTTTTTTTGGGGGGTCAATTTCAGTGGGTGCTATTTCCTGGGCGTTATTTCCTTGGGGGGTATTTAGTGGAGCCGGTAGAACAACAACGATAAAGTATAAAATCGACACAGGGGAAGCGAGACCAATAAAACAGGCACCCAGAAGTCTTCCACTTGCAGAAAGAGATGAGGTGAAAAATTTGTAACTGAAATGCAGAAAAATGGTGTACACGAACCCTCTTCAAATCCATGGAACTCGTGGGTGGAAGTAGTTAAGAAGAGAGATGGAAGTACCTAATTTTGCGTGGCCTATAAAAAGCTGAACGACGTAACCAAAAAGCACAGTTGCAACTGCCAAGGATTGATGACACATTGGATACGTTGTAAGGAACACAATGGTTCTTTACCATGGACTTTCAAAATGGTTGTTGGCACCTAAAAATAAGCGAGGAAAACAATGAGAAAACTGCATTTAGGGTTGGAGTTGTTCTGTGGCAGTTCGAAGTAATGTCATTTGGACTCTCCGGCCACCTCCAGCCACCTTGAGCGATTAATCGAGTGTGTGTTGAAAAGACTTAATTGGCGTACATGTTTGATGTACCTGAACGACATCATTGTCATGGTGAAAAATTCGACGAACACTTGAAAAATCTTAAAGGAGTCCTTCAACGTATAACTGCGGCTGGATTGAAACTCAGTCCGAAGAAGGGTTCTCTGTTCCAGAAAGAAGAAAAATACTTGTGGCATGGGGTGACTGCAAATTAGAACAAAAATCAAAGTCCAAGAAAACGAAATCCTGACAGGATTGGCCACGACCGCAGTATTCATGCATTACGCAGTTTTCTGGGACTCAGTAGTACTACAGACGGTTTACGGGTTGTTCCAAGTTTCGCCACGGTAGCTGCAAGTCTTCACGTGTTGACAATGAAAAATCGGCCGCACTATTAGAGCAAAACGCAGGAAGAGTCATCCATCAACTGTAACAATATTTATGCACGGCTCCTTGGCTCGCATACCCTGTTGACGGAGAGATATTCGTGTTAAATACTGATGCGAGCGGTTACGGAATAGCTGGTAAACTCTCGCAAGTAATCAATGGTCAGGAAAAGGTTTTACGATACTACTGTAGGACTCTCAAAACTAGAGAGAAACAACTGTGTTACGAGACGAGTGCTACTGGTAGTCGTAGAGTGTGTCAAACATTACCACAAGTATCTGTACGGCCAGCCTATTTAGTTAACAACCGATCATGCTGCCCTAAGGTGGCTGCAGCAATTTAAGAACCCAGAAGGCCAACTTGCTCGTTGGATTGAAAGGCTGGAGACATATGACTTCAGCATTGAGCACAGAAAATGAGGTAAACACGGTAATACAGATGCCCTGTCATATCGTCCATGCAAGCCGGAATACAAACACTGCTCAAATCCTGAAGTAAAGGAAAACATCATTGACTTCTGTTTGCTTCGACTGGAATTCAACCAAGACTAGTCAACGGCACAAAGGAGCGACCCTACACTGGCAAAAATCATTTCTGCAAAAGAATAAGATAAAAGGCCAACCCGAAATGGCATCGACTCAGAGAGCCCCCTGATGAAAGCATAGTGGGCCCAGTGCAACAGTCTAAAATTAGCCAAGCCAAGATGGTAAAATAATCAAAAAGTTAATGGTGGTACCTTCCTCTAGGGATAAAGATATAATGACATAATTCCATACTGACGCGAGTGGAGGACATCTGGGTATAACCAAGACCATACAAAAGCTACAGCAACGGTTCTACTGGGTTGCCTACTACTGGTGTTGCTGTAAAGCAACGGTTCTACTGAGTTGGCTGTCAACAAGCGGTAGTCGATTGGATAGCAAATTTCATTCAATGCATGACACCTAAGGGAGCAATGTGAACGAGTCGTGGCCAGATGCAGGAATACAACTCTGGAGCACCATTTGAGCGTATAGAAACAGACGCGGTTGTTCCATTTCCTGTCAGTAGCTCAGGAACCTAGTACGTTTTAGTTGTTATGGATTACTTCAGTAAATGGCCTTAAGTATAGGCTGTTCCAAATTAAGAAGCAACGAATTGTGCGGCAACAATTTTCTTTAGCTTTGGCAGCACTTAAAAAAATACCTGTCTTATCACGTTGACAAAATATGTACTTTGTTTAGACTGTAGTTCCAGTAAATGGGATCCAGTCCATAACCAGAAAATAGGACGATAACGAGAAACTTACCGTGATTTGTTGATCGGGCACCCGATGAGCAGCTATGACCCAACCTGTTTGTAAATCCGAACTAAAGTACTCGACAGTGTAACTGGAAAGAAAAGGAAAAATACATAAGATTAACATTAAATATATAAGTATAAACTATGTTCAAAGTTTCGTGATATTATGTTTTTGCTTCGACCATTTATATCCATTGTAAAAATCGGGCGTTTTTTTCCTACATGACAAAGTGGGTACGATCCCTGCTCTGGTCACCTTACATTTGATGATGTAATGGCGATAATTGCGTTATAGAAACTTTTCTTCTCGACGAAAGAAAAATGTGTCAAATATTCCAGTAGGGTACTGGTTTGCAATGCTCTACGGTAAAACGTAGGTTAGTAAAGAATCTAAATACATACCAAAAACGTCTGCAGATAAAGATCTTGACTAGTTGCGAAATACATAGCTATACAGACAGCCCTGGTATCATTGGAGCATTTCTTGTTCTCGACTTTTTTGAAAATAATATAGAGCTAATAAATAAGCTTTATATTAACAAGGTCTGGAGCTTCAATATATTTAGAAAATTGTAAATAAATTTTTTATTCAAACACACTACACTGCAAAAAGGCTGCTACATCAAGTTGATGAAACATTTCCTCATTTTCATTTACAACATTTAATCAATCTTTCATCCATATTTCATAAATAGTTTATGTTGATATAACGACAACTTTACATCAAGTTAATGCACATATTTCATGAATTTGGTGTAAGTTTCGCATCAAGTTGAAGTAAATTTGTTACCATTTTGATGTAAATTATTCATCAATTTGCTGTACCTTTGTCGCCATCAATTTGATGTAAGTTTGCCATCAATTTGATGTAAATTGGTCATAATTTTGATTTAAATTGATTGCTAATGTGTAGCCAAACTCTTTCGTTTACTTTTCATTGTAAAAAATACACAAGAACAGGGTATAAGTGAACATAGAAAATGCTCATGGTGTGGATATTGTTTTCTGTCCATTGCACTATTTTCTACTATCGATCTAATCGCACAAGTCATATTCACTTCACTTGACAATTTTGACGTCAAATAATAAACAAACTAAGTACTTGCTCTAAGATGTTAGTAAATTGTATAAATGAACACAAGAAATACATATATTAAAAAAGTCATACGTCAGGTATGTCAGTCAAGGGATGATGTCGAAGAATGAGGTGAATGTGAAAGTGATTTACATGATCAGGCCCTATGTATTTATTTTAAATTTTCTCCTAGCTTTTTTCTTTTTCTCTTTATTTTTTCTATACTACGTCCATATTTTGAAACGATCCAACTAATTATTTCTAAATTCCAATGATGAAGATTGAAGTAAAAAGTAACATCAATTCAATGAAGCTTTTCAGCTCGTCTTCAAACTGAAGATCCTTTTCATCAATTTCATGAAATTTGTAATCAATTCAATGAAGAACAATTGATTAACATTTATCAGCGATTGGATTGATAGATTTTCTTTCAGTGAAGTAATCGAAACTTCAACGGCCGAATATACATCGAATGCAAAAAGTTTGACGTTCCAAGAATAATCTCTTCAATACGCATTTTTGGAGACCCCCTCCAAAAAATGTTTTTCAGTACAGGTTTATGTATTTAATAGTACGATCTGGCAACACCAATCGAAGCCACAAACCTCTACGTATAAAATAGTTTAAAAATTGAATTTCCAGCAGTCAAACGAATTCAAAATGTTATAACTATTACCATATTTCATTGCAACTGGCATTCGATTCCACAACCTGCATTTACATTTCCTGAACAAACGGAAATTGAAAATTTTTTAATTGCCATTGCGAACAATGGTAATTATTTTTAATTTTTATTCGATAAAGTAATGCAAATTATAATTTAATGCAAATTAAAAAATGTCAGCTCTGACTTCGTGCTATTTCAAACATGAGTTTCTTACCTAGAAACGCAGTTTTTTTTGAAGATAATTCTATTTATAGAAGTTAAATATTTTGACTTAACATTTGTTCACTAGTTGGAGGAAAAACTCCTGATCTGTTACGTCACAAGAAATTCAAAATTATCTAAAATTCGTTTGCGGTAAACGAAAGAACAGTTGCTGGAAACGTTTTGTTGTGTTTAGGGTTACCATATAATTTGTTGTAAACGTTTTTCGGTTCTAGTAACCAGTCTTAGTTATTTAGCAGAAAGGAAATTTTATAATTGATTTAACAAAATCCCTTTTGTCGAAATTACAATCCCAACCGAAGTTTATTTATCTGAAATATCTTTTGGGAGTAATGAAATTTTTCTTTGCGTGTAAACAATGGCATTTCTTGTTACCTGTGTTACCGTAAGCATATTTTTGTACGAAAGTTATATTTTATCCTACAGCTCTCTGCAGCAATTTTGTTTAAGAAATATGGAATATGACCTGTCATACCATAACCGATTGAATGCCCATTTTTTATCCCATTATCCTCCTTTATTTTTGGCCCATCCCCTATCACAATCAATTTCATTGTTTATCTATCATTTCAGTGTTTCTTTTGGGTGGATACATACATACTACCATGTATTGTTTTGCCATAAGTTCTCTGCAATTTTACTTTAGCCAGACAATGACCATGTGAGTTGTAGCCAAATGCAACAGCTGTTGCCAAAAGGCTTCCTTGCCATTTCACCGTGAACCTATTAAATTTCAAATTTCACATGCAACTGAGGATGATGATGATGTTGATTGTATACAACATTCAGTATTCAATATCAAGCTGAGGCGAAAAGCTGTTGCAGCGTTGCTAGAGTACAAAAGTACCTTTTAACTTTAACTGGCAGCATAAACTCATATTCTAATATTGGAATATATGGGATTTTGAAGGGGGAAAACCGCGAAAAACAATGACGGGCGAAATGGCCGATTTGGCTTATGGCCGGTCCATTGTTTCCACTGTCTGATATGTGTCTGAGCAGCGCGCGATGGCTATTTAACCGAGACAGTATCCTTGCAATGTGCACGACGGACTGCGAGACTGCAGATGCAGGCAACGATTGACCAAACACACTGAGGCCTCGTTACTCGCATTCATTTCATTTCACTGCAGTATCGGAGAGGTGGGGTGGCATGTCAATTTAGTTTTGGCTCTTTGGCGTGGTATGCTTAATTTTATGTTTTTAGGTTGAACTGTTGAAACAGCATCTGCTGCTTTAGGGGCTATTTTTCCTACAATTTTATCCTCTTCCATACATTGCACTGTTTGTACAAGTATTCAAAGTATCCAGCCACGTTAATACAATGGCGTATGATTATAGTGCTGCCGCTCGGCCTTATATGTATATGTGTGTGCAGTTGGACGCGTTTAAACTAAAATGATGTTATTGTTGTGTAGTCGCAGCTATTTTGGTGAGCTGCTTTTACGGTATCCGCGTGTTTTGTTTTTGGTTGTTGTATTTATAATAGTGCGCGCTCGTTTGGTTTCTATCGCTGTTGTTTTAGTTTCTATGGCGCGTTTTCAGAAGTTTGAAAGGATTAATTCATTTAAAAATGGGCACAAGGAGATTAACGGCCTGTTTGGGCAGACATGGTAAAGGGATATGAGCTCAATTCCAATGTAAAGCCATTGACACTAACCTAATTACCAAGCAAACAACTGAAGTATTTTTTTTTAAATTTAAAATTATCAGAGGTTTGCACTAAAGCTTTTCTAATATTGAAACAATAAATAAAAAACCTTCAATATTCAAAAATTGAAAAAAGTCAGAATTTGACAACCTAAAATATATGGCAAAATATGTCAAAAGGATATAAAAACAAAAATCCTACAGACGCTCCAATAGAACATCTCGGCAGCTATGTGAACAAACAAAATTGACGCGTCTGGGGATAGGAAAATCTGTTCGTCATTGTTTAGAAACCAGTGCATCCACAGAGGGTGTCAATTTGGTGTGGATTTTGGAGTGATTGGACCATTTTTTTGAAAATACTGCTGGAATCTCTATTCCAGAAAACGGCGAGCGCTACATACCCATGATTACGGATATTTTATGGTTTGGTATAGAAGATATAAACTTGAATAATCTTTGTTTTCAGCAGGATGGTGCACCATGTCACACACCACAACAAGCCATCGATCTAATCGTGTTATCAGCTGTCTTGCCGATGTCAATTGTCGCCCTTGGAGCTACGATTTGACACCGTTATACTTTTTGATGTGTTAACATCTATAGGCGTGGGTAGGGACTAAAATCACAAAGTGAATACATCCAAACACATTTTGTCCGACTGCGATCACACAGATTGTTTGGCGTTAAACTCCACCGTGACGGCTAGACCGATTTGTATGAAATTTTGTGTGCTTATCGGGTAGGTCTTAGAATCGCCCAACATCCATTTATCATACCCCTAAATGATAAGGGTGACCCACCCCTTACAAACACATTTGTCCGACTGCGAAAGACAGATTGTCAGACTGGGAAATAAAAAACACACACTGATGTAGCGGCAGCGAATAGTTAGCTTGGGTGGGTGCGAGCACTCTCAGAGCAAAGAGAATAATGACGTGGTTATACGTATATAAAAATGAGATAGCAAGAGAGCAACGAAAATTGTGTGAACTTGTGAAACGTATGCACAAACATAACATGTGTCTGGTGCTTTGTATTCTCTTTATTTTTTGTAGGTATAAAATAAAAAGTATTAAAATAAAAAGTATTTTTTTAAGTGTTATTAAGTATTAATATTATTTAAATGAAACGTCGTCATATGATTGAACGCGTTTTTTTATTATTGTGAAAGATAAGTCAAATAAAATGTGGGTGCGGTGTGTAATGCCACATGTACTCTCTCTGGTCTGTAAATAATTTTAAGTATTAAATAAAATAAATAAATGGTTTCCCATTACATCCCATGAAGGAATCGGGGAGACCTTCTCACAACCAGTGAGCTGTGCGCTTTCTAGTTTATACTCACTGATTGGGACCTACAGTTTTACACCGGTTCCGAACGGTATTTTTGAAAAGCATTTTCATGGCTAAATACTCGATAGTGTCGCCGTCATTACGCGAGGTGACCGCCGTCGAAAGAAATTTTAAGGTGGTCGGAGCAGGGATCGAACCCAGGATTGCACCGCCGATTTTAAGTATTAATATTATTTAAATGTAACGTCATCATATGATTGAACGCTGTTATTTATTTTCCAATGTAACAGTTACTAATGTGTTCATCGCTCTGTTTATGACAAAACAAAAACAATTATTTCAGTGAGTTAAATATTGCTTTATTTATTTTAACAATATTACAAATAATCTTAAAGCAGATGTAAGAAAAAAGAATGTACAATAGCAAAACAGCCTACGGGAGAGTACGTTTCTGTCCGTCTTCCATCCGTGCTGTACTCTACGAGTTTTCAAATAGGTAGTCGATAAAGACCACATAGTCTCAGTATATTTCGTTATTGACCATAGTCTATACAATATGAGTCGTATGCCGAAGACATTCCGTGGAAGGATTTAACACTTTTCCATAGTTGCTCTCACATTCTTAGCAAAAAGATAAAAGAAACACGCAGTAAATGTTCTAGTGTTATCATACAATAGCTAGTTACAAACTTTGGTACAGTGGAACAAAAGTTGGCACATGAAAAAGAATAAACTTAATAACAATTCTTTAAATCTTTAGGATATTTTTTGAGGACTCCCTGAAGTTAGGTCAGGTTAGGTATTAGTGGCAGTCGATGAGCGACTCGCTTAGACTTATCACTTAGACTCACATCTAGTTTGCTCCATAGATGTTTAATGTTTTATCTAGGTCTATCTGAGATACTTCCCCCAGGTTACTAAATGAGAACGATTTTATAGTAGACATCCTGCTGTCGGCTAGTGCTGGACACGCGCAAAGAAAATGTTTAGTAGATCCTTTCTCTTCTTCATCCTTACAGCTGGTACAGAAGTTATTTGTCCTGACCTTTAGTGTCGCCGCATGTCTACCAATCAGATAGTGTCTCGACTAAACTGAAACAAGCATTGCTACCTTGGGCCTGGCTAAAGACAAAAGCCTCATGGATCTCTTGATATCCTATAAAAAAATAAATGGTTTCCCATTATATCCCATGAAGGAATTTGGTAGAGCTTCTCACAACCAGTTAGCTGTGCGCTTTCTAGTTTTATACTCACTAATGGGGACCTACAGTTTTACACCGGTGCCGAGCTTTATTTTGAGAAGCGTTTTCATGGCTACGTACTCGATAGTGTCGCCGTCGCGCCGAAAGAAATTTAAGGTGGTCAGAGCAGGGTTCGAAAACAAGAGCTCACTAACCATTGCAGCACCTACGGACACTTGCTTTCCTATGTGGAACAGATTCATCTTGAAAATACATTATATTTGTGTCTAAACACATTGTGTTTGTTATTCAATATAACATGTTTGAGACACAATGATTAATCGGTTATAATGTATATTTTTATGACATAAACGCGTCCCAATGAAATAATAAAACAGCAGATCTTCAATTTATGAAAATAATGTTTGTAAACATATAGGGTGTCTCAGTAAGAATGCCCTTTTCCAGTTTATAATAAAGACACGTATTTCTTCAGATAGTTGTTATTTTTTTATTGGATTGTAAAGAAGACATATTCCGATTAAGTATGGAATAAAATATCCGTCAAATGCCCCCAGGCCACTACCATTTTCATTCAGTTTTCCATGACTATTTCACAGAGATATGGCTGTATCTAACCGATGACGGGTTGGATCTCAGATTCGAGCTCAGGAATTGTTTCTGCTTTATTCGTATAAACCCGATATTTCACAAAACCCCAAATAAAGCAATCGCGCGGCGGTAAATCGCACGATCTTGATGGCCAGTTGACAACAGAATTTCCTGAGATAATTTGTTCTGGAATTCGTTGCTACAATAAATAGATTGTTTCGTGCGCGGTGTGGTAGATGGCGCCGTCTTGCTGAAACCACATGTTGTCCAGATTGAGTTGTCCAGTTGAGGCCACAAGAACTCCGTCATCATGTTCCTGTAACAAATGACGTTCACAGTCACTGCAAATCAAAATAGTAAGGCCCAATTACAGACAGTTGCTCGTTGTGGGTGCATTTGTTTCTCATGAATTGCATGAGGATTTTCTGAGACCCAAATTCGATAATTTTGTGTTTTCACGAAGCCATTCAGATAGAAATGCGCTTCACCGGAGAAGATGACTTTGTTTGTGAAATTGCAATTGATTGGCTGCACTTTGCGCCATTACCCATTGAACGAATTGTCGGCGCTTTCCATTGTCTGTTAGTTTGAGCTCCTGAGTAAGCTGAATTTGGAACGAAAAGGCAGACGAACTAGCCAGGGCAGGATCCTCTTCCACCAAACTCCACACTCCTATAGGATTCGTTAAAAGAGGTATTTTCCTGCATTACCTTGAACGAGCGACGACCAGATGGGATAGGACGGAAACGTGCCGCATATCCAGAAATACATGACCAGAATATAACATTCACCGGACTATTTCCCTGATTTGCCATAATCGGTGAGACATATCTAGGCTCACGCAAGACGGCTGAAGCTGCCATATAATGACCACTGCTGTGCCTGCGATAACGCAGAAGAGGACGAGACGGTGGATCATCTCCTCTGCAGTTGTCCAGCTCAGATGAATAGACGCCTGAAGACTATGGGTACTTTGGACTGCACGGAGTGATGTGGTATGCAAACCGGTGTCTCAAGACACCAATTGATGCTAACTAGTACCTTTAATAACCACGAAAACCAACCAACCAACCAAGCTGAATTTTGTACGTATCAAGATGGAGGTTTTTGTCAAAATTCGCTGCGTAGTGCTTCATGAAATTTGAAGTTGTTGAGAACGATGGCGAATTGATGTTTTCGGGATTTAGGCGACACTCTCGTCTACAGTAGCAATGTTTTCAAGAGACCGACCGGTACGTTGAAGCATGGGAGCCTTACTGTCTATAAGCGATCCAGTTTCTTGACCACTCTTCGAATGGTTGACACATTAGGTGCACTTTCTCGACTGAAAATTCTTCGAAGTTTGCGAGCGGCCTCAGGATAGCATTCCAAATTTTTGAAACAAGTTTTTACGATTATATCGCGTTGTTCTTTCGTAAAGCGCTCTAATTTTAATAATCGGAATAACCATATGTGAGACCTGCCAAACTTCAGAGTTGCCAATTGAACAATAAAATAATGGCACTAAATTTAAAAAGTGCAATCTTACTGAGAAACCCTTTACAAGGTTCCTGCAGTATATAGCTGTGGTTGTTTTTGTAGCATATAGGAGTGCTCATACAGAATATGCTTGCCCGTCGCTAGGAATTCCAATTTCTATGGAATCTGGCAAGCTCCTCCGCTCTGCTGCTTCCCGGAATCTTTCAGTGCTCTGGCACGCATTTAAGAGTAATATAGTATAGCTGTACCATCTCGTAAAGACATGTGTGGCAGTCTTAGACAGAAGTTGTATACAGGAATACTGATTCTATTAACATGATGTCCACCTGACTGTCAGAAAAGCAATTGACCCCAAAAGGTTGCTTGACTATTATCCCTCAAACACTTCTCTAATAGTCATTCAAATTTCATCAATACACGCTACAATGATCAGGTAATCTACCGGAAAGTTCCCTAGAGTATACCCCGTACTCTACCTGATCATTCGTTTTTGAACCGTCACCTATCTGTCTGTACCAGGAACTCCTTTGCTCCAGGGATCCTTTTTCAGTACGAGAGTGTGTGGTTTTCGATCGAATAGAGGTTTCGCTTTCGAATAGTTGACAAATGCACAAATTTTGGGAGTACTTTCCAACACTGTTCCATGACCGTCTCCGACCATACCCCATTGTGATGGTTGCCGCAGCCAGATGGCAGACATGGAAGCAACCTACCTCCAAATAATGTCTACACGCCGAAAAATCAGTATTTTTGCTTATTTGGATGCAAATATAACGTGAGTTTGGGGCTTGTCGGAAATATAGTATACCTGTGTCACAACACATTGTGTTTGCTATTCAATATTATATGTTTGAGACACAATGATTAATATGTTATAATATATGTGTTTGTAATGCAAATATAGCTTTGTTGGTGATACAAATACAGCTGTGTTTGGTGCACAGTTTATTTCTTTTTTTTTCGCTATCCTCTGTCGAGAGCAAAATACTAAAAGGCGGACAAAGAAAGACTGTTCTCAGCTTAAGTTAATGTTATTACAGCCAACTCTATTTTTGCATTATTCTTTCTGTCAGTGGTTCATAAATATTCCTGAACACGTATTCAAATGAATTGAGTGTTTATGTTGACTGATATGTTGCATTCTAGTTTCATGCATTAAGTCGCCAATCATTCGTTTGGGAGGAAACATACTAATGCATCGACGTATATTAACGTTTATTAATGTATGTGAACGTTTGAGATGAAGAATGCATTTGGCTCCAAGTAAAAGTATTCATATTTGCCAGCAAATATGCTAATGTTTACATTTAAATACACGTGTGGTTGGGACATATGAATGTTTGGAGTGTGTTCCAAATGTAGTCATGGTTCCTTCAGAATATGTTTGGGAGAATATGTTACAGAGACCGTTTTTTTTTCAGTGTGTACTGGAAATAAGTATAGTATTACATTCAGTGCATCAATGGGAGTGGTGCGCAGAGCAACTGTGATGAACATCGTCGTCATTCTCTGAACCCTAAACAGTAGTGCACAATAGGCGGGTTGTTTAAGCACCCGCCACCACACGATAACCCCAGAGAGCGTTATCGGTCTCAGCACCGCTGTATAGATCCAGTGTAAAAATACTCGGAGAAAGTCTCTACTTACAACTTATATCCCTTTTGCGGGTGTATTGGAATATCGTCGCATTTTTCGTCCTTTCAACAATGTTGGGTTTGATACTAAGCATGCTGTCCAAAATAACGCTCAGGTATTTAGCTAAATCTGCAAGCTTCAATTCAGAACCATTCAAAAATGATAGGTTCCACGGTAGATATTTTATACATTGCGGTAAAAAGGAACAGCTTAGTTTTGGCCGGGTTACACCTAGTCCCGTTTCACCGGAACATCTGCCCAAAGTCCGTAAGCTACCTTGACGAATGTTCCTTAGGGTATTGGGATACTTCCCCCTTATAGCTATTGTCACATCGTTCGCAACAATTTTTGCACCCGAATTTTCGAAAGCAACCAATATACCATTCAGCGCAAGGTTCCATAGAAGCGTAGACATAAGGGGTGACGCGTGATAACGCCCATGGACATAACGCCCATGGGCGTTACGCCACACCTAAAATGGACACAAAGCCCGTGGGCGTTATGTCGCACCAAAAATGGACATAAAGCCCATGACCGGTGTGACATAAAGCCCGCTGGTTTCACTACTGCCAGTACTTGCGGCGAAACTCCGTAAATGGCCATAAAGCCCGTGGGCGTTATGTCGCACCTAAAATGGACATAAAGTCCATGACCGGTGTGACACAAAGCCCATGGGCTTTATGTCCATTTTAGGTGCGACATAATGCCTATGGGCTTTACGTCCATTTTAGGTGTGACATAACGCCCATGGGCGTTATGACGCGTCACCGTAAAATAAGTTGAAATATCAGCACAAACACACAAAAGACATATAAGTTCACAATCCCTTAGTGTAAACCTTAGAACAAATTGCTCATATTTTTTACTTTTTTTGTAGGCATTTTTTTTTGTCCTCCGACCCACTGTCGCCTAACACTGCATTGCATGATGACAACTGAAAAAAACTGCAAACTGGACATTAAAAGTTTCGCTTTATCGAATTACAAACATCTTCACAATGCCAGTGGAAATATATTTTCTATTGTATCGAGAATTTTTCAGCTTTGTAGACAATCTCCCCTTCCTCTCTGCCGCTGACGAACAAAAATGCAAGTTGCATTTTATTTTTGAGTTTGTTTTCTTTTTCCGTAGCGCTGTAGGCCAGTGGCACCTATTTCATTTTCCGCCCCATTTTTCTGTTTGGCTTTGTTGCATGTTCCACAAGCCGTCGATGTTTGGTTGGTTGGTTGTATTCTCTTGTGAAGATTCCTGCCACAAGATTAACGGCCAAATTAGCATAATGAAAAAGTAAAATCTCGTTTTGTTTATCTGTTAGAGGAAACAAAAGAATGCCAGGCGAAAACAATTGGCCAGTGGTGGTAAGAAACAATGGACCCATTTGGAAAGTTTTTGGGTGAAATGCTAAAAAGGTTCTCGCAATACGTTTAGTGTTGCTGTCTGAGAGTTCAAACAATGGGTAGATAAATAAATTTTGCGACTGCCATGATTATTTGGTAAAGAGAATTTTTAGTTAATTTTTTTTCTGTAAAAGAGCAGATTTTTTGAGTTACTGGATATGTTTTACACAAGTATTTTCGTTGCTATTAAAATTTATACACAACATTTTACTTCGAGCGCTGGCTTGTGGGTTCAAAGCAATAAAGTCGGAGTTGGAAACTTTTGCTGAGTCGGACCCCGAGAAGACAGTCCGTAAATATCTGAATAGTAGAGTTTTGCTAGTTTTGCAAGTTAAAGTATGAGAAGTCCGTACTGAAAGTTTCTGGTACATTTTCTAAGTGAAATGTGGTTGGTTTTCGTTGAAATAATAGATAATTCAGGAAAGCACACTCACTGACATGGCCACCATTTGCCTTTTTTTTGTTGTTTGGGTGCAATTATAACGCATTTGTAGATTGTTGCAAATATATCATACATGTGTCCAAACACATTGTGTTTGCTATTCAATGTTACATATTTGGGACAGAATGATTAATAGGTTGTAATGTATGTATTTGTGGCCCAAATGTGGCTTTGTTGGTTGAAAACTTCTGAAAACAAAATCCTTACAGACAATAAAGAAACAAAAAGCAGCAGTTCTTCTATTCACGAAAACAATGCGTGCAAACATGTTCATGTTTCCTATAATATGTTGTTGGGGCCGTTATTTTCTAGCGTGCAGTTTTGAACTCCTTGGTTGTGTACAATTCGCTTAGAAGTTTCTAAGTTTCTATTGCGGTGTGACCTATGGAGTCGGAAAAGTCTGGACGATTTAGTCGGAATTCTTGGTCAAACCTAAACAGCGAATTTTATGCAAGCTTTTATTTGCAAGGTCAAAATTTATGCATATATGCAAAATTTATTCATATGTGCAAAATGTATCCATATATGTAAAACGCATGCATATATGCAATATTTATGCATATATGTAAAATTTATGCATACAAGCAAATAATATGTAACGGGTTTTTCAATAAGAGCGCTACAAAAGCTTTTTTAAATAAAACGAAACCGGTTTTAGATTCCAATGAAATACTTTATTCCTGTGAAAGTACGTTCGATGCCATTATGTATGGAACTCGATTTCTTTTGCATGGCCACCACGGGAACGCTTGCAGAATCCAGACGCTGAATCCAATTTTAGACCATAGACTTGACGTAGCCCCACAGGAAATAATCTAACGGTGTCAAATCGCACAACCGAGGCGGCCAATCGACTGGGCCATTTCGTGAGATAACACGTTCACCAAACTTGGTTTCAAATAAATTGATTGTGGCATTCGCTGTGTGGCTTGTCCATATTACCCAATTGGGGCCAAAAATATTCGGTTATCATTGAACGGTAGCGATTCGCATTCACAGTAATGTGCCGGTCTTGATCATCACCGAAGAAGTACGGCCCAATGACGCCGCCGGCCCATAAACCACACCAAACCGTAATTTTTTCGGGATGCAATGTTGGCTCATGGATTACCGGTGGATTGCTGACTGACCAATAACCCATATTTTGCTTATTGACGAAGCCATTCCGGCAGAAATGAGCCTCATCGCTGAAGATGATTTTCCGATGAAAATCCGAATCAAAGTTGAGGCCACTGACTCCAAATTTCGATAGTAAATTTTAATAATTTCGACTCGTTGTTGGCTCGTATATCTTTCCATTATGAAATGGCAAACCTTACTGAAGAGAAATGTCAAAAGAGCGGGGAAAAATATGGCGTCGTTTGCTGTCCCTATCGATTTACTTTTGTAGCGTCTCTGTTGAAAAACCCTTTATATATGCGAAATGGATCCATATATGCAAACTGTATGCATATATGCGAAATGTATCCGCATATGCAAAATGTATGCATATATGCAAAGTTTATCCACATATTCGAAATTAATCCACATGTTCGAAATTCATCTATGTATATATGCAGAATGTATAGATGTATGCGGAATGTAAGTATATATGCAAGATGTATACATATATGCAAAATATATGCATAAATGCAAAATGTATGTATATGTACAAAATTTATGCTATATGCAAAATTCATGCGTGCATGCAAAATTTATGCGTATATGCAAAATTTATGTGTATATGCAAAATTTATGTATATATGCATAAAATATGCAAAATTCATGCATATATGCTAAACTGGTGAATATTTTATTTGCTCTAAACTTAAATTCTGCTAATGTGTGGAAAATATTGTTTTGTTCTTATTCAATTTTACAATTTCTCGTATACAGAAGAGTTTATTCATAATAATTGTCAAATTTTGCATATTTTGCATATTAACACAAAATTAAATGCAAAAGTTGCTTAATAAAATTGGAGTTTGGAGGATATAATTTTCACGTTGTTGCATAATTTTCACGAAACTCTCTTAAATAGACTGCAGTGTAAAGTTTGTCTTGTGTGTAGCTCTTTGTTAAACATATCCGTTTAGAGTCGCAGTCTGGAAACGCGCTCAGAGTCAGAGTTCAAGGGACGAAAACCACATGGCGCAAATAAGTTCAAAGTTAATGGGGTATAATTTCTATTGAACTATTTTACTTTAAAAATAATCAACTAGCTTTATGTTAAAAGATGTGGAGACGGAGTATGAATTTTTTAGAGTCAGAGTCCCACTGGAATTTTTTAGAGTCAGAGTCCTAGAAGAGTTTCTTTAAATTTATGCCGATATAAGAGCGAACTCATTGATGTACAGATTTCATTAAAAACCGCGTGATTTGAACCACCAAAAATTACTATAGATTGTTTTTTGTACCGTCGGTGGTACAATGGTAGTGTGCGCGGCTCTTGTGCATGAGAACGTCGGTTCGATCCCTGTTCTGACCACCTTAAATTTCTTTCGACGGCGGTGACCTCGCTTAGTGACGGAGACACTATCGAGTATTTAGCCATGAAAAAGCTTCTCAAAATACCGTTCTGAACCGGTGTAATACTGTAGGTCCCAATCAGAGAGTGTAAAACTAGAACACACACAGCTCACTGGTTGTAAGAATGTCTCCTTTTTGTACAGCGCAATTAGCTTATTATTTTGAGGTCGGAGTCTCGAAATTTTGCCCTGAACCCTACGCGGGAGCCGTAAAATATATATATCGACTTAAGATAATCGATTTTTTAGAAAACTGGCGTTTCATAGTAAACGTTGGTGCATAATTTACTATGTGATGCGACAAATTTTTCTTGGTTTTGGTGTCCACGTGGAGTAGCAGTAAGAGCAGAGCCGAAACCTGCAAATTGTAATTAGAGTTCTAAAATAGGGTTATAGATTATAAATGGGACTTTCCCCTCTAATACGTCACTGGATCAAAACAGAGCTTGTGATACCGATAATACTCCACGAAATTGTCGGGTGGTGGGAGGTGCTTCATACAACCACCTACTATGTACTATGTACTGACTAGAGTTCAGAGAATGCCGACGATGACCATTGCCCTTTGAATGCATCAATACGCGGTACATTGAATGTTATAGGATACCTGTTAACGGTGGAGATTTTAGGCAGACATATGGCATCTACATTTGCCATCAAGTTAAGGCAACTATCGCAAACGAGCATGTCCCAAGTCGAACGTGGAACCATCCTGGAAGTTGCTCTCAATATACGTGCATTTTGTCGAGTACATACTTAAAAGTGGAACCAGTGTTCGATCGCATATACCACACTCCCATACTAATTCATCAGAGATGATTTTTGTTTATTCGGCCTTTTTATTGGTACTTTTTAATATTATTGTTCAAGCTCGAGGCCATTCTATCTCTCTATTAATAGAGATATAGCTTTTTTTTTTTAAAAAAAGGACCGCTGATGAAGATCTGTGGCTAGATCTGAAATAGCTATACGGTTTGCCAGAAATCATAGGGAAACATTTGCAAGACTCCCTTTTTAATAAAACTATGTCTCTATTAATAGAGATATAGAATGACCTCGAGCTTGAACAATAATATTAAAAAAACTCTCCCACACCAGGTAAGGGTTTCTAGAACAAAGGGAGTTCCTGGTATAGACGGATACATGTTTTGTCCCTGATCATAACAAATTTTGTTGCAAGTCAAAGAAGATTCCGGCTGATAATTAAAGCTCTATTTTATTTCAATAAATTCTAAGTCATTCGAAACCGGAAATCAAATTTTAATGATCAGAGGTAAACCCGAGCGGGGTTTTATGATACATGTACTTTAAAAATTTGTTGGTTTTGGCCCTAAAACCACTGTGTAAAACCACATGTAGTGGACCAGCTGTCATTAGGGTCAATGTCTTCTCTAACAATGAGGCGGCAATCAAATTCATAGAATCAGTTTTCATGAATTCATCTGTTGACGAGATGACAGAGATGTACGATATACACGTGATATAGATGTCATCGCACAGAGACATCCCGGCAAATTGCAGAGCGGATCAGATGTTCAGATTAGGGATCTTCTCACAGGTTCCACAGGAAGTAGAACATGTTGGGATGCCCCTAGTGACTTTTAAGCATATCCTGCAAGAACGCTGCTATATTATAATGCTGAAGAGGTGGACGAGGGTAACAGATTGTGTACGCGCATAAAAAATCTGGCTTATAGTGGATAACAGGAGATTCATGTACTTTCCCTCTATAGCAGTCTCTAATTTATCAATGTTTGTATCAGTTTTGACGGGACACCAAGCATACAGGTAGACATGCGACGAGACTACAGTTCAGGGGATGTTGCTTCTATAGAAGCCGTAACAACGAGGAACGGGAACAATCTACAGCACTTCTTGTCGCTGAAAAACGGCCCAGCGTCATTATGCTGGAACTTTGTATATCCATGTGCTTACGTGCAAGAATTGTTTCCATGAATTGAAGATCTGTTGTTTTTTTCTACTTTGTTTTCTTTCATGTTTTTGTCTTCATCAGTTTTCAACAAACAAAACAATATTTAGATTACTAAAATATATATTATAACGTATAAATCATTGTGTCTCCAACATTTAATATTGAATAGTAAACACTATGTGTTTGGACACAACTATACTATATTTGGGCAAAACTACAATCACGTTATATTTGCATCGAAACAGCGATAAAAGATATATTTTCAGCGTCCTCAGGTGTCCAGCGCTAGCCGACAGGAGGGTATGTTCTATGAGATCCTAGCTGTCTAGAGACCCGGGAGAATTATCTCAAAGAGGTGTAGACGAGGTGTTGAGCTTTTAAGAACAAACAAAAGTGGTTGCTTGGTGGACTAACGCCTAATTTGGTTAACCTGTGATATCACAGTGTAGTAAAAAGCCTAAGTACACTGAAAAAAAAACGCTTCGTCGCATGGATGAAATATTTTCGTTAATATCCGGCAATTTGGTAGTCGCCGCAACGAAAAATTTCATACCTGACTTCTTTGACAATTTTTCATTTCGTTGCCTCAACAACTTACTTTTCGTTCCTGCAACAATTTTATTTAATTGGTCATTTGTAAAAAAATGGGTGGAAAATTAAAAAAAAGTAAACGCATAAGATTTAAACTACTGATATTTGGGTTATCTCTTACTTTTTAGAGTTTATATTTATTATATATATATTTTGGAGGTTTGTCAATATTTGTAGTTGACGAAACAATTTCGTTATTGTAACGAAACTAATTTCTATGATGGTATAGAGAGAGAAGCATTCGAAAAACTGAGAGAGCGTAAAATAAAGGCTAGCAAGAGAAAATGATGAGCGTGAGCGGTGGGTCACGTACACATCTTAAATCAGTTCCATTGCAACAGCCGAAAGTGGTAAATAAATTTGTGAAAACAGACTAATTAGTTATACTTAGTTATACTTAGTAATAATCTTTTATTATGAAAACTAAACTGTGTGAATTTATGTGTTTGCTGTGACCGTTTTTGTAACCTGCGAAATGAAATAAAGCAAATTCATTTCTGTAATGAAACAAATTCATTACGGAAATGAAATAAATTCCTTGCAAGAACGATACTTATTCATTGCAACCATGAAAAAAATTCATTGCATCAACGAAACAAATTCGTTGCCATATCGAAGCAAATTCATTGCAGCAACAACCATACTTTCGTAACAGTAACGAACAATTTGCAGTTAATGAACACTTTTTCATAGCGAGAGTGAAACGTTACGTTAGCTCACTTTCGATGACAAAAGTTGTTGGGGTGACGAACATTTTCATCCGTGTTACGATGCTTTTCCGTTCAGTGTAACAAAACCTAACTTAATCCAAGGGCAAATTTTGTAGCCACACTTTAGCTTTGAGGCACGAGCGGAATGGCAATCGGAGTCGCAGTTGTAATCCGAGTGGGAGTCGAAGTTGCAAGCGGAGTGGGGTCGGAGTGGGAGTCAAAGTGTTAGTCGTGATGGGGGTCGAAGTATCACGCGGAGTGGGGTTGGAGAGGGAATCGGAATGGGAGTCAGAGTGGGAGTCGGAGTGGGAGTCGGAGTGGGAGTCGGAGTGGGAGTCGGAGTGGGAGTCAGAATGGGAGTTTGAGTGAGAGTCGGTTGGGTCGGAGTGGGTTTAGAAGTGACAGGCGGAGTGGGGTAGGAGCTTGAGTCAGAGTTGGACTCGAAGTGGCACCCGGAGTTGGAGTCGGATTGGGAGTCGGTGTAGCAGTCGGAGTGGGAGCCGGAGTGAGAGTCAGATTTATATTCGAAGTCCGCGGTGGAGTGAGAGTCGGTTGGGTCGGAGTGGGTTTAGAAGTGACAGGCGGAGTGGGGTAGGAGCTTGAGTCAGAGTGGGAGTTGGAGTGGGAGTCGAAGTGGCACCCGGAGTTGGAGTCGGATTGGGAGTCGGTGTAGCAGTCGGAGTGGGAGCCGGTGTGAGAGTCAGATTTATATTCGAAGTCCGCGGTGGAGTGGGAGTCGAAGTGGCACCCGGAGTTGGAGTCGGATTGGGAGTCGGTGTAGCAGACGGAGTGGGAGTCGGAGTGAGAGTCAGATTTAGATTCGAAATCCGCGCAACAATCGAAAACTGGACAATTTCCCACAATACAATAGAGTTATTGCATACAAAAGTGTTTTTTGGTTTATAATTAATTTGTATTGTTAATATCTGGTTTCAAAGCGGAGCTTTACTCAGAGTCTGACATGGAAATGGTAAAACTTGGGAAGATTTGACGGCAATTTTGGTGGTGCTTAAAAAGCACACTATTACTTTGAGAACGATAACATTTTCCTTTGTGTCTAAGGGGCTGAAAGTAGGACTCGTAATCTGTGAAATTTGTTCCCAATCAACAGCGTACACGAGAGTCGTAGAATATGCGATGAATATGGAATGTGCGATACTATGAAATGTGTGCTCATATCCAAGACTCTCGAGTCGGGACAACAGTCGTAGTATAAATTTGATAAGAGTAAGATTTAGAGATAGAGGTGAGAAATATTTAAAGTGTTTAAAAATATATTAATGCAACATTTGTATATATAAGTCTTTGGACATGCTGTAGTTCAGGTCTCTATAAGACTGTGGACTCTGCTAAGAATATTTACTCAGACTCAGAGTCTGGGAAGGATTTATTAAATAAATGAAAATTTTGGAAAGTGTTAAGTACACACAGTTTACCAAGACGTTTTCGATTTTAGATGTGACAGCACGTTTGTCTATATACAAATATTTGGAATCGGAGCAGGAGTCGTAGTATCAGACATTTTGCATAAACGGAAGTCCAAAAAATTATAACAGCTTCTATTTAAAATATATTCTAATTTGAATGAAATATTTTAGAGGACATTTTTACATATTTCCAGAATTTTTTTTTACTTTTTAATCGCAAAGATCTTTAAATGTTTTAAATCGAGGATGAAGTCGCAGTATAACAAATATTGCCCAGACTTGAGTACAACTGCTGTTGAAATAAAACTCTCTATTTGAACGAAATTTCTTAAAGAGGAACTTAAAACGTTTCCGGTATCAATATGATTTACCACTGTAGTCTTAAATTTCTTGACAATGTAAAAACAAGGATGAAGGATATAGACTGCGGACTGAAATCTACAACGTTTGATCCCAGTAAGAGTTCGTGATATTAAATTTAGTTTTTTAGTCTTTTGTTTCTCTATTTTTTTATTTTTTATACAATTTTCCCAGTTAATTTTTTTAACATTTTCTAATGAAGTCATTTATGAAAAATGCAAACGTAAATTTTCTCAGAAATGTTCTCTACGTAGATTTTGTTTTCAGCTATATTTTTCTTGGGGGGGGGGGTCGAAATAAACATGAAACACTTTTCTAATCAATCTATTCAAGCATAAATAGATGCAAAACTCTCCAGATGGTTACATGCAACAATTTTGTGGACTAACTTGCAAAAACAACCACAAAACACACAAAGGAACCAATAACATCACTTGACAGTTGGGAAACAAAACTATCGACAATATATGAAAACAATGACAGAGACAGAGTGAGAGAGAGCGAGGGAAAGGCAACAAGGTTGGCTGGTAAACTTACCCAATAATTGGACTTGTTGCCTGTGGCTTCTCTTGACTTCTGGACCATCTTAATGATATGCTATTTTGGGTAACATTCACCGCTTTGGGGGTGCCGGGTGGTGCTGGATACGTACTGGGATCTGCTGAACGATGCAATATTGATGAACTGCTCTTTTCCACCTGGTTGGTTGATGATGGTGAAACATGAAAAGAAAGGAACGAAAAATAATGACTATTTTGTTAAAATTTATGCAAAAAGGTTTATTTTTCTTGAACACAAAGGATAGCGAGAGACACAGAGACACCTTAAAGCATTCACTGTATATTATGTTGCATATTTGGTGAAGACTTCTTCCACCCTTTCTGTCCCTACATATCGACCGATAAAATATGGTAAAATGTTTGGGTTATACATTGGTTGAGTCTCCTCTTTTGTGAACATTAATTGTGATTGACATTTTGCTGTTGCTGTCAATGATGCTGATGCTGTTGTTGGTGATGATGATGATGGAGGTGATGATGATGAAGGCGGTATTGTTGCTGCAGCACATTGCTGTGTCAGGTAATTTGCGGTACACGTTGTAATATTTATGCAAATTATAATGAAATTTTTTGATGTTTTCATGGAATTTTAAACACAACACAACAGCGTTGAACAGCTGAAAAACATCATCAAGTATGACCAGGACATGAGCAACACACACACATACACACACCAACAACAAATCAGACAAACGAGTTGAGTTTTTGCTTTTCAATCTCAAATATACTTATATGTCAATATTAACCTATATACGAACTAATATTATTGACAGTTTTAACCACAACACGTTTGACCTCAATCAATCGATTTTTAACAGAAAATAACGGATTAGTTTAATTATGAAAAATCAGCCCAAGAAGACCCCTCTCTATTCACTTGGAAGTCCTTTATTTGCTCCTAACACACAACTTTAACTCTCAAATAAATACGACAATTTGCAATGACTTGAATTTCATTTAAAATAACTTTAAAAAATCTTGAATATTTTATCATTTAATTAGTAACGAGTTTTATAAAAAAATACATAAAATTACATTGCCAACAAAATTGTTATATCAAAATGTCATTAAACGTCATTAATACTCTTGATATCGGACCAAACGAGCTTAATTTCTCACTGAAAATATGTTAAAAATTGCCCACAAACAGTTGTTGCCAATGACAAGTGACTGCCTGCATATAAACAGTGGGACGAACTATAGAAAAAGTATTCAAAAACCAGAAAATGGTCATAGTTGTATTTTTTTTAAAGAAAATTTACCACCGTATTCATAACGAGACGTTAGTAAATGGATATCAGCTGCGTACAACGAGTGTCTATGTTAGGTTATATAGAAGTGGCTATCACCATTCACACCAATGAAGACCGCTGTGATACCATTGGGTATCACATTCCGTCACCATTGTTGAACCTGCCTATTGACAAGGTTTCGTTAAGGAGCGTTCAAGTCATATGAAACCCTAACCCCATATTCCAGCATGTGGCTAAAGAAGAGGCATCAATTCAATTCAATTCAATGGAATTCAATTCATTTCAATGCAACTCAGTTCAATTCAGTTCAATTCAATGCAATTCAGTTCAGTTCAGTTCAGTTCAGTTCAATTCAATTCAACCCTTATCAGTTCAACTCAATTCAATTCACTTCAATGCAACTTAATTCAATTCAGTTCAATTCAATGCAATTCAGTTCAATTCAATTCAACCCTTATCAGTTCAACTCAATTCAATTCAGATCAATTCAATTCAACCCAATTCAATAATATTCAATTCAATTCAATCCAATGCAATTCAGTTCAATTCCATTCATTTCAATTCAATTCAGTTCAGTTCAATTCAATGCAATTCAGTTCAGTTCAATTCAATTCAACCCTTACCAGTTCAACTCAATTCAATTCAGATCAATTCAACCCAAACCAATTCAGTTCAACTGAATTCAATTCAATTCAATTCCATTCAATTCAATTCAATTCAATTCAATTCAATTCAATTCAACTCAATTCAATTCAATTCAATTCAATTCAATTCAATTCAATTCAATTCAATTCAATTCAATTCAATTCAATTCAATTCCATTCAATTCAATTCAATTCAATTCAATTCAATTCAATTCAATTCAATTCAATTTAATTCAATTCAATTCAATTCGATTCAATTCAATTCAATTCAATTCAATTAAATTCAATTCAATTCAATTCAATTCAATTCAATTCAATTCAATTCAATTCAATTCAATTCAATTCAATTCAATTCAATTCAATTTAATTTAATTCAATTCAATTCAATTCAATTCAATTCAATTCAATTCAATTCAATTCAATTCAATTCAATTCAATTCAATTCAATTCAATTCAATTCAATTCAATTCAATTCAATTCAATTCAATTCAATTCAATTCAATTCAATTCAATTCAATTCAATTCAATTCAATTCAATTCAATTCAATTCAATTCAATTCAATTCAATTCAATTCAATTCAATTCAATTCAATTCAATTCAATTCAATTCAATTCAATTCAATTCAATTCAATTCAATTCAATTCAATTCAATTCAATTCAATTCAATTCAATTCAATTCAATTCAATTCAATTCAATTCAATTCAATTCAATTCAATTCAATTCAATTCAATTCAATTCAATTCAATTCAATTCAATTCAATTCAATTCAATTCAATTCAATTCAATTCAATTCAATTCAATTCAATTCAATTCAATTCAATTCAATTCAATTCAATTCAATTCAATTCAATTCAATTCAATTCAATTCAATTCAATTCAATTCAATTCGATTCAATTCAATTCAATTCAATTCAATTCAATTCAATTCAATTCAGTTCAATTCAATTCAATTCAATTCCATTCCATTCAATTCAATTCAATCCAATACAATTCAGTTCAATTCCATTCATTACAATTCAACTCAGTTCAATTCAATGCAATTCAGTTCAGTTCAATTCAATTCAACCATTACCAGTTCAACTCAATTCAATTCAGATCAACTCAACTCAACCCAATTCAGTTCAACTGAATTCAATTCAATTCAATTCAATTCAATTCAATTCAATTTTTTTTTTTTTTTTTTACCAGTTCAACTCAATTCAATTCAGATCAACTCAACTCAACCCAATTCAGTTCAACTGAATTCAATTCAATTCAATTCAATTCAATTCAATTCAATTCAATTCAATTCAATTCAATTCAATTCAATTCAATTCAATTCAATTCAATTCAATTCAATTCAATTGAATTCAATTCAATTCAATTCAATTCAATTCAATTCAATTCAATTCAATTCAATTCAATTCAATTCAATTCAATTCAATTCAATTCAATTCAATTCAATTCAATTCAATTCAATTCAATTCTATTCAATTCAATTCAATTCAATTCATTTCAATTCAATTCAATTCAATTCAATTCAATTCAATTCAATTCACTTAAATTCAATTCAATTCAATTCAATTCAATTCTAGTTCCTGCCAAACCAATTATTACTGTGCAAAAAGATCCTGAGGCCATTCAGAGTAACTCCCTGAATGTCTGTTAGATCCAAGCTGAAGCAAGGTCTTAGATATTGTCTTCTCCTCATACAGATCAGTAACATTTTGATCCTCCTTTTGATCCCCACAATTTCTGCAGTAAGCATGAGCTGAGATTCCAAGTCTATACACGCTGAAAAATAACGGCCCCCGCAACTTATTGCAGGCACCAGGTACATGTTTGCAAGCGTTGGTTTCGTGAAGTGAATATCTGGCGTTTTTTTTCTTTATTCTCTACCACATTTTTTTTCAACAGTTGTCAAAAAAAATACACATTCGTATAGGTATATTTTAACCTATTAATAATTTTGTCCCAACCACATCATATTGAATAGCAAACACAATGTGTTTGGGTACAAGTATAATATATTTGTGACAAGCTACACACACGTTATATTTATATTTGCACCCAAACAACAAAAAAAGAAAATTTTTTTATCGTGTACGAGTGTCATTGATCACAGATATGTACTAGCATAAAGATATCCAGTCTAGAAATGGATAGCAAGGTACCATACGATTCAGGTTTTAACCTGGACTTCTTATTTACTTGGTGATAATGCATCTTTTACTTCAAGAAAGTCTATCATTTGTATGTCTAAGAGCTTCGGTTTTAAGAATGAGCTTGCATGCGGAAAGAAGCATACCCATATGTTCCATATCTACTGGTTTCTAATCTTGTCAGCTTCACTGCTGTATGGTGCTTATGGCACCCTGGAATGCTCTGCGCCCGGGCAATCACATAAGGTGAATAACGAACTGCTTGGCCACCTTATTTGGAGATGCGTGTTAGTTGCAAGCTATTGACGTCAAGAATACAGACTGCAGAGATTTTAGAGCTACCTGACTGTCAGAGCAGAAGTTGATACCCTAGGCGGTTATGATGTTTCCTCACATCCAAAAGGCTGGGAAGTCCGATTGCCATGACTTCTGCCAGAAAGAAATAACAATGGTCAGGCAGCCTTCATGCACGGTTTAGTACCTGCGCTTTAGCATAGACTTCAAAACCTACTTTGTCATACTGTTTGGAACAATCAGTGTATAATCCTAAACACTGTATAATTCCTGGCATGCGTCCCTTCCACTCGTCCCTTCACGAGTGATAAAATTTCTCTAAATAGTAGAAGTAGGCGTCATGCAATCCACTTTAATTTTGGATCGCCGCAGATTCGTTAAAATAGTTCCATGACTCATAGGTCTCTGACACATCGCCAGGAATGTCCTAGGTGGATTGGCGACGTTGCAGCCATTTGCCTTTCCAGGAAATCCAGTGGTAACAGGTGAAAGTTAACCCCCAATCATTAGGTAGGGATTGTGAGAAGGGCGCAGGGATACACACCATTGCAGGAAATCCAGTGGTAACAGGTGGAAGTTAACCCCCAATCATTAGGTAGGGATTGTGCGAAGGGCGCCGGGATACACACCATTGCTATTTTCTGGGCTTTCGTCATTAGACTTAAATAAGTGGATTGCTTCAGTACCGGTCATCAAACGACAATGTCGTAGAGCAACATCGGGCGGATCAAACGACGATGCTGTAGAGAAACATCGGGGGGACACGTCTTTTACACGTCTTTAGTATCATTGTGTGACTACTGATCCTCTCCATAGTGTTTGACTTGAAACTAAGTTTTCTGTCGAGAATCACGCCGAGATTTCTTCCACTTTACAATGGTGGAATATATGGAGCCTTCTGCTTCATGGTAAATGGTGCGAAATGGGTCTGCGTGGATTAAGACCCACTTCGTTCTCCATGGCCCACTTAGAGAGTCGCCTGCTTAAGTTTTGGAGCACATCTCTTCATGTGGGTGGATATATTCCATACACTGAAGTAGCCACGTTGTCACCATATGCTACGACTGCCAAAACAAAAAACCTCCACCCCAAAACAAAAACACTATTTTGTTATACGACTCCCATTAGTGGGTACGAGACCCAGGACGAGATTAAGCGTCTTCTCGTTAGTAGTCTCTAATCTGAACGGAAAGGCATCGTCACAGGGATGACAATGTTCCTCACCTCAACAATTTTTGTCATCGAAAGTGAGCTAACGTACAGTTTCATTCCCGCCACGAAAATGTGTTCCTCAACTGCAAATTGTTCGTCACTGCAATAAAAATATAGTTGTTGCTGCAATGAATTTGATTCATTATTAAAACGAATTTGTTTCGTTGATGCAATAAATTGGTTTCTTTGCTGGTATACATTTCTTTCATTGTTGCAATGAAGAAGTATCGTTCTTGCAACGAATGTATTTCATTGCGCAATGAATTTGTTTTAATTAAATACCAAGAAAAATAAACTAAGATATAATACCCTGCAGACAAGCCGAGTGGCTTCGTGGGTTTAATATTTAAACTTTGTATAGAGATGTCATTAATGATCAAATAAAAGTTTAAAAAAAATTTGCTTTAGATAAACCAAATATTAGTAGTTTAAATTTTTAGTGCTTAATCCAGTTTTCTACAAAATTGCAATTAAATAAAATTGTTGCAGGAACGAAAATTTAGTTGTTGCAGCAACGAAATGAAAAATAGTCAAAGAAATCATATATGAAATTTGTCGTTGCTGCGACTACCAAATTGTCAGATATACGAAACTTTTCATTGTAGCAACGTGAAAACATTAACGAAAATGTTTCATTCCTGCGACGATGCATTATTCCTTCAGTGTAGATCAAATTAATGATCACCTGGACAACACAAATTGCCGATAGAACCGATTTTATCGATCACAGTAAGACGTTGCTAAAGTCACTGTCACTAGAGTGAAGTTGACTAGCATAGAGTAAAAATACCTAGAGCAACAAATTCTCTCAGTAAATTTACGACGTTAGGTTTGGTTGAATATGGACGTTGTATACTGAAGAGTATTGATTTAATAATAACAGGTAGAAGCAATAATTTAAAACAACCAACAAGAAAATAACAACGGCATTTCGCTTTGTGTGTTGCAATTTGTATGTTAAATACAACACAAGTGTATACTAACAATAAAAGATAACAAAAAGGTCCAAAATACGTTTAAATTTCACAGTTTTCAACCAACACGACATGACAAATTTAAGTCAACAGTTCTCGTAACTCCCCCTGTTGTAAGTCAATTTACACCGTATATCTCGCTATAGCACCGACTTCACCACGAAGAGTGTGAAGTGAAAAGGCAGATGAGACAGATGGTACATCTAGGTGTATTTCCACTACGTTCACTAGAGCGAGGGGAGGGGCTTTGGTAGGTTTGCCCTTGTTATAAGTGTGGGTAGCTTCGCGGTACCTAAGGTCGCTGGCAGATGCGAGTCAATAAGTGCACGCTGAAAAATCTATGGTTTTTTGTTGTTTGGATGCAAATATTACGTGTGTTTGGAGCTCGTTGCAAATATAATGTACTTGTGTGCAAACACATTGTGTTTTCTATTTAGTATTACATGTTTGAGACACAGTCATTAATAGGTTATAATATATGGGTTTGCTTCCCTAATATGAATGTGTTTGTGATACAAGTACAGCTGTGGTTGTTGCAATGTTTATGCTCTCTAGAGAGCAAGAGAATAAAGGAGGGACAACGAGAGAGCACATCTTGTAAGTGTATCGGTATTTTGGCATTCTTCCGTCTGTCAGTGTTTCATAACTATTCCTGAATGTGCGTGTAAATTGCAGACGAAGTTTAATGTATTCCGTCGTCAGTGGTTCATCGCACAGAGGATATCAAAAGCGCTTGATCAGTAAAACAAAATAATAACAAAGGCTCCGACGGTTAAATGGTTTATGATGTTGCTTTGGGGTTTGTGTACGTGTTTTGTATATATATATATATGCATGTGTGCTACCAAAGTGAGAAAGGATTTTGAGGAAAGAAATTGGAAAAGGCAACAACGTGAAGCCCTTTTTCTGTCCGAGCCTTTACTGAGGAAATCGGAACGGCGCACCATTTGTGGAAAATAATTTAAAAAACAAGTACTTTATACACGCTTGGCTTGCATGAACTAGATTTGTATATAAGTATATGGAGGTGTCGGGGAAACACACGAATGCTTCCACGTAAGTACATATATGGATTTTTGGGCTGACGAACGCATATGTGTCCACGTAAAAACATACAAGTTTGCCAGTAAACATGCTACTGTTTGCATTCAAATACAAGTGTGTTTGGGACTTGCACACATATGAATGTTTGAAGTGTGTTCCAAACATGTATATGACTCCTGCAGAATATGTTTCGGAGAATATGTTACAGAGGCAGTTTTTTTTTCAGCGTGTGTCTAACTACATAGAATGTTTTAATGTTTATTCGCTCATTAGTAAAGAGGTAATTCATAACAGTTTTATATGTTCTGTCTAACTCTAACATGAATATGTCTGTTTTGCCAAATACAGCCCTGGTAGTCATCATTATTGTAAGTAAACGATAGTGTATTCCCTCGATTAGAGTTATGACGTCAATCGATGTGGATTAAATGGCTGATGCAGCTGTAGGAAATAATTGCTCACTCTGAGCACGTCCTCGACCCATATTGACCAAAAATCAATTTTTTTTCTTTGTAAAAATACACTAGAAGTGGAAACTTTAACCACTGAAATGGGGCCAAATGTACCACTACAAAAGAAGAAGTTGATCATTCTCATTGACAGGTTTGGCCAATTTTTATATGAATTATATTAGTAAAGTTTTATATGAATTCCCAAAAACTTACAGTTTTCAGTATACCCTAATGTAGATGATGATGCTTCAAGAAAAGTCCATCAACCATTGGCGTAAGATAGTCGTCTGTTTTTATTATCAGACTTTCTTCGTTTTTCCGCCCACTGTGCTTACATAATCGTGGTATTCAAATTATCAAGAAATATGTCGAAAAAGAGTCATTAATTTCTGTACAAACTGCACTATTTCTTGTTTTTTTTCGAATTCTCTCATTTTCTCTTTCGGATTTGAAGTATAACGCTTTTTATTTTATAGCTTTTGGATGGGGTTGTAACAATCATGACCACAACATAACAGATTGGCTTTTTATAGCTTGAAAAATCAAAAACGAATATGAAAAAAAAGGCTGAATGCTGTTTCGTGTTGAACATGTTACGCATTCATGTGCCCCATCATAATGTTGCAAGTGTAGCCGCAGCAATTCAACGTCATTTGTGTACACAATCGAAACGAGCCAGACGGACTACCAAATATACAACAGACATGTCGACTGTGTGCGGAGTGTAGTATGAGTTGCACTTGTCTCGATGTATCGCCTGAGTCCTCGATACACTTGGAACTACTCAACTCGCACCGCAGCCGAGCAACAAGAGTTTATTTTAAACAAATTCCAATATTTTTATTTTTTCCCTTTTGATATTTTTCTGCCGCTGCTGCTGCTGCCGCTTCGCTGATGTAAAAACATCAATCATAAAATTTTCTATTTTTTTGTACTTTACTTTAGAGCTGTTACATGTGATACGTAGTCAGATGTATTTTCTATTTGGTAAATAATTAATTGAATGCCTTTTGGTTATGGTGATTGAAAGGTGGGGAGGCAAAAGGAAACATAGATAAAGGCTAACACGGTCGAATGGAATGGAAGTGGTTGTTTTAATTCGGAAGGGGGAGGTATCTTTAAGCTTTATTGAAACGAACATAAATTGTTTTAACTATTGACCGCGAATGTCATAAATTATTAAAGAGTCAGTGATAGGAAGCGGAATTGATGGTGTTATGCCTTATTGGGCACAAAAATCAAAGGAAGAGGATGGACAAAGCGATGACAAAGATTGCTGTTTCCAAAGAAGTACATAATTGAATGAAACACAAAGAATTAATTTCCTTGGGAAGCTCTACAATCACAAAAGTCTCAGAGAGATGTCTGTACAAAGTTGGGGGTACAATTTTTTATATATTTTTGCAGTCTTAATAAACAAAATTCAACCATTGACAGATATTGAATGCTAGAATTCAGTGGCATTCAATTCTCTTCCTGAACCTTTAATTTAAATTGTGTCTTATACGAGATTTTCTTTAAAAAGGTAAGGAGCATATGAAACACTCCAACAACACACGCGAAGAAAATAATAATTTTGAACTCGCTTCCGCAAAGATATATATTTTGCCCCAAAAATAATTCGTTTGGTGCATAAACTCAAGGTTGACAGCAAACGGTGTTACTTTTCCCGTAAATTATAAACGTTTATCTTAGAAGTAATTTTGTTTATTGTAAACGAACACTTCATTTACCTTAAGATTTACAAAAATTTTTTTTCCAGCATATAAAGAAACCCGTTTAGTATAATCGAATAATGCTTAGGAGTGATTAACTCATAAAATCGTTTGCTCTTCGTTGACATAAAACAAGTCTACACAAATACACAATACACTGTCCCTTGAATTGATGCTGACTTTGGATTGTTATATTTTCAATGAATACGAGGGTTGCCATTTATATTTGGGGTCCTGGCAATACTAGTGTTGCCAGATGCAATCTGAAACTTTCAGGTGGAAAGTTTGAAATTTGTTAGCACAAACATACATAGAACGTTTTCACTCACGCTGAAAATTCTGTCTTTTTTTTGTTTGGATGCAATTACAACGTGTTTTTGGAACTTGTCGCAAATATAATATACTTGTGCCCAAACACATTGTGTTTGCTATTCAATATTACATGTTTGTGACACAATGAATAATATATTATAATATATGTGTTTGCGACCCAAAAATATCTGGCTTTGTGACACAAACACAGCTGTGTTTGTTGCACTATTTATGCTCTCTCGAGAGCAACATAATAAAAGAGGGATAACTAGAGAGTCTATCTTGTAAGTGTATCTGTATTTTAGCATTATTCTTTCAGTCAGTGATTCATAAATATTCCTGAATGTGCGTGTAAGTTGCAGGTGAAGTCAGTGTTTCTTATTTTGGCTGATGTATTGCGTTTTAGTTGCAAGTATTCCGGCGACAATGATGCGTCAGACACAGGGTATCAAACGCTCTTGATCATTGCAAAAAAAATAAACAAGGGCTCGGACGGTTAATGGTTTGCATAAGATCTATAAGATGTCTTCTACCAAAGTGAGAAACGATTTTGTGGACAGAAACTGGAAAGGGCAACAACGTGAAGCCCATTGTCTTACCGAGCCTTTACTGAAAAAATCGGAACGGCCGACCATTTGTGAACTATAATAAAAAAAACATAAGTAATTAATACACGCTTGGCTTGAATGAACTAGATTTATAAAAAATTACATTAGGTGTCAGGAAGGAAGTTCCTTTCGCTATATATTATGTACAAGTTAGTTCCAACACGCCTAAGGCGCCCATTGAAAAATACGACATTTTAAATGGATCTTTTTGTAAAATGTTAAACTTTTTTTAATAAATTTTTTATTTATTGAATGTATTTTTAAGAAAAGCCACCATTTTTATTAAGAAGTGCTTTCTGTAAGAAAAAGCCTAAGAGTATGAATTTTTTTTACAAAGAAGTACTTTTTTTTAGGAACATGTAGTTTTTAAAGAAGTGGTACTCTTTTTAGGAAAAGGTTATTTTTTTAAGAAAGTTTACTTATTTTTAGAATGGCTACGTATCTCAAGAAAAGAAAAGAAAATATATTATTTTATTTTTATGAAACGGCCTTTTTTAAGAAAATTAATTTTTTTTTAAGAGAAGGTATTTTTTTTTTGAAGAAAAGCTAACCCGACCACTGGCTCAGTAGTTAGCAACTTTACCCTACTACCCTCCGACCGCCAATCCGAAAATTTTGAACCCGCTGCCATTTCGCACCCTTACATTTCCGGACGAGGCCCTAGTGGACTTTTCTTCATGAAATGAGCCAAGGAATCCGCTGGAGAAATTTGTCCGGAACTTCCTGAATCACCCTGTATATCTAACAAAAGTAGATTTATAGTGATAAAATTAATTATAATAAATAATACTTATACTATATTGAAATTAAAGAATAATCCCTTTCCAAATATAATTATGTTTGGGAGGAATTACGCATATCTTTCCACGTAAGTATATGCAGGTTTGGGGGAATCAAGCGAATGCTTCCACGTAAGTATGTGGAAGTTTGGGGGGTGAAGAACGCATGTGTGTCCACGTAAAACATACATGTTTGCCAGTAACCATGGTACTGTTTGCATTTAAATTCAAATGAGTTTGGGACTTGCAAACATATGAATGTTTGAAGTGTGATCCAAACATATACATGGTTCCTGCAGAATATGTTCCAGAGGCCGTTTTTTTCAGCGTGTATTTTTGTATTTACAATGTGTTGAAAAATGCATCTCGGTTAAAAAATTGAATTAGCCAGTGAAAATTTTCATGCGATGATTTTTTACGATTTTCGGAGTGTATTATCGAGACAAAAGTGTCTTTAATCAACTTTTTCGACTTTTGGTGATGAAGCAGAATCCTAAACCACTGTAAATCATTGGTACCAAGAGATCAGTCTCGGACGCCGTTCGCTCCAGGATTTATTTCGGGAAGGTCGTCCAACTTCGGTCGTTTTGCCGGAAACCATCGATGCTGGGCGTGAAAGCTAGGCCGACATGTGTCAAACCTTGAGATTGAGGCAGCTTTGGGGCATTAGTGTGTCAAGCATCAATAAGATAATGCATGTTCAGTTGCCGTGAAAAAGATTTGCTCTCGTTGGATCCCACATAATTTGACGAATGATCAAAAAAAGGCTGATGTCGATTGGACAAAGAAATGTTGAAAAAACGCAACAACGGGAACTCAAAGGCAGTGTGTGATATCGTCACAGGTGACGAATCATGGATCTATGCATATGAGCCGGACACGAAAAGGCAATCGACAGTATGGGCCTTTCTAGACGAGCTACCTCCAACAAAAATTGTTCGTGGAAAAAACACATCGAAGCAAATGTTCGCGTTTTTTGCCGTTTAACCGGTCATGTGGCGAGATTGGCTGTGGTGGAACGTAGAATGGCCAATTCTGAGTGGAATACCACCATCTGTTTGCCAACAGTGTTCGAAGAAATGAGGAAAAACAACAAGAGAAGACGGACTATTTTGGATCAGGACAATGCGAGCTGTCACACATCAGCTGAAACAATGGTCTATTTGAGCACTCAACATGTCGAATTGATGGAACATCTGCCGTACAGCCCTGACTTGGCACCCAATGACTTTTTTTTACTGCGTGGTTAACGTTTCTCGACGCCCGAAGCAGCTGTTGAAGCGTTCAAAAACCTGGTTTTGGAGGTGTCTCAACAAAAGTGTCTGAAAAAGTGTTTCGAAAATTGGTTTGAGCTCATGCAAAACTATATTGATCATCACGGAGAATAATTTGAAAAACAATAAAACCATTTCCAATGATAAATATCGTATCGTTTTGTGTAACCTACTTTGCTGGGTGGTCCCCAGAACATGTTCACAACTGACCAAATACTTCAATTTCTTTTTTTCTTTTTGATATCACGTCTACACGAACATATGTTGTATATATAAATATTGTCATGCATTGATGGATGTATTTATTACAAAATTGTTTTATTTATTTTTATGTGAATTATTTTTCAAATATTTAACTTAATTAATATGCAGCTACACGTTTCCTACCACATCACCATAACTTTGATGTTGTTTATTATTAACACGCTCCAACTGCTGGCGGGAATATAAGAAATTGTTGGTCTTCAAGAGAATACAATGACCATAAAAACCCAAAGCAAGAGGAGCAGCACTTGAAGAATTGAATCAATAACCAACCACTTGCAGATATGATGACGATAATGATGATGGCTGTTAACTTGGGCTCTAGCAGCCATTTGAACTAGTAAATGACTTTACATGTTTTGGGTCATTTTGGTAATTATGACATTTTACGTGGGCAATAAATTAAACGATGTTTAATATAGAAAGTTGGGGCAATTAAAATGTATGATAGTACAATAAAATATTGATCTATGGTAGGATTTTATATTAGAAATGGTTTCAATTTTTTTGCGAGAATGTGCTTGGAATATTTAAATTCAAGTGATATCAATGGCCTGAATTTTAACCTCGTATTAAGTTCATTTACAAAATTAGAATTTTTTTCTACAAAATTAAAATTTATGTAAAGGAGTTGCATTTCATCTAAAAATGTAACGCATTTTATATTTTAGATCTAAAGCTAAATAAAACAAGTTAAGTTTCATATTCAAATTTAACATGCGATATTTTAGAAATCTACAGCTAAACTTGTGTATTTCTTTAAAGAGTTCGAAATCTTTTGACGTAGAATACGTCTTACCTTACGGTATGAGGAGTCATGTCAGGTTTTTATTGTTGTAATCTTTATTTCATTGAATTTGAGGAAACGGCTAGATGAATTTTTTTAAAATTTTTTTGTAGGTAAATGAAGATGTTATCTTTCGTTTGATATACATTTCATATTGGTTGATATATTTCTAGTATTTTAATTTCTCAAATGAAAATTGTTTAAACACATACACTCAAACATATGTGTGGTGTTTGGTTGAGTGTGTTAGGTTGCTCAACATTGCTTAGGAACATGTATCTAGTAAAAAGTGAAACGAACAGCAAGCTAATGTTGCTTGGCAACATGTATCTAGTAAAAAGTGAAACAAACAGTAACCTACCGTAATAAAGCTTTTCTGCGAAAGCTTCAATAAAGCTGTTGTAACATTAATTTTGTATTGTAAAGCGTAAAGCTTTCACACAACGCTCGAATGCTAATGCGAAGACTCGATAAGGTAAACCTTTTTTAATATTAGGGCGGCCCTCTCAACATTCGCAGAACTTATTTCAATAAAAATATTAATTAAAATACATAAATTAAATTAAGTTTAAAAAAATTGAACATAATATTTTTTTTTTAAACGGACTTGAATCAAATGCCGTTGGTAAATATAAAAATTACAGCAAACAGTTGTCCGAGGCCTTCGGCCACGGAATGTCCCTGCAGGCTGTGTCAAAGACACGGCCATTAAGTTTAACGTAGAATACGCCATCCGATAAGACAGAAAACATATATAACAATAAATGATATATAATATAAGCAAATAAATTTATTGTTATATATGTTTTCTGTCTTATCGGATGGCGTATTCTACGTTAAACTTAATGGCCGTGTCTCTGACACAGCCTGCAGGGACAGTCCGTGGCCGAAGGCCTCGGACAACTGTCTGCTGTAATTTTTAAACTCAATACCTTTCGAAAAACTTCTTGTTGTTGAAAGTCGGAATACTCAAAAGTTTCTCTTTGTACAAGAATTAAACATTTTCTTGCTGTTCTTTGTAAACTTGTGCTAATCTTTGATTCATTAGTCTAAACGCCAACAAATTGGCTTAATCCTTGGCATTTTTATTTTTCATGTAATCGCAAAAATTCCGTTGACAAATTTTCTTTCCTTGATATTATTTCTATAATTAACCATAATCATAAAACGGTTAACATGAAAAACTACATTTCATGCAAGGAATAAAATACGCCAAATCTCATTAAATAACCATATCATAAACCTTTACTTTTAAGCACTTTTTCATTTAGTGTAAGAACGTTTTGTTAACATCGCTGTTCGCATGAACTTCGAATTTAATGTTAAAATATCCAAAACAAAACACAAAACAGAGCTGAATTTTACGAGCTCTTCTCTGTAACATTAATTAGTGAAAATGTTATGCATGTTTTTCCCATAAATTATTTACTTTTTATATATTTTTTGGTAGAATTTTTTGTTTAATAGATTGGTGGGTTTCGAAACAAAATGTTTAACACACCACAAAATTTAACAACAACAAAATAAAAAAAGAACAAAAAACGTGATGAGTATAAAGAATTTATGGTTAATTATATATTTTTTTTTTGCTAAAACAAAAGCCACAATAGCAAGAGTAACGTTTGAATTGGGTATGAGAAATGTATATTTTGTAATATTTTTTGTTAGATTTTTATGTTTTTTACACTCAACACATAAAGTTTGCTATCAACAGCAAATAATGTTCGCTACTAATGAGCACGAAATCAGCAATTACAGCGAAACAACAATCTGTTTGCAGTGCTACTAAAATACCTGACAAAATCTTAAAAAAACACAACAATATGTTTGCTGAGACTACAAACATATTTCTTCATACCACAAAAATAAGTTTGCTAAGATACCAAACATATATTGGTTAAACCCATATATCTTTGACGTTTGGGAATAAGGTCTTAAGTCAAAAAAATGCATTTTGGGTTTTTGATTGGGTTTAACTCAATTTTTTTTTCTCTTTCGTTTGGTATTAATAACTTAAATCTAGCACAACTCCATCCAATCGTAATCATTTGCTCTTTAGGCAATAAGTCAGAAAATTTCATATATAAACAATTTTCAATTTAAAATTACGAAAAACTACAGTTTCTGACTTAAGACCTTATTCCCAAACGTCAAAGATATATTGCTTGATATAGAAACAAAAATATGTTTGCAAAAACAAAAACATAACGATTCATTTGAGCGCAATGAACGTAAGTACTTAATTCTACAAAATTAACGTTTTCACTCAACATTTTCGTTGTTGTTCTTTTTCCGTTACACTCCATGAAGGGATTAGGGAGAGCTTCTCACAACCAGTGAACTGTGCGCGTTCTAGTTTTACACTCACTGATTGGGACCTACATTTTGTACACCGAATCCAAACGGTATTTTGAGAAGCTGTATCATGGCTAAATACTCGATAGTCTCGCCATCACTAAACGAGGTGACCGCCGTCGAATGAAATTTAAGGTGATCAGAGCAGGGATCGAATTTCGAACCCACCTTCTCTGGCACAAGAGCCGGGCATACTACCATTGCACCATCGAAGGCCACTTTTTGTAAATCACATAACTAATAATCTGACAAAAGTTTAAAGTCCTAATAGTAATAGTCACGTAGATATACTGATTCCAATTTCGTCCTTTGCAAGGGAAAAATGTTTTTTTGTCACTTGCGATCATTCCGCGTAGAGGCGTGATATGTTTGCTAAAACCAGAAACATCTGTTTGCTAATACGAAACAAATATGTTCCCTATACCAACAAAAATAGAGTTGCTAAAACCACAAACATATGTTTTCTGAAGCTACAAACATGAGTTTGCTGGAAGGGCAAACATAAGTTGGCTCAAACCACAAACTCGTTGTATTTTTGAAAACCCAAATACATCTCAATAACGATAGTACTGATAAGACCACAAATATATCTTTACTAAAACCCCAAACATCAGTTTGCTACAACCCAAAACATATGTTTGATAAAACACTCAAAATTTGTTTGCTAACACACTAAGCATATTTTTGTAAAACCATTAACACATGCTTGCTAACACCGCAAACATCAGTTTCCTATAACCCGAGATATATGTTTGCTAAAAACACAAATACATGTTTTCTAAAACATGTTTGCTAAAATCCGAAACATACGAAAACGACGTATCATCACTAAAACCCTAGGAATATTCTTGTTAAAACCACAAACAAAACATAGGATTGTTTAAAATACAGATATATGGTTGCTAAAACAACAACTACATTTTTGCTAAAACCACAAACACAACTTTGGAACTACCCCAAACATATGTTTGCTAAACGCACAGATATATGTTTCGTAGAAACAAAAACATATTTGCCGAAACCACAAGCATAAGTCTGCTACAACGCCAAACATTCGTTTGCTAAAACACAAATATGTTTTTGCTAAAAACACAAAAATTTTTTGCTAAGACCACAAACACACCTTTGGTATTATCTCAAACATATATTTGCTAAACGCACAAGCATAGCTTTGCTACATCCACAAACAAATGTTTGCTAACACCCCAAAACTAAGTTTGTTACAACGCCAATCATATGTTTGCTAAATACCAAATATACAGTTGTTAAATTAACAAACAATTGTTTCCTAAAACAACAATCATAACCTTGTTATTACCCCACACATATGTTTGCAAAACCCACAATTACATGTTTGATAAATCCATACACAAATGTTTGCTGAAACCACATAACTATGTTTGTTACAACTTCAAACATACATATGTTTATAAATAAATAAATGGTTTCCCGTTACAACCCATGTAGGGATTAGGGAGAGCTTCTCACAACCAGTGAGCTGTGCGCGTTCTAGTTTTACACTCACTGATAGGGACCTAAGTTTGTTCACCGGTTTCGAACGGTATTTTGAGAAGCATTTTCATGGCTAAATACTCAATAGTGTCGCAATCACTAAGCGAGGTGACCATCGTCGAAAAAAATTTAAGGTGGTCAGAGCAGGGATCGAACCCACGTTCTCATTCACAAGAGCCGCGCACACTACCATTGCACCACCGATGTTTGCTGAAACACAAATATACGTTTGCTTTGTGAAAACCCAAAACTTATGTTTTGTAATACCACAAGCGTATGACTGATAAAACCACAAACAAATATTTGCTAAAATCCCAAACAAAAGTTTGCTACAACCTTATATATATGTTTGCTAGAAACGCTAACATATGTTTGCTAAAACCCTAAGCATATGTTTTATAAAACACAAAGAAATTCTTGCTAACACCACAGACATAAGTTTCCTACAACTCTAAATAGTTGTTTTCTAGAAATACAAATATACATTTGATAAAACCACAAACATATATCTGCTAAAACCACACACATGTTTGATAAAAACACAGTAATATGTAAATTTGCTACACACATAAATATACAGGGTGGTCCAAATACAAGTATCTTTTCAAAAGCTCAATAAAATTAACTAAACTTTATTTTAGCAGAAATATCAAATATTCCCAAAATTTATGAAACTCAATTTCATTAATTTGGCTGTCGCTGCTGTCAGCCCAATTTTTCAGAAATTTGATGGCGGTTTCTGGTTTTTGTCTCATGAGTGGATTGGACGATATTATTAGATGTTAGTGTGGATCATTTCTGGATGAGTCGCATTGCATTCGCCTTTTAACGGCATCTCACTAGAAAAAGCCTAAAGGGGCCAAATAGCAGCCACGAGGCGACCAATTGACATCGCCAAGACGGATTTTAACACGATTAACGTACTTAGTGCGCAAAAGATCGACAAGTTCATAAAAAGTTCGTAATCATGGCTCTGTAGAGCTGGCCGTTGCCTGAAATTGCATTTCCAGCAGCATTTTCGATAAAAATGGCCCAGTGCTACCACCACTCCAAAATACACACCAAACTGTCCATATCGTTGGTCCAACTTTTTGCACAAACTTGCGTACAGTACGCGCCAAAACATATTTTCAACAAACGCACCGTATAGGCAACACAACACACAGTTTGGAAAGAAGTATGCAGTATTTTCTAACGTTGTTCAAGCGTAACTTGACTGAGTTTGTGCCGCGGAGGTATGACACTGACTGATACCCTTTACTTCGAGCAGAACAAAACTATCAGTGTCAAAATAACATATGATTAAAAAGATACAGGTACTTGGACCACCTGTTACATGTGTCAAAACCCCAAACGTATGTTTTCTAAAACCAGAAACAAAAGTTTGCTTAAGCCACCAGAAACAAAAATTTACTAAAATCCCAAACATATATTTTTCAAACCACGATTATGAGTTCCCTAAAACCACAAACATATATCTACAAACATATAACGCAGCCCATCTAAATAAAAAGAGTCATAACTAAAAAAAATTGCAGATTTCTTTTTCTGTTTTACAACTATAATCAACGACCATTTCTGTACGCCACTATCTCTTTCCTTTCGTCAAAAAAAAATCCTGTATGAATATGTCTAGTATTGACAATTTTAATACATTTTGTAACCAACCAAAGACAGTTTGTTTCCTCTCCTGAAAATTTATAAATTCCAAGATATGTCTCTTTTGTAGTTAGGATGCGATATGTTGTCTGTAATGGAAAATATATTTGCTCTCCTGTTTCTAACAATCTTTGACAACATATTTTTTCGAGTGTGCTTTTTCTACATAAGTTATAATTATTTATAAATAAAACATAAGTGTATTGTTACAATTTAGTTCAGAATCTTACCGTTAGTGTTGCCGACCATGAGGTTTCTCCACTTTCCGACGACGCTGTACAGGTGTACAGGCCAGAGTCACTAAGTTGTAGATCTAGAAAATTGAAACAAAAAAATAAAATAGTAAAAAAATCGAATACAGTCGTTTGTTGCCTAAACATGTCTGCAGTTCAAGACATAACAATTTAGGAAAATACTACTAAGTCGAATTGAATCGTCATTATTAAACACTATGTCTTCGGGAAAAGAAGATTTCGAGGAACAATTGTAAAAGGACCAAAAGAAAACGTACCTATGGAAAGCTTTAAAAAACTGCAAAGTTTTAATATCTCAAACACTGAATAGATACAATTCAATAATTCCAAAAAAGAGCTAACAATTTTTAGATTTTCAAAACTCCAAAAAGTGAATGTCTGTAATACGAACAAAATTATAATTTGTAATGCGCATAATGAAGAATTATGTCAAAATATGGTAAAAACCATGAAAAGAAAAAAAAACAAAATTTTGGAAATTTTTCTGACATACACCCACTGTGCGATTTTCAATGTTAATCTCTTACTTACATATCTCTTACTCGTTGTCTACAATGGGATTTTTATGGGACTTAAAAACGCTGACTAGATCAAAAGATATTTAATTTTGGCCGATGGAAATGGACTCTGAACCACTGTGCATCGTCCTGCTGAAATCACATGCCGTCCAGATCAGTACCGTCGAGTTGAGGTCACAAAAACTCCATTATTATCTTCCAGCAATGAATGCCATTCACAGGCACTACATTTCCGACCTAATTTTCGATGAAGTGAGGTCCAATGTCACCGCTTGACCAAAATCTGCACCGGACAGTTGCTCTTTGTGGATGAATTTGTTTTTCAGGTGCGAATTTTTTGAGCCCCAAGTTGGAGAATCCATTCAGACGTCAGATCGAATGACGTCTTGGATGTCCATGCAGTCATGACTGATGACCTTCCGGATGTGACGGGGAGGTTGATGCAGATGACATGCAGATGCGATGTCAAAAGAAACTGTCTCGTCAATAACACATTATGTTTTTGCACTCACAGCCTCTTGGTCTCCTCGTGTAAGTGATCCACGTTCATAATATGTATGCATCCGGTTGGGATTCGAAATGCACTGTTTTGTATCCTCTGCACACCTTTCCATTCAGTTTCACTTAGGAATGAGGTTAAAACTGGGATGGCATTGTTGAAGACCGAGCGACTTATAGCTTCATAAGTCACTACAATTATCTCCTTCTCCCTGCCCCAAGTTGTCACTGCAAGGGCCTTTAGGACCTTGTTACGCATGTGGACTCAAACTGTGATCTGCATAATTTGAGAATGTCAGGAGATTATCGAAAGCAACTCCTACAATTTAGGGTTACGGACTGTGTATAATGACCCCCAATTGATAGAAATATCGTGCTATGGTCCAAGAAGTAAAAAGTGTCACACAAGACTTCGATGTCGACCTTTGGTCCAAGAACTAAAAAGGTTCACAGAAGACTGCAGCGGGGATAACTGTAAAATTCGTTCCTGCCGGAAGTTACTGAGTGTGGCCAGATTGCTGTTTATTCTGCCACATATGTCATCCACGTTTACGCCCGAGGAGATGATAGTGCAATCATCGGTGTACGACAAAATACTAACCCCATGAGGAAGGTTTGCCGGATGTATGTTGAAGAGTATAGGTGACAGTACTCGTCCTTGTGGCACACCCACTTTTATCTTGCGATAACGGGAATTTTAGCCCCTGAACTCTACGAATGCTTGCCTTCCATTGAGATAGGTTTAGGTTGGACAAGTTTAAGATATCCTGGAGCAGGATTGAGTGATCATCTCTATAGAATGCTTCAGAAACTGCGACCACTGTTCATTTAGTGGGTCTGCTCTGATTAAGGCCTGTGGTGATATAAGTATGTAGTTCGTTTAAAGCTTACCTGAAGCTTTGTTTGTGATTGGCGAGCTGTAAATGCTATTTCAGGATTGGCAGGAGTAGAGCCTACAAGCCCTTTGCTACAGGTGATAACTACAGACCCTTTGCTACAGGACGGTATGACTCTCCGTGATTAGCAGGTTTATCAGGTTTTAGGAGTGGGATAACTCGAGCAGTTTTCCATACATCCGGTATGATCAATTGGCATACCGAAATGTTTACTGGTCCGAGATTTCTTTAGCATTAATATCGAGATGCCATTTGGACTAACATCTTTAAAGGGTTCAGATTTGGAGATTATGGCTTCAACTTCCATGGGTGTAAAGGAGCAGGGTATTAGATCTCGGTTGAGGTTCTTAGTTCTCCGAACTACAGTTGTCTTGGTCGTATTCTGCTGGGTTTGGTGTGAAATAAATTGATGGCAGAATTTGGTAGCGCATTTCTTGGCATCTGTGTAATGCGTACTATCAAATGCGATACCAATGTGGCCGTTATCATTTCCATTATCAGATAGACCAAATAAATTGTAGACCATAGCCTTTTCAAACCAATATTGCAGTTGTTCACATGCTTTAACTATCTGTCATGACAGTGCTGCTGGTGAGTAAATTAATCTCATCCGTCAGGGTATTATTCGTTAATCGGCCGGGTTGCTGGCGCGTATGAGATCACGCTGATGCGCTAGGTGCCCAGCATCAGATGGGTAATCTGGTCTACATTTTGGAATTTTACCACGTGGGACAAACCGCTTTGCAGCCTTCAGTATGGTATCCCTAAGGATCATCTCACCCTGTCTGGCGCAAGAGGCTAGTTGCGACGAAGGCATTCATCAAAAACGTTCATAAAGCCATGCCAGTTGGCTTTGTCGTAGTTGACGAACGTGCGTTTATCCGACTCCACAAAGTCGGTAGGTTTCTAACATATTGCAGGAATCATGTGCAAGTTTGCATGCATTGTTTTTGTGAATTACAGATCTTCTGATTTTTGATTTCTTATTGTCTGCCACGTATTTTGTATTAAGCAGTTTTTTTAACAAACAAAGACACATTTGGGTCGCAAATACATATATTTTAACCTATTAATTTTTGTTACCCAAACATGTTTTATTGAATAGGAAACACAATGTGTTTGGAGACAAGTATGCTATATTTGCGACAAGCTACAAACACGTTATATTTGCATCCAAACAGTAAAAGGAGACACATTTTTCAGCGTGTGTAAAGTGATCAAAATGGGAATATGATCAGAGTTCAACGCTATGGTGGTTTGCCAGGTGGTATGGGCGAGTAGCGACGCACTGACGTTGGTGATGTCATGGGAACTTTGCAGGTATTCTTGTAGAGAAGTTGTCACTTATCGCTGCGAATTCTGAGTCGCCTATCTGGTCTGCATTGGTCTGAGACCAGTTGGAAGAACCACATTTCAAGATGGGTATTGAAATCGCCAATCATATTTGTACTGTCAGCCTAGAGGAGGTGTTCACACTCTAAAATTGTTTTCTCTTTTTGTTGTTTGCACGCAAATATTGCGTGTTTGTAGCTGGTCGCAAATATAGTCTACTTGTGTGGAAACACATTGTGTTTGCTATTCAATATTTAGGGCAAAGTGATTGATAGGTTATATCATATGTATTTGTGACGCAAATGCGGTTTGCTGAAAATTGCTGAAAACAAAAGCGTGACAAACAGTAAAGAAGCAAAAGGCAGCAGATCTTCTATTCACGAAAACACATGTACATGATTACTGCAATATGTTGCTGCAACCGTTATTTTTCAGCTAGTAACGGGCGAAATATGCACATTTACGGTTTCAATAACGAAATCGTTCGTCGTTTCCAGGAACTGATCAGGCTGGGTAGTTGAAAGTGGGTCTGTGAGTCTGAAATTCACGTATCGCTCGATGATGAACGCGAGCCCGCCACCGTGAGTTCTCTCCCTGTCTCTCCGAATGATGACATAGTTTCCATGCGATGAAAGTCTGCAGTGAGCATCGTCTCTTGTATGGCGGGTATAAGGATCTTGTGTGTGTATATATAGTGGCTGATCTCTGCAATTTTGTTCCTAATGCCATAACAAATAAACTGCATGATCTTAAAAGATTGCTGATCACCAACTGAATGCAGTTGCCGTCGAGATTGCAACTATAGGTAATTAAACCAAAACAGACTTGCTAATTTTAACAGAAAATGAATTTTATAATCAAAATTTCTTTGTTTCGTTTTCTGTAGTACTTCTAACTTTCTTTACAAGTTTCAGCTTCTTACTCTGTTATGTCCTGTTCTTGCTCTGTTATGTCAGTATATGATGATACCTCCATCTACATCAATTCGTAATATTTGATCAATAATTTTAACATTTTGTGTATATTTAATGATAATAAAATATAAAATGAATCTACTTTCCTTCTCTTTTCCAAATTTATTTAATTCAACACTTTTGTATAAATTGTGTTGTGGTTTTTCCCCATTTACATCGTCCTGATAGAATTGTACTCACCGTCTATCCTTAGCGATCCACCCTGTACGATGGTATAACGATTACCACTTTGCAAAGTGGTGCCATCTCGATACCACTTGACACGTGGTGTTGGATTGCCAGAGGCACGACAGGGTAACATGGCAACACTACCCTTCGGAAGGGTTTGATTTGAAGGACCAATTTGTATGATGGGTGGTGGTGTATCATCGACAGAGGTAACCTACGGCAACAATTGAAGTTCGTTGTAAGATTACAATATGTGTGTGTGTATGTGTGCATGTTAAAAAACACATGTACAGTAGTCTCTCTTGTGCAATCTCTTCCTTTTTACGTTATCCCTTTTCCTTTATTCTTACTTACCTGTAGAAATGCTCGTATTGTTGTGGAATCGACAACGCTAAATGCTGAGCACACATAGTAGCCAGCATCGTCCTTTTGCACACCATTGATTTGTAAAGTACCCTCGATGGATACATGCAAATGTCCATATGAGTTATTGGGGAACATAAGAGTGCTCGAGCCTTCTTTTGTCCAGAACACCGAGGGTGGCGGGTTGCCATCGGCCACACAGGGAAACTGGGCAACGCCATTCAAGCCGACCTTTTTATCTTGAGGCTTGACAATGAAGGTGGGTGGAGCTTTTTGAGAGTTAAAGAGTGTGAGAGAGAAAAAAAGAAAGTAAAAACGTTACATATAAAAGGAAAACAGTAAATTTTAAAACCTGAAGCTTTTACAAGTTTGCTTCTTTCTTTAATGGGAAAAAATAGCTCATGGTTGTACTCACCATGCACTGTCAATGCTGCCCTGGCACTAATTTGGCCCACATTGTTGTGGGCCTCACACACATAAGTGCCCTCGTCCTCGGGCACAATGTTGGAAATCTCTAAACTTTTGTCATCATGCTGAATGCGAGCTCTGGACACGGGAATATTACCCTCCTCCTTTTTCCACAATATCTTTGGGGGTGGATCACCACCCACAGAACAATGAAATGTGGCCGTCTGGCCGGCCAACATGGTTAGATCCTGTGGCTCCTTCATAAAATAGGGTTTGACTGCAAGGTAAAGTAGCAAGACAAAAAAATATAAAACACAACATGAAACAAGAGCAATTAAAGTTTTGTTAAAATTAATAAAGTTCTTTTCCGTTCTATGTCCTGTGTACTGGCAATCCTTTCTACAACAATTTTCAAAAAAAAAAACGTTTGAAATGTTAATATAGCTAAAGGGAAAGTCACAAACTTTTCGATGTCTTCTTCTACTTGTTTTAAAAACACCTGAAGAATCATTCAACTACAGAATGCAAAAACAAAGAGTAGCCGTCTCAAAACAAGGACATGATGCAAGTTTCAAGTTGTGGTCAACTATGGTTATTCAAAACTTGTTCCTCATGTTTCTTCTATGGTGGCCTGTGGCGGAGATTTTTTCGTTCTATATTTTCATTCTGTTTCCTGTTCAACTTAAACGGAGGCTGTAAAAACTTAAACCACTAATGACTTTGTAAGACTTATTGTTTTAATTTTGAATTCGCATTCGCAGGGAATGGAAGTGGAAAAGTTTCTACGACATCAAATTTGAAATCACAAGAGTGACCAACAAAGAAAAACATTCCTTAATTAGACAAAGTTTATAAGCTACAACTTTATTTCTCAGAAGGGTAATACTATTGCACACCTGAGCATTTCTTTCAAAAGTGACAGATGTTGTTTTGAAAAAAGTTTCGAAACTGCTTAATATTGTTTCAATCACTTTCTTTGTAGAAACAAGTGTCATGATTTCATTTTACAATATAGTGAATCACATCATTATAGGGATGGGTTCCTTACACACGTATACTATAGTTAGTTAACAAGTTTTTACTATAAGGAAGAGATTAATTTGAATTTCATTATTGTTTTGGGTATACAAATATGTAGGCTTCTGCACTTTCTCTCATTTTGAATGCATTGAAACTTATTCATTTATGCAACGATATATTTTACAAAATGCTGCATACTTTTAGATGCGACATCTATTGCATATATACAGGCGCTTCATTATTGAACCCTTTAAGTGTCTTCCATATCATTTCTTAAAAAAAATCAAATGATCTCGAATGCCTTTCCGGTAAATTGGAATATATTCGTGTTATCGTATTATTCGTTTTATTCGTTTTATCGTATTGTTTTAGGGGTAGGGCGCTCTACATTTTTAAAATTTATGAAAGGTTGTTACATTGCCTTCAACAGTCTAGGACTATTTCTAATTTCTGCCATGCTTGTAAATCTTGAACAGCTTGCTTAGTACCATCCTCCTTATGTCCTTCATACGCATTTTGGTCATATCTTAAAATTCTTTAGAATATAGTTTATTTATCTGTGCAGAACAGAAAAACAACAACAGAACAGAAAAACAACTTAACCCTTGGACGACCACAGGCAAGGCACTTAAAATTGTATATGTAGAAGATAGATACAATGTATCTATTAGTGATTTAAAGAACATTGTAAGGGCAACACAAGTATAGTAAACCTCAAGTCTCTAACTGATCCGATTTGACCCTTATGAGCCATCTAATTGAGTCAACAAATGATGTCACTACAAAGGGATGCAACGGGTCGAAAAGTGGGGCATAAATGGAGTCAACGCCGGTAAGGTTTTCAGTCCATATCTTAACTTTGAACAAATTTAAGGTAGGATTTCAACCGAACATATGTTTGGTAAGTATGTGTGCCTGTTAGTTAAAATGCGGGAAAATTAACAAAACAAAAAAAAAAATTGCTGATCCCATATTTTGCGGCGCAACATTCAGAAGGTCATAGATCACGAAGATAATTACAAAAATTAAATCGCTTTGGCCGAAAATGTATGGTCGTCAAAGGGTTAAGCTCTATTAAAAAGAATATTCGATTAATTGTGCGACGATAACCACCGGTGTCCCTATAACCGTTAGATCCAGTTTCTGTTTAATGTAACCTATACGTCAGGTAGATATATACCAGATAAATTTAACTTACATAAATAAATGCCAGAACAATAGAATATACATATACGTATATCCGTATGTTGTGGCCGTCGGTGGTGCAATGGTTAGTGTGCGCGGCTCTTGTACATGAGATCCCGGGTTCGAACCCTGCTCTGACCACCTTCAAAAAAACTTTTTTCGGCGGCGGCCACCTCGCATAGTGACGGCGCCATTATCGAGTATATATCCCAATCAGTGAGTGAAAACTGGAAAGCGCACAACTCAGTGATTGTGAGAAGTTCTCCCCGGTCCCTTCATGGGATGTAATGGGAAACCATTTATTTTTATCTATATCCGTATGTTACATATAATGAACTTGTGGATATTATACATTAGGCACATGCTCTAAAAAAACGGCCCCAGCAACATATTGCAGGAACCATGTACATGTTTCCAAACATTGTTTTTGTGAGTTGAAGACCTTTTGCTTTTTTCCTTTAGTGTTTGTCAGCTTTTTGTTTTGAGCAGTTTTCAACAAACAAAATCACATTTGGATCACAAATACATATATTATACCGTTTTAGTTATTGTGTCCCAAACATGTTATTTTGAATAGCAAACACAATATATTTGAACACAAGTATTATATATTTGCGACAAGCTAGAAACACGCCATATTTGCTACCAAACAATACAAATTTTACAGGGTGCAACAATAAAAATCATGTCTAATGAGAACCGATGGTTCTGTGGGGATGGAAAGATGTTCCTGAAAATGTTTTTTCGAACACTTGCATAGAGAGAAATTCTCAATTAAAATAAGCTTATGTTTGACTGTAGTTTGATGAAATTTTCAAAAGTATCATTCCAAACTACCGCTGATGAAGATGTGTGGATAGATCTGAAATAGCTAAACAATTTGCCAGCAATCATAAGCATGCCTTTTGCAAAACTTCTTTTGAAAACTATATCTGTATTAATAGAGATAGAAAGTGGTTTTCAACAGAGACGCTACAAAAGTAAATCGACATGGACAGCAAACGACGCCATATTGTTTCCCGCTCTTTTGACATTTCTCTTCAGTAAGGTTTGCCATTTCATCATGGAAAGATATACGAGCCAACAACGAGTCGAAATTATTAAAATTTACTACCGAAATTTGGAGTTATTGGCCTCAACTTTAAGACCGCTATGTCTACTTTATGGTCGGCTCATTTCTGGGTGAATGGCTTCGTCAATAAGCAAAATATGCGTTATTGGTCAGACAGCAATCCACACGTAATCCATGAGTCATCATTGCATCCCGAAAAAATTACGGTTTGGTGCGGTTTATGGGCCGGCGGCGTCATTGGGCCGTACTTCTTCCGTGATGATCAAGACCGGCACATTACTGTGAATGCGAATCGCTACCGTTCAATGATAACCCAATATTTTTGGCCCCAATTGGATAATATGGACTTGGAGGACATGTGGTTCCAACAGGACGGCGCCACAAGCCACACTGCGAATGCCACAATCAATTTATTGGAAACCAAGTTTGGTGAACGTGTTATCTCCCGAAATGGCCCAGTCGATTGGCCGCCTCGGTCGTGTGAGTTGACGCCGTTAGATTATTTCCTGTGGGGCTACGTCAAGTCTATGGTCTATGCCAAAAAGCCAGCGACGACTGATGAACTTCGTACGAATATCGAACGTGAAACTGCAGCGGTATCGGCCGATTTATGCTTGAAAACTGTCGAAAATTGGGTTCAGCGTCTGGATTCTGCAAGCGTGCCGGTGGTGGCCACGCAAAAGAAATCGAGTTCCATACATAATGGCATCGAACGTACTTTCACAGGTATAAAGAATTTCATTGTTATCTAAAACCGGTTTTGTTTTATTTAAAAAAACTGTTGTGGCGCTCTTATTGAAAAACCCGATAGAATGGTTTTGGGCTTAAATAATAAAATTGCGAAGTGCCAATAAAAAGGCAGAATAAAAAATATCATACCTGATGAATTTGTAGAAATATACAACCAAGTATGAATTATGGGCCCGGTTATTGACACAAGTAATTAAATAAATAAAATAAAACTTAACTTAAGGTTTGTAAAGTGTTGATTGTCAAAAACAATTGCATTATTCCAATAGTTTATGGAAGACAACACAATACAAAAGTTGTTCGCTTGACTTGATTGCCAATTTTTAGTTCATTACCCCAAGTAACTGCCTGCAAATTTGATACAAGTTATCTGAAGGGTGGTACTTAGAAAAAAACACTGCCTATTATTCGTAAAATTGCCTGTTGATTATAATCAAATATATATTTAAAAATAAAAATTTATATAAAACCAAACAATTATTGTTTGCCTTAAATATCCCAAAATATCTTCCACAATTTTTGTTTTTACTATAACAATTTCCACACCCATGGCGCTTAAAGTTTTCTTTCATTGCGTGTCGATAATATAAAGTCTCTCACTGATGTTATTAACATCTCCCTTTCGTTTGGTTTCTAAAATCAGGCAACAACTGCTGCACAACAAGACATCACATCATATTATATCACAACATTTGAGACTTAAGAGTATGGGACTGGAAAATCTTCGACCCACCACCCCAAACAAAAAAGAGAAAACATACAAAAAGTGTTCCATATCCAAAACATATCAAAAATATTTATAAAATCCCCCGATGGCGCCAAACTTTCAACTCTTGCAGGATTGGAGTATCACACAAAGTGCCATGCAAGGCAATGCGAGTCGAAATTATTCAATGTACATTGATACCAACTCATACACCCGCAGTGAAAACTTAAATAAATATCTTGGATATTTGTTGGCGATATCATTGTGTATAAGTTCTTTTATGCATCGCATGAAGTTTGTACATTTTCCCCTAACATCTTACGTTAACATAAACAACCAATAAGCAATCATAGACTTCCACTACGCCATTCGATGGAATAGTCGAACAACATAAAACGCCACAATCGATTCCCCGATAATCAAGTGAAGTGATGTGGCTGATACCAAACATCTGCTGGAAAACATGCAGAGTGTCAAAGACACTGATGTTTTTCATTTTCTGTGGGGGATGGTAATTTTTGAACCGTAGTACTTTTTTTAGTACTTTAGGAATTGCAAATGTAAGGCGACAATTTAAAGGAGTCTTTGTGGAATTTTTTAAGGATTTGTTGTCTTTATGCGTTAGTTCTTTGCGAATTCTAAATTAGAAGCGATATCAGAAAAGGATTTTCTAAGCAAAATTCATTTTGATATACTTAAGACGGCCTTGAAATATACAACGCATTGTTCGTTATATTTGTGTCTGAAAGTATGCAACTGACAATCCTTTATAAACAATGGGCAATATAAAATGTAATACTTGAACCCCCTCTTCTAACTTAGAAGCAATAACAGAAAAGGAGTTTCTAAGCAAAATTTATGTTGATATACTTAAGACGGCCTTGAAATATACAACGCATTGTTTGTTATATTTGTTCCTGAAAGTATGCAATTGACAATCCTTTATAAAGAATGGGCTATGTAAAATCTAATATTTGAAGCCTCGTTATTCCGAAGCAAATGACAAAATTGACATTTATGAAGTGACAGATAATTAATTAAAGGTTAGAAATTTGCGAACTGGGTCGGTTTACTCTTTAAGAAAATGGGAAATATTAAAAACATTCTTCCAAAGTCCTGAGTCTTCAACTCAAACCGTAAGAATTCTACCCAATAATTTCGATACAAATTGAGTGGCAACCACGCAATTTGTGGATCATTCTGAGAATCGAGTTCATCAATCCAGTACCTTATTGGATAAAATAACTCGCCTACATGCTCGTCCAGTGCGTTCAGTGGATAATATTGCCGCTGTAACTGAAAATGTGCCAGCAACAACAACCCGCCACCGTTAACAAACCAAATTTTCGCATTTGGGGCTCGGAAAATCCACACGTCGTCGAATGGCCCCTGTAACATAGTGACCCCTGTAACAAACAGCGCCTGTAACATGGTGCAGGAAACATGTATATGCTTGAAAGCATTGTTTCATACATTGAAGATCTGATGTTTTCTTACTTCTTCGTTGTCTGTCACGTTTTAGTTTTCAAAAATTTTCAGCAAAAAAAGCCGCATTGGGGTCACAAATACATATATTATAACATACTAATCATTGTGTCCCAAACATGTTATATTGAATACCAAACATAACGTGTTTGGACACAAGTATAATATATTTGCGACAATTCAAGTTTCGTTCGACTGGAACACGAACGAATACTTTCATTCGACATCAAGGACGAGACAATAATAGTTTGACTCCTCTTAGTTTCAAGAAACTACTAACTTGAGAAAAAATCCGAAAGAAATTACAAAAATAAATACCTGTGACTGAGCATCACTTCAACTGAATGTCTAATAACGTCGACAGATACAAAATTTGCCCCTCTAAAATGTATATTTTCTTCCTAAACCAAATTTAAGTGGTTTTTACCAAACAAAATATGTATTGTATTGTGTGATTTACGTGTGCCTTGAAGTATGCAACATAATATGGTTAGGACTATGGAGTCACTTTTATGCAAATCTGCGGCGTCTTCTGTCAATTTGGAATCTATTGTAGACACTGATGATAATATCTACTGTCGCTTCTTCCATTTTTATAATTCATTGATCTGAACAAACGCACTGGTCATTTGCCAGACAAATTTAGTTAATTTCAAAACAGCAATTACCCGAAAATGATACTTCTGCTTGAATTGTCTTAGTCTGAAATTCCCATCCCTGTTTCTCTTCCCTATCAATACAATTGTATGACAAATAAACATTTGTGTTTTGGATTGCGCTAAAAGCCACAAAATGATGGTGCAATGATTGCTTGCCTTTATATATTCTCAATATTAATTCGAATATTTAATGTTTATTATATCAGTAGAAAAAAGCCCCTAAAAACCACAACCAATCTAATGTTTATGGTTTCCATTCAGTTGTCTTTGCAGAATTTTCATAAATGATTTTCATTTCATGACTAGGATGTGGCTTTTTAGACGAATAAAACTCAGTGACATTTGTTAGCATTGCTTGCTCTAGTTTCTAAAACCTATAGGTTGTCTTTTCACATGCCACACAAAGTTGCTACACGATTTTAAGGAACATCAACAATTTTGTTTAGCGTTTCTATAGAAAAAACGTGCGAAATCCAGCTGTGTTTTATTATGGTGCTGATCGTTGCTATTTCTGTTCCTATGGCTTCATCTTCCTAGTTTCCTCTTTGTTTTTTCTAGAACACATTTATGTTATCCCTCTTTTATTTGCTAGTTATGGTTTGATTTTATTTGAAAAATATATTTTTTTCGTAAAGACAATTTCGTATGTTTATTGCTCAGGGAGCTATGAGCTCCAAGTGCTGTACAATGGTGAATTTTGCACAATTTTCTTAAAGTATTTCCACCGCTTGCTTTTGGAAAAGTCACAGTTGTTTGCATTTATGTTATGCTCCTGGCAATTCAATAAAATTATCTTAATGTTGGGAAATTTTAAATAGGAATCGTTAGTTTTGGGAGAAAAAGTTTAATAACAACTTTAAGACATTCGTTATGAAGTTCTTGGTTGGGGAAGAATTTTAAGTTTCAACTTTAAATTATAGTGAATACATATAGGATACCTGGCTAAGTTCTGTTGACTTAGGTATTGTAATGTAATGTATGTTTCCTACCTTAAAGTATGCAACACCATATTGGCAGTGTTGCTGCCCAAATGTATGCAACAATTTTGGTAAATTTTGTATACGGAACCGAAAAGCACGTTTTTAAATAGCCATAGTGGGAAGGAGTAATATACAAGAATAAACAATTTCTAAACAAGTAAAGCGATCTGAAGTTCAAGATTGATATAATAAAATGCAGGACTGAAATTAAACTGAAAATTTAGATTAACATAATAAAAAAATTGGTGTCCCATAACTTCACATGAGCGGATTGAGGAGAGCTTCCCACAATTAGTGAGGTGCAATGGTAGTGAGCGCGTCGGTGGTGCAATGGTAGTGTGCGCGGCTCTTGTGCATGAGGACGTGGGTTCGATCCATACTCTGACCACCTTAAATTTCTTTCGACGACGGTCACCTCGCTTAGTGACCAAAATACCGTTCGGAGTCGGTGTAAAACTGTAGGTCCCAATTAGGAATTCGGAATTCGTTGCTGCAACGAATTGGTGTGCAATTGCAATTCTTTTACATGAGAACCCCTGCTCTGAACTCCTTACATTTCTTTCGGCGACGCACAATGGTTCAGAACCAATTTCGCTATAACTTTTGAGCCGGTGAATATTTGTGAGATTTGGAAAAACCCGATGGTAGGTAAGTAGTTAAGAACTATTTTGAAATAGTAATATTGAAAGTCTGACTAGTGGACATATTTAGAAATGAAACCAAAACTAACTACTTTACTTATAATAGGTGATTTTTTTTGCTACTTGGTTTTTGAAAATTTAAGAACCTACAGCAAATCTGTAGAAGACAATAAAATGTTTATTTGGGTCGATTTATTATCTATCCTCTTTTTATTTATTTCATGCAAATGTTGCCGATGGCTACACTTCATGTGGTCCAATCTCAAAGTAAAATTTTGGCACATTTTATCTAACATTTCAGCCGGTATCGCACCAATGACACGTGATTGGCTTACCCGTATAAACTAGGGACTTACGGCACCGACTTGTTCACTCTTCAGGGTGTGTTGGCAGCCCTTGAGTGGCCGTCGGTGCTGCAATGGTTAGTTGGAGATGAGATCCGGGTTTTGATCTCTGCTCTGACCACTTTAAATTTCTTTTGGCGGCGGTCACCTCGCATAGTGACGGCGACACTATCGAGTACTTAGCCATGAAAATTCTTCTCAAAAATACCGTTCGGAACCGGTGTAAAACTGTAGGTCCCTATCAGTGACTATAAAACTAGAAAGCGCACAGCTCACTGGTTGTGAAAAGTTCTCCCCGATTCCTCCAAGGGATGTAATGGGAAACCATTTATTTATATATTTATTGGCAACCCTTGAGCAGCCAATGCTGCTCTTCGGACCAAATTCGGCAGTCAATTTATTGACGTGCTCATTGAGCCAAAAACGAGCTTCGTCGCGGAACACAATTTTTCGGTAAAAAATAAGATCTTCTCTAAGGTTTATGCACCGAGAAGATTCCGTTGTGGTAGGTCGCCCGGCTACAGCTGCTGCTCCCCACCAGCTATATTTTGCGTTGACCTTAGAATCTTCCAGGTGGTCGAATAATACAAACCAAATTCCTGCGATCGGCGACGAATAAACATATCCCGATTGTCGTTAACACTGGCGGATACAGCAGCAATATTCTCTTCGGTACGTACACTAAGGATACGGGTTTGTGAATTCGTGTCCAATAGAGTGAAATTTGTGGGAAATTTGTTCACAGTGACTGCAATAGCCTGCTCGGTATGTCGACCAGAAAACCGCTGTAACTTGAGGAACACATTTTTCACAGAGCACGAATTTTGCTAATGAAACTCAATGATTTGCAAGCGTTGCTCGTTTGTAAGTCTATTCGTCATGAAATGTCAAGGTAAACTGAACATTTTTGACTTTGACACATGTCATGATTTTTTGTGGCACCTCAAAGTATGCAACAATTTTTAGCCAAACTGCTGTCAGAGAGTATGCAACTTAGTTTGCACAAATTTATGCTTCGTATCGAATGGCAAGTTGTAATAGGTAAAGGTAATTAGAACAATCAAAAACTAGTTTATTTAAAGACCATTGGTCTTGAATTTTGTTCCATCATTCAAAAAAAAAAAACAGTATCTAATTTCAAGATATAGGGAAAATGTGAAAATGGCTTTACCATTAAGACGGTTTAATTTTCATAATCCTCAAAGATAGGGAAACACATTTAATTACTTTAATACAATCATGAAATGTGCTACGATGGGAATTAGGATGAAATCTAGTTCAAAAGGATTTCCCCACAAAAACAAATTAGGTCTTTGTAAAAACCATCTAACTAAATTAATTTGGACTTTATGCCTTTCAACTGATGTTACCATTTTAATTCAATTACATTTCTCCTGAGACATACATACACATCCCTTCAATTCACCTTAAGATCTTATGATTTTCACTTCAATATTCCTAATGGTTTGACATTAAAAATAATCCAATTTTCACAGAAATTCATGAACAGCTTTCTTCAATCCCACAGAACCATTGAAAGAAATTCTAATCAATATTAAGCAGGCACAGCCAGCTTCGAGCCACCTTCGACATACCCATAGTCATTTCAACATCCCCACTAAGTCATCAACATTAACAGCTCCCACAAGTCATTTTCATCACAAGACGAGACATAGAGAGGGAACTCAGGTCAAAAGCATAAATGCTGTTATCCCCAGTAACCTTAGCAACTTTCACAAACAGATCACGTTTGATAAAAAAAAAAAAAATTCTTGCTTGTAGTACCGAGAAGTATCATTCATATACAAGATATAACACTGAATATGAAATCACAATCTATACTTGTACACATAACCTTAACACGGACATGAAGCTACCCTGCCCTGTTCGTACTCGTGTTGGCGATGATAAGTTCGAGTATCTCGGTTAGACTGGAAGACTTACCTTGGACAATTAGTTTAGCATAACTGGACTCTCGGGTGCCAACAATGTTTTGGGCGATACATTTGTAGTTGCCCTCGTCAATTGGTTCGACGTTGCTTATCAATAAATTACCACCATCAACAATGCGTATACGTGATGTGGTTCCATAAGATTTCGTTTTTAAATCATCCAAAGGAACGCCATCCTATAAGAGAGAAAGAAATGCCATTAAGAAAACTCAAAGAGAGTGTAGGGGGAAATTTCATTTTGTTATATAGAAATTGTTTTATTATTTTTCTTTTTATTGTTAATGTGGTACTTTGGTTGGTGTTGTAAAATTTTATGTAAATCGTGTAATGCAACGAATGTTGTTCTGTATCTTTCTACAAACTATTAAGAGAAATTTCATTTGAGAGGGGTGAACAAAAGATTGCGAGAAAAACGGGAATATTCAACCTAAATACCTGACAGTACTTATAATGAAGTACTTTGGCTAACAGTTTGAATTGATTAGTATAAATATTTATAATATAGGAAATACCAAACTTGGCAGCACTCAAACGAAAAGGGGTAAATAACATATAGCTGAACATATAGTTGAATTCCAAAAAGGAATACAATTGTTTCTGTTATAACTATATTCCAGTTAAACATAAATACTCGATGTCTATGAATTGGCAGCACTTAAATTTAAATTTAAACAATTTAAAATGGAAACAGGTAAGAATGTATGAAAAGTACAAAGGAAAAAATATACTCAAAGTTTCATTAACAATCGGGTAAATTCCTCTTAGCTCTAACTTGACACCTCTTAAAATTATAGACTAGAAAATCAAAACATGAAATTTCCGGATTTCGATAAAAATACCTCGTACAACAGATTCCCATAAGTTCACCTGGAACTAACTATGACTTGGCATCACTTCAACAGACACACTGGTTTCCCTGTTTGCTAAATATACTATTAGTGTCTTGTGACACCGTTTTGCATAACAGTCTACTAGAAGAGAAAGTACACCCTTCCAAAAAGTTAGAAAAATAAGTTTATGTTGAACTTATACAAAGTTATCGTTAACTTGGCAGCATTCATCGTAGGACTAACTACTTATATAAACAAACAATAAATTGGCAGCACTCAATGTGTCACTTGTGACTTGGAACTATCAACATAAACAAACTAAATGTTACCTTGGTAGCACTTCAACAAGAAGTGATTAATATGCATACCAACAAGACTCGTCATCACCAAAACCATTATTTCCATAAAATAAATATAACTAATCTTACCCGATCTGATGTTAAGATATATTTTTGGACCGAAGTTTCTTATCGCACGTTGCGAGATGTGGGCTAAATGAAAAAATGTTAACAACTTTTTTTTAACTACTTTATTACAACCCACTATTATCAACTATATTGGGTATTTTTGGTTTGGTTTGGTTTAATGGGAAGTTTTCTAGGTGGAGCCTGTTTATTATATATTGTAGTTTTGAACCCAATAAAAAGTAAATTTAGAAAAGCCAAAGTGCAAGTGCAATCCATGAAATACAACCCTGAGCATGGAATTACGTTTGGCAGCAACCTTACTCCTATACTCGTACTTTTGGTTTGGTTTGTGTCTAGACTAACATATGGGAGATATTTCTTGTTTAATGGGAAATTTTCTAGTTGGAGCCTGTTCATTACATATTGTAGTTTTGAACCGAATAAAAAGTAAATTTAGAAAAGCCAAAGTGACAGAAGTTTAAAAATATAACGTTTTTTAAAAAAAGTAAATTTTCTCAAAAAAAAAATACCTATTCCTATTCTTAAACAGAGTACATTTTCTTAAGAAAATACCTTATCTTATAGAAGTACCTTTGCTTAAAAAAGTAAACTTTCTTACAAAAAGTACTTTTTCTTAAAAAAAGTAATTTTTTTATATAAGTACCTTTTCTTAAAAAACTACATTATCTTACAACAAATTGCTTTTTTTTTTAAATCTACCCTTTCTTTAAAGAGCACCTTTTTTTGTAAACCAAAATAACTTTTCTTGAGATAAGTACCTACTCTTAAACTCGTAGATATTCTTTCGTAAAAAAAGCCTTTCTTCAAAAAAATACCTTCTCTTAAAAAAATACCTTTTTCAGTAAAAATTCCTTTTCTTAAAGGTACAATTTCTTTAAAATAAAATAATACATTTTCGTTTCTTTTCTTGAGATAATTAGCCTTTCTGAAAGTAAGCAAATTTTCTTAAAAAAATAACCTTTTCTTAAAATGAGTACCACTTCTTTAAAAAGTACTTGTTCTTAAAAAAAGTACTTCTTTGTAAAAAAATTCATACTCTTTGGCTTTTTCTTACAGAAAGAATTTCTTATTAAAAATTGTAGCTTTTCTTAAAAAAACATTAGCTTTTAATAAAAGAAGTATCTCTTATTAAAGAAAGGACCTTTTCGGGAAAATATAATACATAATAAAAGGGACCTAAAAATATACTTTTTTTACAAAAATACATTCAATAAATAAAAAATTTCTTTAAAACATTTTATCAGTTCACAAAAAGTATCGTTTCTTAAAGATCCATTTAAATTACAGTATTTTGCAACAGGCGCCTTAGGTGTGTTGGAACTCACTAGTACATAACCGGGTGTCCCCTGACACCTTATGTAATTTTTATTCGTAAATGGGGAATAAACTTGGCTCTACTAAGCCAGGAAATGTTTAAACGAATTTAAATTAATTATGAATTTGAATAAATGACAATTTTAGTTTTTGAATTTTGAATTTTCTGAACGATTTTTTCCAAATTTTCCAGCTTTGCACCTTCTTATGATGAATCGGCATTGGAAACCATGTTATCCTTACATTTTAGGTATATAATGTGTTCAGGAATTTTATGTACAAATTTACGAGAAACATTTTTGTGGAATACTTTAACCCTCTCCGCCTCAATATATGGGTCTTTTTTGTTCTTTTTGTTGTGGAAAAGGGTAAAAAAACACTCCCAAAATGTACTACAAAAATATTCCTCATAAAATTCCACTAGTAAGTGTCTTAAAACACTAAATCTCAAAGCTCACCTTGAATGCCAAAAATAAGCCAACACTGAAAATCCATTTAAGGGTTAATTTCGTACTTATTCCGAGTTGGCGCTAAAATGTCCCACAAAACTGCATTTTAGGGGGTTGGTGTGTATTGAAAAAATATTCTACGTGAAATTTCACTCCAAGTCACCGAACAAAAGAAAGCTGTAGATTAATATCTATAATTAAAACGACTCCGACCAAAAGAAAGCTGTAAATTAATATCTATAAATAATATCTAAATGTTGTAATTTTTTCACACTGCACTAATTAGGTGCGTCATAGGCAGGCGCGCCTGCAACAAAAAACTATGAAGAGGCAAAATCGAAACAAATCTCGAAATCAGCCAGCCTACTACTAACTCAATTATCTGTTCGAATTGCATTAGATTTGGGGTACAATATTACACGTAAAGCGGCCACCCAACAAACTGTTTTTTTCTCAAATTACTACATTCTGATGAACTTCCACCACCGTCCTGGAAGTTCTAGTCCACAAAAGAACAAACAAGACCCATACATTAGGGTGATAGAGGGTTAAAGTGTTCCATAAAAATGTTTCTCGTAAATTTTTACAAAAAATTGCTTCATATGTAAATGTCAAATTCTGCATCGAAATAACTTCGGGTTCAAATTCCTAACTTAAATGACCCACCAACCTTTACTTTTATTAAACACTATAATAGATCAGACTTCCTAAAAATGATTGCATGGATTTATTAGACAAGGTGCAAACTAGGGATGATAAACGGGATTGGGATTTTCGAAATCCCGATCTTGGGATTTTCGGGGTTTCGGGATTCTATTTTTAATTTCATTTGGGAACTGGTTTATTTTACGGCTTACACTCCAAAAAACAACCACAAGGGGGTAGAATAAGTTATTCTAAACAAAAAAAGTAAAATAACAAAATCGGGGCAAATGCATAGTTTCCGAGTTATGGGCCCCGAAATTTGGGATATGTGAGAGGGTTATGCCGTTAACTTACCATGTAAAACCATTGATATCATTTTTTTGTATAAAACAATTCAAAACAAACTCATAAAATAATGTAGCACTTTTTGATAAGTCGCTTAGTTATCGAGTTATCGGATGTTCGGATGTTTTCGATTTTTTTACTTTTCTCAAACAAAAACAAAAATTATTTTAGAAACATCGCACGATTTTCCGAACATTTTTTTTTTCAAACAAAAACAAATAATATTTTAAAAAAATTTTTAAATTTTTGTTTGAGAAACGTAAACATCCGATAACTCGATAACTAAGCGACGTATCGAAAAATGCTACATTATTTTTTGAGTTTATACAAAAAAGTGATATCAATGGCTTTATGCGGTACGTTAGTGGCAAAATTATCTGAAATGATGGGGTCCATAACTCCGAAACTATGCATTTGCCCCGATTTTGTTATTTAACTTTTTTTTGCTTAATGTTTCACCCAACGCAATAAATTTTGTAATTTTTGGAGAGTAAACCGTATAATAGACATGCATATGCCAAAAATAACTTACGTTACGATGTGTTATTAAACTTTTGTAGGGCCGCCATTGGTTTTTAACCTCTTTTTGCACAATTTGCATTTTGCTTGACGTGCAACTTTCGACTCTTCCAAAAAATAACACCACACTGAACTTTTGTCATTGTTTTTAGGTTTGTTTTTTAAAATTAATAATATTCCCGAAAAATCCCGGGATTTACTTATTAAAATCCCGGGATTCGGGATTTATCAATCCCGAAAAATCCCGGGATTCGAGATTTTCCGTTTGGCATCCCTAGTGCAAATACATCATGTGTAGTGATGAAGTGCTGCCAAGTTTAATACGCATCTTCATGTGTATATGGGATGTAAATGGGAAAGTTCACTTAAATGTTCATTCATTATAAATCGATTTTCTCTTTTCTAAGCTTATTTTCAAATATTATACCTGGGCGATGCCTAGCACGTATTTTTCTTTAGGAAAATCAATGATAATTATACACAAACGCTGAAGAAAGTTGTTTGGCTACCTTCTTTTTGATAAACTTTAATCAAATGAAATACATTTTTCCAGAAAGTGCTGCCACTCTATACCTTTCCCCAGTACAGTAGACAAATTTACCTCTACTTCGTTAGCTAATTTTTTACTAAAGTGTTGGTCTGCTATTTTAAATCAAAAATTTAAATAAAATTTAGCCATATATTCCTCCAGTACTCTAAAAAATAATGGATAAGAGAAAGTGATGCCATTGTGTTTTGAGAACATTTTCGAATACTAAATTCCTTATTGTACCCCTTTTAGGAGGGTGGTCCCAAAACTAGCCGACCTAACAAAGAATGCACAAAAGAGTTGGGAAACAATTTCTTAATTTTTCAACATAATCTCGTTTTAGCTCGATACACTTTTTCCAGCTATGTATATGCCATAGCTTCGTTACACCGTTTCTAGTAAGAACCGTCAAAATCCTTAAAATAGCCATCAATCGTAGACTCGGCCTCTTAATTTTTGGCAAATCTTTTACCATCGAACCATTTTTTCATGTTTGGAAATAGAAAATAGTTCAAGGGAGCTAAATCTGGCGAATAAGCTGCATGATGAAGCAATTCGATTTTGAATTCATTAATTTTGGTCATCGCAATAGTGGATGTGTGAACTGTAGCATTGTCTTGATGAAGCAACCGTTTATTTTTCCCCAAATGCGGCCTTTTTCCACAACGTCATCATTTAAACGCTTCAATAATACGTAATGTTCGTCGCTGATGGTTTCTTCTTTCTGAAGTTTCAGACGCCATGACCTTGGCTGCAGATGGAACTGTCTTTGCCTTCTTTGTACATGACTCTTCCATTCCAGTCCACTGCTTTGACTGTTCCTTTGTCGCAGGTATGAAGTGGGGATCCCATGTCTTCTCATCCATGCACGCTGAAAAATATCGGCCCAGCAACACATTGTAGGAACCATGTACATGTTTGCAAATACTGTTTTCGTGAATTTGAGATCTGGTGCTTTTTGTTCCCTTATTGTCTGTCACGTTTTTGTTTTAAACAATTTTCAACAAACAATGCCACATTTGGGTCACAGTTACACATATTATTAAATATTAATCATTGTGTCCCAAACATCTTATATTGAAAAGCAAACACAATGTGTTCGGACACAAGTATAACATATTTGCGCAAAGCACTTTATATTTACATCCAAACAACAAAAAACACAAATTTTTCAGCGTGTGATTATAAATCAATGCAAAATTTGGGCTTTATTGCGGTGAACACTTCACCCAACACTCTACTGAAACATTTTCACGACGCTGTTTTTGCTCTATTGAAAGCAAGCGCGGCACCCATCTTGTGCACAGGTTTCGCATCTTCAAATCTTCGGTCAATATACGATGTATAGCACTTTTTGAGATGCCTATAATTTCAGCTACGTCACGTACCTTCAGCCGACGACCATTTTGTGGAGTTTCTTAACCGTGTCTGCAGTGCAAACCTCAATTGGGCGATCACTACGGCGTTCGTGTTGGCAGCACTTACGGCCTGGTTTAAGCTCTGCTACCCAATATTTTACAGTCGAAAACGTAGTAGCAGACTCCCTCAGAGTAGAATCTAGCGCGGCTCTCATATTGCTTGGATTGAGTGAGACCTTTGAAATAGAGATATTGAATTCACTCTGATCGTTTACTTTCGATGGCTCACATAAAAATACTAAACAACGTGTTGCCTTGAAACTTAAAACATATGTTCTATATGGTTGCCACTTTTCTCCAAAATAACTTTTTCGAACAACTGGCACCATTTCTACCTCAGGTCAGCTAGATTTGGGAACGCCCTCGCAACGCAATTGCTGATTACTATTCCATTCGTTGCTTTCAGTTTGAGTTGGTTTATTTGGAATATATTTTGCTACTTTCATTGCTGCTAAATTCAAACCAAAGTTCTACCCATTATCATCTCTGGCATCACCATAAAAATAAATAAAGTGCTGCCAAGTTGAGAGCAAGTATATGGAGTTGGAAAAACGATGCAGTAACAAAATCTCGCACAATTTTGTTTAAAGTTGAATCACCATTCTCTCCATCATGTACTGCATATGTACCTTCTCTTTGATCGAAGTGCGTTGGTTTTTTGCTCTTCTCGAAAATACTATTTCCAGTTTGTTGCAACATAAAATAAATTTTGCATGACATTTACATTTTATTTTTAGAGTCCTGATGCCAAAGCTATCTCCTTTTCAAAGTGAAGTCGCTGCCATACGTGTTTTAGTGTTGTTTTATTCAAATAAATAGAAAAATATTTTAGCTTTTTATGCGAATTTCCAAGGATTTCCATTCTGCTAAAACAACGAATTACACCTGACAACACTGTACATATAAATGCAAGGTACATAAAATTTTTGGGGGGAACACGAAAAAAAAACAGGTGGAATCTATAAAATCAAATTTATGCTGCATTTACATTTTGAACTCACTCTGTGCGACAGACAACTCAGACATCGACACTCTCAAGAGCGGGGCGATTCAAAATGCATACAAAGTGTGTCATAAAAGGGGGCAGGATGGAAAGGATTCCACCAAGTTTTTAACTCTCATGAAAATCCTATTGAGTGTAACGCAAACATGTGTGAACCTTTTTCGGATAACGATGCTATAAAGCTTTTTTTATACTTTATATATTAAAAATGAATTTAAATGTTGGATGCAGGGAATGCTAAAGGAAAACGGGAAACGGTAAGCAGCATTTCACAATCCTATTTGTCAACCAAGCAGCCAACCAACCAAACCCCCCTTTTTGGCAAATGTAGCCTTAACAGTATCATTGTGGCTCGACAACGATATCCTCTGCCTGCAATATGTAGCAAAGATCTGCATATCTTCGTGTTCTTACCTTCATCCATATTAATGTTGGCTCCGGTGTACCTTTCGGTGGCCCACATTCCAGCAATGCTGTTTCACCTTTGGCCACACGTGTATCCTTCGGCTGTGCGCGAAAGTCATCACGCAAAACTGTAACGACAAATTGAGAGGGGGGAGAGAATGAAATGAAAGTTATTAAAAAACAGCAAGAAATTATTGAGGAAAAGTAGAATGTCATATGTAGAGTACAGAAAGGATAATGCAAAGAAACACACAATTCCATTGTTTGTCTCCGTTTCTTGAGAGTAGGCAAACAAACAGGCAAATAGACAAAGAGACAGTCAGACACACAAACAAAGTCTTATGACAAATCCTGTAATGAAAGGAAAATTATAGCAAATGTTGGATGGATTCCAAAAAAATTACAAGCACAAAAAGTTTTCCTTCTTCTCTGATGTGCATTGCCATCATCTGCGGTTATTGTTCTCTTTTTTGCTGCTCATTAGTTCTGGTGGAAATTAACATATGAGTTGTGTAATAACATATGAAATGTCGTTTATATGTATGCTGAAACAAATGTGACATTTGTATTAAATTAGCCTTAAAGTAGGCCATATATATTATTGCCGTTTTTATATTGTAATGACCTAAAAGTATGCTATGCAAATTATGAATTTTTCTGTTTAAGTTAAATCTTGACAGTTTAAAAAAGGCAATCCACATGAAGTTTTAAAGTCCGTGTCATCGTGTTTTGTAATACAGCTGGTAGTCGACCTAAATGTAAGCAATTTATTTCCGGAAGATGTCATATTTGCAATTTATGCAAAAGAATATCATAGGAAATAAAGTTGAGATATTACCACCTTAGAATATGCAACATATTTCATCGCTTAATAGCCTTACGGTATGCAGGGTTGCATGGTACACGAACGAATATAACAAAATGGGCGATTTTTGTTTGCTATCGTATTTGGTTTTTTAAAGTACGAGGAAACACAGAAAATGTCTAAAAGTGAATGAAATATTTATTTGGATCGATAAATCTGTGCCTACCATTTTTTTTAAATTATTTCATACAAATTTTCCCCACGAATAAGTTTCTCGTGGTCCATTCTGAAAGTCTAATTTTGACAAACTTTTCCCAACTTTCTCTATTTATTCAATTATATTCTTTGAGGCAAAAATGTGCCTCGTCACTGAAGACAATAAAATGGACATACCTTGCGAAGCAAATTTTTCACAGAGCACAAATTTTGGAATAAAATTCAGAGCACAAATTTTGGAATCACGCGTGAACTGACAAAACCTTAACACTGAACACCCAAATAGCAAAAAAATATATAAAGGGTTTTTGAATAGGGACTCATAGGTTTCACAATTTAATAAAACTAGGTCCGTTTAAGAAAGTAACAAATTCTTTGTTTTATTTCAAAGGCCTGGCAAGGGCATTATGTGTGGCATATGACATAGTTCAAATGGCTACATCGGCTTTGCTGGGTGTCTCGCATCCGAGAGGTCTAATTTGCGATGGTTGACATACAGATATGATTATGAGCGATGGTAATGGTAATAATATCTATGAGGGTACCTGCCAATTGTAGCATAGACCGATGACTTAAGAAAACTCCACAAAAAAGTCTAATGGGGACAAAAGGTGCAATCTCGGTGGCCAGTTCTGAGTAAGGCAACCAATAATATAACAAGGTTTGTTTTAAATTACGATAATTACAACAGTTTTACTTCCTTTTAGTTTACATATACAACACAACAGTTCACTTTGATTATACCACTCAGCATTCACAATTGTTTATATTGAAACTCCTTACTAATCCTTTGCGTTGCATACTTTCCGGCATTTAATCACAGACTAACTCATAATGCCAAAAACCTCCCCTATTTATACGAGTTATGCTTCTCGTCACACTGTTTTCAGATTGTTCTACCCTGTATTATAATTTTAAAAATAACATACCTGTCGCCGACTCGGCAACTGGTTTGTGGTAAGGGTATACTTTTAGGTGCATCATTAATCGACCTGCTATTTACATAGTGTTAATTTGGTCATTAATAGTAAAAAAGCTTTTACTTAATCGTAACAATATCACCTAATTTTGGAAAGAAAAAGTTGATTATCATCGATCGGAAGCACTCACCGTTGACGGTGGAGCCATGCCGTCATCGTTTTCGAATAAGTACGACCTGATGATGCCACCGGCCCAAAATCTACACCAAACAGCAGTGACTTTCTGCGGATGCGTTGCTACTTGGTGGATCTTCTGTGGATTGGTACTTATAGGAAAACGCTTATAGGAAAGCGCAGAAATCGAGTAGCATTCGTAGTCTCCCAGACACTCATCACGACAGTGCCGATCACATATCGAAACATTATACACGGGGTAATCATAAACAAAAAATTTAGATTGAGCTGGAATGTGCAAATCTCAATGGGATACCCACGACCAGGTTTCGGATTTCGTGGGTAAAGGGTTACCCTGGATCCCATTATTATTGCCGTGGATTACTCATTACCCACAGGGTATCGACAAAATAATGGGTAGCTACACACAAAGATGGTTAATTACCCAACACGGACATAATAGCTAGTTACCCAGGACAATGGGGAGTGACCCATCACGATTAAATAATGATAGTTACCCACGACGATGGTTAATTACCCATCACAATTACCAATTAAACATGGGGAATAGCCAGGCGGGCTTTACACAATTTCCCACGGCGATGGGTAATGCGTTATCCAGGGTAACCCATCCCTGCTTTTAATCAAAAATATGAAAAAATTAGAAAAATAGTCATATCTCGGAAACGGAGCGTCGTCTCGGAAAAATATCTATATGTTGGCGGTTTCTAAGTGGTCCAACTCATATGGAAGATTTTTTTTCTAGGAATCGCAAAATTAAGAAAATCGCTAAAATAAAAAAATTGCTATATTTCAGAAATTCAGCTTTTTACCTCCATGGGTGTTAATACTAAATGTACAACTTTTTTCACATAAAAAATCGCTAAAGCGCCCACATGTGTTAGCGGTTAATTTTTAAAAAAAGTAATACTGGGTTAAAGACATCTAGTGGTTAAAGCCTCCTGTGGAGAAACAGGCTATATTATTTTTGAGAATGGCCGCACCGTTTCGGAGTTATAGACATTTTTTTTATATTGGCGATTTTTTTATTTTGGCGATTTTTTTATTTTGGCGATTTTTTGAAAACAATTTCTTCCACGAATGGGATAACTTTAAAAATCACCGTAAGAAATAAAGAAGTAAACCAGAATACAATACGAGTAATGACACTTAAGCCAACATGTTTGTGAAATTATACTAAGAGATGGATAAAATTATAATGAATTTTATTATATCGGCAGCATTGGATGTAATGGGAAACTGTTTTTTTTTAATGTCGGCTCCACTCAAACACGAGTCTGTGAGGGTTCTGGGATCATTGATACCGTATTCACGCGCTCGGCATAAAGAGTTTTCAAGATCCTCCCATGAACAGAGTTCATAAACCTATAGTCTACATTTTGGAGTTTCGTTCAAACAATGGCTACAACACATAATTTAGGATCGTGGTAAAAGTAAAAACTACGAGAGTTATAGACTGTAGCACACTACATTGCATAGAGCGTGTGCAGCATTGGCTGCGGTAACATTCCGATGAACGGAGATTTCTATACTTTCTGTCCACGTTTGCCTTAAATGTTATGTTGCCAACTTAACATATGCAACACATTTGAAGTGTGTATATGGAGGTCAGGTTAAGTTACGTGATGGTGATGGTGTTGGTGTTGGTGGCTGTCGTTGAATGACTCACTTAGAGTTAATAGTTCATAGCGATCAGAAGGTTAAGCCCTATCCCAATAGGAGGACCAATTAGTTTGCTCCGAAAATATCAAGATTTTGTCGATATTCAGGGCTAGCCCCAGTTCAAACGCCAGTCCCATAGATGAACCATCTAATATTGTCCGAGAAGATACAGATCTTGTCAAGATTAAGGGCTAGCCCCAGATTAAGCTTTAGCCCCACAGGAAAACCATTGAACCATATTTTCAAGATGAAGCGCTAGCTCCAGGTAAAGCGCAAGCTTTAACGGAGAATCATTTTGTTTCCTCCAAGAAGACTAAGCGCAAGCCCTACAGGGCCATCATTTTGTGCGCTCCAGGAAGCTCAAGGTAGTGTGTACATCAATCTGAGACAATGCCTCCAAGTCCGTAATTGGCTAGGATCTAAGTGTAGACAACCTGCCACCGGTTAGTTCTGTGCACATGCAGAGAATAAGTTCTGTCGATTTTTCCCCATCCTTATCGTTACAGCTTTATCAGAATTCATTTCCTCTGATGTTTAGTCTCGCCGCATACCTACTAACCAGACAGTGCCCCGTCAAAACTAAAGCAACCATTGACACCTGGGGCTCAGCTTGAGATAGAAGATGGGATATCGACGATCAATTCCTTTTTATAAACAAGTGTTGTGGAAGTTGTAGAATACACTTTTTCGTATTATGAAAAAAGGAATTCGAACTCACTATCAATATTTTCACTCAACAGTACAATTTTCTCCCTAAATGTAGGCAATATCGTTTAACAGTAACCTATACAATTCTCGCCTTACGTTACCTACCTTCAATATTGCGCTGTATTCTTGAAAATGGTTTATATTTTACTTTAAAACAAATTATCTTAAATCCTTAAATATTTTCCTTAGTTTGAAGTAAAAAATATCTATAATTTTATGCCTTAAAGAATATGATATAAATCATAGATAACACTTGAACATATTCTATATTTAAAGTTTCCTCCTGAATATATACACAGACGCCTATCAAAACCCCCCTTAAATCATTCACCTTTAAAATATACTACAAATTTTCTTATCCTTAAACTATGCAACGATTTGTATCTTAAAATAGAATAGCAAATAATTTTTGTGATATATATTCTATAATTAAAATATGTAAAAATGTAGACAGAATGCACATTGTATGCATATTATGAATAACAAATAAAAATCTCAATATATCAAACTTAAAAGTAGGCTATGATAAATGAAGAAAGTATGGTCAATGATTAACAGACAACGATACTTGCAATGCACAGGAAGCTAAAACAAAATGCTTTATCTTAAGTGTATCAATGTAGCTTTTGTTAAACTTTAACCTAAAATTTTTGCAATCACTTAGTTTTGTTTTAAAATTTATGTGAATTTTTAATTTATCTTCAGCCTGAAAGTAGGTTTTGCATTATTAAATGTTGTACATCTGCAGGAGATCTCTTAAATATACATTAACTCTAAATGTATGAGCAATAAATTATTTTCTTTATAATTCCTGATCTGTGATTTTTCAACATGATTTTTCAATTGTGGTGCTGTGCTCTCCTAAAACTATGCAATATTCTCCTAAACTTTTCAAGTTGCTTGCAATTTAAAATTTTTATCACTGTTTTTGGAAATTTGCATATTATATTATGCAAAACTAACAATTAGGTTAAATTTAGTACTTTTGTTTACTTCCTAAAACTATGTAGTTTCTATAATTTAAAATGCAAACCCAAAAGTATGATTATCATTGGAAATCAGTATACAACATTAAAACAACGCTTATATTAGACATTTTTTAAATTATTGTTGTCTTTAAAGCAATATGAAGACGTTGGAATGGAAATGTAGTAGTTGATCCATAAATTATGATATAGTAAGGAGAATACATATTTTAAGGAATACTTTTGGGAATTTATATAGAATATAAATCTTAAACTTATTCAAACTTTTCTGTATATAAATGTATGCATCATTGAAATAACATGTATATTTCTTAGTTGTTTTATTTAATAAAATATCGATGTTGTGGGAAACTAGATGTTGAAATTATTAAAGTTTATTGCCCGTAAAGTATGCTATATTATCGAGAATAGTTGTTTAAAGCATAATTTTAATGTATCTTAAACTTCCTTTTCGACATATAAAATTATGTTTGAAGAACTTTATAATTATGAAATTAATATACTGCGGAATGTATGCAAAAATGGTAGTATATTATTCAATTCTGGTTCAATACAAATAATATTTATGTAAAAATTATTACATATAGCTAAATTGTTCATAAGATGAGAGGACCTTCTGTACATATCTAAAAGGTTTTCTAATAGTGACAGAAAGATTTGGACTGTTCATGGCGGTTATGGTGCTTAACCCTTTATTAAATTCCCTTCTTTTTATTTGTCAGACAAGAAAGACAAAACACTCTGGCAAGTTCCACCGGCAGGCAACACATGCCAATAATTAACCTTTATTATCGAATCTTCAGCGACGAGTCCCATATTACGCCAACAGGCAAAATTGCCGGATTTGAGACAATTCCAATCCTCACAAAATTCACCAAGTGACAATACATCTGCAGAACGACACTTTTTTATGTGTGTCGCCATCACTGGAGTGATCTACTGATCGATGGTATCCAATTTAGTTTGGCCAAAATTGGACGATATATACCACAATGTTCATTTCGTACGAGCGATTTGAGGGCGTGGCCATCTTACGCAGAACCGTAATGTCGTGCTATTGGACCCCATTTCGTGTGAGGTTTCCGTATGAAGCAGATCTATGCCAATAAGCCTCAAACGATAGGTGCCCTCAAAGTGAACATAACCCATGTCATCGCTCAAATTCCGAGTCATTGAAAATTGTGCCACCCGGATGACCGCCACCCAGCAACGCTATGGCAACCATTAGAACATTTTCATATTCCACACATAACGTCCTTGAAATCTGACACATATCCGTTGGTATTGGAGGTCAGTCTACATTCCCTTGAGGTTTTAGTGGTTTATAATGAACAAATTGCAATAGTGTTGCCTACTTTAAGGCAGGTTCTTATAAATTTCGCTTATATCTTTTTAGAGATTGTAAGAAGTCTTAGGGAATTACATCTTGCAGCACTTTACAAATGTAACCTTGGGTAACCCATTATTATTGCCGTGGGAAATGGGTGGCGATCGTTTACCCATTACCTACAGGGTATGGGGAAAATAATGGGTAGTTCCCCATTTTCGTGGGTGGCTACTAACGTGTTTACAAAACCCGGTTTTCGAGTTATTCGGAAAACAGGTTTTCGGGTTCGGTTTCACAGAATGAAAACCGGTGAAGTTTATTTTCGGTTTTTTCGCTTTGCATGGAAAGAATAGGTTTACATTTTTGTAGAATATTTAATACCAAATCAACGTGAAATTACATTTCTTGTCTTATTTCCTTTAACCTTAAAAAACGTCATTAGTATTCAGAAAATGTAATAACATTTTTCACATTTTAATAGACTTTAATTATAAAAAAACACTTCAGTTAATATTTTTCTTGTGAAGAGAAAAATAATTGAACTGAATTATATTTATAGTATCTTAGATGAGTTTGGGTTGAATTGTATTGGATGAAATGGACTGGATTGAGGTAAACTAGATTTGAGGGCACTGAACAGAATTGAACTGAATTAAGTTGAATTTAATTGAATTGAATTGGATTGCATTGAATTGAATTGAATTGAAATGAATTGATTGCATTGAGCTGAATTGAATTCGATTCAATTAAATTCAATTGAATTGAATTGATGTGAAATAAATTTAACTAAACTGTATTCAACTGAATTGAATTGAATTGCATTCAATTGAGTTGAACTGAATTGAATTGAATTAAATTCGTCTCAATTGAGTTGAGTTGAATTGAACTGAATTGATTTGAACTGAATTGAAATGAACATATATGAATTGAATTGAACCGAGTTGATTTTAATTGAATTGCATTGAATTCAATTGAAATGAATAGAAATTAATTGCATTGAATTCAATTGAAATTAATAAAAATGATTTTAATTGAACTGAATTGAGTGTTATTTAATTGAATTGAATTGCATTAAATTGACGCAAAAAAAACTGTCAAAATTAATTTATATACCAATTAAAATTATGTAATTGTTATTCATATTATAAAATCATTATGAAATTTGCAACTGATCATAAAACATCATTAGTATTTCAAAGTCATTTCGGTTTATTGGAAAATTCAATTCAAATTTATTGGACGTCCAATGTTCGGTTTATTGAAAAATTACGTGTTTAAAAAAACCAGCACACGGTTATTTACAAAACACCCAGTTAACCGGTTTCGGCTTGGAACACTAGTATCGACCCTTTATTTTTCCCATACCCTGTGGGTAATGGGTAAGCGTTCATTACACATTCGCCACGGTGATGTGTACGGGTTACACAATTGAAGGGGAGGACTGTAAATACGAACACTGTGTGAACATGTGATTTAATTTCTGAAGAGGTTAAACGGAAACTTCATGGGTTCAGGGAAAACTTTCTGAATGCAATTAGAACTGAATATTCCGTGTTTTAAATCACCCAGAAGTTTGCACCAATTACGAACGATGGATGCTTGAGAATCCCTTTTGTGGTTGTTGTCCGTACTAATGCTGGGTCGACATGATAGCCTACGAATTCGTGTTATCATATCGCAGTTAGGAATATTTCAACGACGGTCACGCATCAATGATTATAAGATTCCAAAATACTAATACAATTTTTCGACCGAACTCTTAAATACTTCGCGTTCCTCTTCATTGTTGAATATTCAAATTACAAAATATATAATTTTTTATCCCAAATCTGTCCAACGATTTTAATCTTAAAGTAGAATAGAACATCAATTCTTTGACAAATATTTAATAATTCAAACATGTTATATTTTAGGCAGATTGCAATTTATAAATGAGATGAAAGTAATTTTAAAATTTTCATTTATAATGTCTACTTATAGGCGTGTATATGTTAAACATCTATTATGATAGCTAAAGGTCCCCACTTGCGTGAGTGAAAAACGGAAGAACTTGTATGTAAAATATTTGACATTTTGTAAAAATACGGATTTTACGAGCTAGACCTGGAAACCTGATATTTAAAAAAAATTTTGGTTTATTTGAAAAGTATTTTTTACATACCAAACTATTTGCGTTTTCGTTAACCATTTCAGTGTTGGACAGTGTAAATTTCAAAATTTTTTCTATTGAGCTATTTACATACTCTTTTTCTCATGGCATAATTAAAAGGTTTCCAAATATTTTCTACGATTTCATTTCAAATCATCATCAAAATTCTTCACCTCAATACAAAATTTCTTTGATTACGATTAGAAATGAATTCTATTTTTAATATGCAAAGCATGAAAATTCAATTAATTTCTGCTGTATTGTCTGCGTTGTCATTATAACACAAAATTTTAATTAATTAATTACCTTACAACAACTAACACGTGACGTGACTGGGTGATTTAATATGAATCGAAAACTCTGGGTATGGGTAACCCTGTAAGGAATTCATAATTAGATGCCTGTTATTCTTTTCGCACCTTTCGTCGATAAGTCAGTCAGCCAGTCAGATTGCCAACATTTCTCAGAATTATTGACATTGTTTTTTGTGTGAATGGCAATTTTATGAAAATTAACATGTGTTTAAATATGTAGGTATGTACGTACGTACATCTTTTGTTTTGAAAATTTTGATGGAAAAAACCCATAACAAATGAATAATAATAACAATTCGATATGCGACATGTGTTCTTCGCTTAAGCTGGAGGAGGTCTTTGTTTACCATCAACAATTCTTTGATATTGTTAAATATTTAATTGAAATATTTTCTTCTACTTCGTTGATTCTCAAAACCCATCATAAGAAACATTAAATATTTGACACTTAAGTAATGTTCATCATACAATAAACTTTCAAATATTATGTCTTGTAGGCTCTCTCAGTTGTGTTTGAGTAACAAACAAATGTTGTCTGAAATTCAAATAAGAATCTTCAAAGGTGCCAGCACCGCGGCCGCCGTCTTACACTGTGCGGTTGGGTGGAGGTGAAAAAGACTTGCATGTGTAATGTTTACATCGTGTACACAAATAAGTGTAAAGTGCGGACATGTCCGCGGGTATGTAATGTAATATAATGTAAGTGCAGCTAAGCTAATAATGAGAAATGCAAATATGTACTTTGTCTGTACTATGCAAGATAGTGTAAATACTCGAGGAAGTGATAATTGAGTCATAAGATGAATGACAAAGTTTATGACGAAAAAGGGGTAAACCCAGATGCATTTTTGAGATTTTAAACTTTTTTGAATAAAACGAATAAAATATAAAAATATAAGACGCTGCAAACAACTGATAATCGTTAGATTTTAAAAGTTTTAACGAAAATAATACGACATTTTGAACAGCTGAATTTCAATCACAACCTTTTTAAAAGTTCGAAGAAACTGCACCTCTGCAGGAAAGCATGAAGAAAGAGTGCCACGGAGGAAACGATTATTTGCTCTTGTGCTGGTTGTGCAATGGTAGTGTACCCGGCTCTTGTGCATGAGAGCGTGGGTGCGTTCCCTACACGCACAGAAAAAACTCGTTGCACCCAAACGAAATCTCAGATAACTGAAGTTCGTGTGGGGACTGTGGTTGTGAGAAACGAACTTCTGTTAGTCCATGCATGTCATTTCGTTTGAGATAACCAAATAATGTTTGCCGCAAACGAATAATGAAAAATAAAAGCTTAAAACAACGTTTGCGACAAACGAAAAACGGTTCCGTCAACTGTTGTGTCGGTTACAGCAACCGAGTTATAGGTACTCCAAACTAAAAAAAACCTTTGCGAGAACTGAAAAACGTTTGCAGTAAACGAGCTATGAGAAATGAGAGTTGAAAAAACCTTTACGATACACGAACAACGATTCCACCAACTGTTCTTTCGGTTACTGCAACCGAGTTGTAGTTGCTCCAAACTAAAAATCGTTTGCTAGAACTGAAACACGTTTGCAGTAAACGAGTTATGAAAATTTAGAACTGAAAATCCGTTTGCCAGTAACGAGAAACGGTTCCACCAACTCGTCTTTCTGTTACAGCAACCGAGTTGTAATTAAAACTTTTATTTATGTCTTCCATAAGCTCTTTTTGTTTAAATTTCCAACTATTATAATTTTGGTTTTACCCATAAGTTTGTTTTAAAAAAGTTGGAATTTTTGTCTATTTTTCACTCTCTACTTACACGTCTATGTCGCCTCCCATTCAATTAACAACTAAAAGCGCAGCAAACTACAGCGCGCCAATAATCGGAACCATATTTTTTTGCCAGATATATCTGATTTGCTTGTGACATAAATTGGGTGGTGCAATGGTAGTGTGCGCGCCTCTTGTGCATGAGATCCTGCGTTCGATCCCTGCTCTGACCACCTTCAATTTCTTTCGGCGGCGGTCGTCTCACATAGTGACGGCAACACCATCGCGTCTGTAGCAATGAAAAAGCTTCTCAAAATACCTTTCGGAATCGGAGTAAAACTGTAGGTCCCAATCACTGAGTACAAAACTGGTTGTAAGAAGCTCCCCCAATTCATAATGCAATGTAAAGGGAAACCATTTATTTATTTTACATATTGAATTAAATATGTTCATTAATTCTATTAGAAGTTTAAAACGTATAGATTTATATTTAAATAACAACGAGAAACTTGTCTGCCGCTTATTAAGATAACATTAAAATTATACTGCCAACTTTTAGGGTAATTTTACTTAAATTCCCAAAACATACCTTATGGATGTAAATGAAAGAAGTCATGCATAAACCAATACTTTGAATACAAAATACTTCCCTTTACATTCCATGAAGGTATTAGGTATTACTACTCTCAACCAGTGGGCTGTGCGCTTTCTAGTTTTACACTCGCTGTGGTTGCGAGAACCTCTCCTCAATCCCTTCGTAGGATGTACTCGTAATTGGAAACGGGGCTCTTCAGTTACTGATTGGGACATAAAACAAACGTTCAAAAATATAATTAAAGTTTTCAGGAACCTAAAAGCATTATCGGCAGCATACTTTTAGGATGCAGGACGTTTTTTGCTTACGCCTCTACACTTTTGTCTGACAATTAATTACTCGACACATTTATTCTCAGACACATTGATATTTCAGTTCTAATTTAAGTCTTAAATAACCTACAATTCATGGATATTTTTCCCCCGAATCCCATGTCTTTATTCCAAAATAAATAGAGAAATTCATAGTTAATTCGCTGCTAATCCCCTTCTAAGCAACCTCATCAAAATTAGCTTAAATCTTAATGAGAATTTCTTCAAATTTTCTTCTCGCTTAACGCCATCTCACTGTTTATAGACAGTCACATCCAATCATCGTATGTCTGGGGGTCTGTCAGACAGTTTTAGTCTTAACTGTATTTAACATAAAACATTGTTGTTTTCCGTCATTGTTTGTATTTGTTATTTGCAGCAAATCAATCATGATGACACATTCTTTCGCACCGTAAAACTCCAAAATGAGAGGAGGATTATCGAATAGAGGGTGGATGGATGTATGGATGAATGAATGGATGGCTGCATGTATTGATGATGGGATATGGTTACAGGCGGCCCGTCAATTTAAAGGTGGACAGTTTGATTTGTTTGTTATATACTCTACAGAGTGATTACCATGTAAACAATAGCATTAAATAGGAGGGGAACTGACTACAGAGGCAAAGAGGGAAAGTTTTTTCAAACAACAAAATCGAATTGGAAAAGCAAAAGTAATAAATTATATTGGATTTAAGTTGATAACTTTATTTAAAGTTTACGACAGCAAAGTAAATCAAACTCCTAGGTCGCTTGTATTTAATGCTAAAGGCTGAATGAACTAGAAGCCAAAAATTTGTTACATACAAAACATATCTTACGGATATACGACGAAACTAATTCTATTGCATACCTTTAGGTTACTCCATACGTTCTGTCTTAGATTTGGTTATTTGCTGTTACATTTAAAATATTATTTTCAGTAGTTTGGCTATTTCGTTTAGAATCTACATGTTTTTTAACTTTAGAGTTGCTGGTTGTAAGAAGTAATTTTAAGCGGCCAACACGCTCTTCAATCGTGAACATGATCATCGTTATCTTTGACATTTATTGTCGCCCTGATACCATTCTCGGCATCAAATTAGGAATCGATCGATGTTTTTTGCATCACCATAATGCTTACAAAACTTTTAGGTCAAATTTTTGATATGACTGATCCACTTTAGTATATACAGTATGTTCTCTGATTTAGCGTTCGTTTTACTACATTATAACATAACAAATCACAAAATGCAGCAAACTTTGAGGATAAACTAAATGGATATTTATATTGTATACTTTTGGGGTAACTTTATAAACATTGTGATATAAACATCACAAAATCCAACTTTATTTGCGGATAAACTAAGAGGATGTTTACGGTGCATACTTTCGGGATAAATTGATAAACATAATTGCCAATTGTTTCATTAATCGGATATTAAATTTTATATTTTCGTAAATTTTGTCAATTGGCCATCGGTGGTGCAATGGTAATGGGAGCGGCTTTTGTGCATGAGAACGTATGTTGAATCCCTGCTCCAACCACCTGTCATCTCGCTTAGTGACGACGACAATATCGAGTTTTTTGCCATGAAAAAGCTACTTAAAATACCGTTCGGAACCGGTCTAACACTTTAGGTCCCACTAAGTGAGTGTAAAAGTAGAACGCGCAAAGCTCACTGGTTATGAGAAGGGTGTTCAATCATAAACTGGCACCAGATCAAATTTTTGTTTGCATTATTGAATATTTTATCTTTAAACATTATAAATTAAATGTTTCTCAATTTAAATTTTCAAAAGAGAAGTTTCGTTGGAATGGATTTTAGATTTCATCGACGTTAACTCAAGGAGGCAATCAGTAGGGCGGTCAAGAGTTGGCCATAACTCCGCCTAACATCATACTTACTGATAGTCCAATTTACTATGATGCCATGGAGAATTTCCATTGATATTTTTGGCGACTAACGCCAGTAATGTAGGATTCCAACTCGGCAAATGTAGCCTATTTATTAGTGCAGCATTAGGAATTTAGGTAACCCCAAAGGAAAGAGTCAAGCGGTGAGATATCGCCTGATCTATTCATCAGCCGGATGCGAGATATTAAATCTTCGCCGAATTTTTTTTAGAAATAATGTAATAGCTTCACGGACTGTGTGGCAAGTAGCTATGTGTTGGTAGACCCACCTGTCAGCGAGATCAATTTTGGGCAGCATATATTTCGTCATCGTGGCGCTATAGCGGCCGCCATACCCAGTTATTTTTGATGCTGTATTTTTGAGGAAATATATTCCGATGATTTCAGCACCCTAAAAACCAGACCAAACTGTTGTTTTATCCTGAAGTATTGGCAGCTCTTGAACCGTTTTGGAATGGTCTTAAGCCCAAATAAAGCAACCACGCCCCTTGACGTAGACTTAAAGCCTGAAATGGAGCTTATCGCTGAACAAAATTTTGTTCGAAAGCAGTGAATCATGTTCAACCTTTGCTAGAGCTAAAAAGCGAAAACGATGATCATTCGGAAGGTTGGCCGGACTTAAATGATCAAATGTCAAACAAAACTACCAATACATATTGATCTGTCATGGACTATGTACTAAAAAAGATAGTTATAAACGAATCTCCCGGCGTTATAAGGTTAGGCGGAAGTGGTTATCATTATTGACACACATTAGTCCAATGACGAGCGTTGTGATGCCGTAAGACGTCATATTCCTTCCCCAATGGAGAATATGGCATATGAGGTACCAATTTGTAGCCCATTTTATGTAATTTTGCCATTGAAACTACACACGTGTGCACCCATACGTTTATGGCCAATTGAGAGCAAACGCGGCACCCAACTTGCAGACGGTTTTCTTAAGCCCAACTGATCATTTAAAATCGAAACCACACTACCATATGAAATGCCTATGGCATAAAATTTTAATTTTAATTTTAATTTTAATTTTAATTTTAATTTTAATTTTAATTTTAATTTTAATTTTAATTTTAATTTTAATTTTAATTTTAATTTTAATTTTAATTTTAATTTTAATTTTAATTTTAATTTTAATTTTAATTTTAATTTTAATTTTAATTTTAATTTTAATTTTAATTTTAATTTTAATTTTAATTTTAATTTTAATTTTAATTTTAATTTTAATTTTAATTTTAATTTTAATTTTAATTTTAATTTTAATTTTAATTTTAATTTTAATTTTAATTTTAATTTTAATTTTAATTTTAATTTTAATTTTAATTTTAATTTTAATTTTAATTTTAATTTTAATTTTAATTTTAATTTTAATTTTAATTTTAATTTTAATTTTAATTTTAATTTTAATTTTAATTTTAATTTTAATTTTAATTTTAATTTTAATTTTAATTTTAATTTTAATTTTAATTTTAATTTTAATTTTAATTTTAATTTTAATTTTAATTTTAATTTTAATTTTAATTTTAATTTTAATTTTAATTTTAATTTTAATTTTAATTTTAATTTTAATTTTAATTTTAATTTTAATTTTAATTTTAATTTTAATTTTAATTTTAATTTTAATTTTAATTTTAATTTTAATTTTAATTTTAATTTTAATTTTAATTTTAATTTTAATTTTAATTTTAATTTTAATTTTAATTTTAATTTTAATTTTAATTTTAATTTTAATTTTAATTTTAATTTTAATTTTAATTTTAATTTTAATTTTAATTTTAATTTTAATTTTAATTTTAATTTTAATTTTAATTTTAATTTTAATTTTAATTTTAATTTTAATTTTAATTTTAATTTTAATTTTAATTTTAATTTTAATTTTAATTTTAATTTTAATTTTAATTTTAATTTTAATTTTAATTTTAATTTTAATTTTAATTTTAATTTTAATTTTAATTTTAATTTTAATTTTAATTTTAATTTTAATTTTAATTTTAATTTTAATTTTAATTTTAATTTTAATTTTAATTTTAATTTTAATTTTAATTTTAATTTTAATTTTAATTTTAATTTTAATTTTAATTTTAATTTTAATTTTAATTTTAATTTTAATTTTAATTTTAATTTTAATTTTAATTTTAATTTTAATTTTAATTTTAATTTTAATTTTAATTTTAATTTTAATTTTAATTTTAATTTTAATTTTAATTTTAATTTTAATTTTAATTTTAATTTTAATTTTAATTTTAATTTTAATTTTAATTTTAATTTTAATTTTAATTTTAATTTTAATTTTAATTTTAATTTTAATTTTAATTTTAATTTTAATTTTAATTTTAATTTTAATTTTAATTTTAATTTTAATTTTAATTTTAATTTTAATTTTAATTTTAATTTTAATTTTAATTTTAATTTTAATTTTAATTTTATTATTACAATATTAACGTGAAGAATAAATTTCATTTAAACAAAACACACTGATTTTGATATCTACGTCACACATGTGGTTACCCGCCGCGTTTTGCTAATGTTATTTTTGCCAAATTAATCCTTGTTAACAAATGACGAAATTTATGTTAAACTTACTTGGTTTTCTGAGTTTTAATGTGTTGTTTGTTTTCTGATGTTGGTAAACGGTATAGTTTCAGAGTCTTTATGCAAGCAGGGGCATTGGGTTTAAAAATGTACAAAAAGTATAGCATACCTGAGGGATATGCGTCAAAGCAATTGCAATTACATACTTTTAGACTACCTTATATATTTTAGTTTTAATTTGAATTTCTATTTTGGTTTTTATTTTTATTTCTATTTCGATTTCGATTTTGATTTTAGGATTCATTTTTATGTTTATGTTTATTTTTATATTTAATTTTAATTTTATTTTTATTTTTATTTTTATTTTTATTTTCATTTCTATATTTATTGTAATTTTTATTTTTATTTTACTGTTACAATATTAGTGTGAAGAACAAATTTCATTTAAGCAAAATACAGTGATTTTGATATCTGGGTCACACATGTGGTTACCCGTGGCGTTTTGCTAATTTTATTTTTTCAAAATTAATCCTTGTTAACAAATGATGGAATTTATGTTAAACTCACTTAGTTTTCTGAGTCTTAATGTGTTGTTTCATTTGTTTCTGCCTGTGAAAACCACTTTATAATTATTATTTTTACCAAGAAATTCATCATCACCGCGAAATGTGTAGATGACACATGCTGCATGCAGCATGCAACAAAAAAAATATGTGAAGAGAACTTGTGTCAACATTTAACAACATAAATAAATAAATATATATATATTTAGGAATAAAATGAACTCGTTGTCGCTGATGTGGTGAGGAAGATGTATGAGGATGTAACACTTGGAAAGTTGTTTAAAATTAGCTCAGCACGAGGTTACTGATGTGAAAGAGTTCACAAAAATGTGCAACACAAGAGTGATGATGAGTTGAAAACAAACAAAAAAAAAACATATTACATGCCTCTCAAGTTGAAATGCAACATATGAATGAAATTGTATATCACTACTTAAAACAGGGTAAAATATTAACAAGCAGTATGGTGACGGAACCTATAGAGAGCTTAAAATCTTATGATATTATTGTCATCACTTTAGCTTGATTGCAATAACCTTAAAACGCAGGCATATTGCTTGCGTTGATTTCGACTGTTCTAGTTATAAGTGCCCCCCTTTAAAGAAAAATAAATTGGGGTTTATTTTAATAAATTTTCGCTGCACACGATTTAGAGATTTGTAGAATTAATAAGGGACGAAGCTTCGTATGAACTGCATACGAGGCGCTTTGAAAGCTCCTTCACTTTTTGAACTTTATTCGTGGATAAATAAAAAGCAAAACTGCTCCTGTGACTATCTGTTAATAGACTATTGTACAATTTTAAGCCAACTGCGTTATATAGCATGTATTTGATAGCCATTGAAACCAGCGAACCTCGTAAAATGGGCGAAATGTGAAAAAATTAGATTTCGTGTTCTCATCAGCAATTATTTTTTGTGTATAAACGCATCACCGAAAACAAGGATAGGCTTGTCGAACACTATGAAGCTCTGCACCATGAACTTCAATGGTTAAAAAGTGGACGCGCCAGCACAAGTAACGCCAAACTATCATTGCGCAAAAGAGATCGCCACACCAGAATTCGTCGTTAATATCCATGGAATAATATTGGACAATCGGAGAATGATAGTGCGTGAGGCGGCTGAGACTGTAGGCATCTTAATTGAGCGGGTATATAACAGTTTACATAAATATTTTAATATGTCAAAGCTAACCGCGCGGTGGGTGCCGCGATTACTTACACTCGACCATAAACGCAACCGTGTGTCCTACTCAAAGGAGTGGTTGGCGATGTTCAACTGCAATTCAAAGTAGTTTTTGTGTCGTTTCTTATCCGTGGACGAAAGACCGTTGACTAAAAAGACTAAGGAACAGTCACAGCAGTGGACTTATGCGGGCAAAGCTGTAACAAACAAGGTCAAGTTGAGTGTGATGACCAACAAAGTCGTGGTAATAGTTGTTTCGGGAAGCATGCGGAGTGAATCACAGTGGTTACGTTGGAAAAGGTAAAATCATCACCGGCCAATATTACTCACAGCTGTTGGATAGACTAGACATTGAGTTGAACCAAAAATTATTGTATTTGGCGAAGAACATTTGCTGTTCCACCATGACAAGGCACGTGCGCACAGGTGTGTTTTTGCGATGGAAAAAATCCATAAATTGGGTCGCCAAATGGTACCTCGTTTGCCAGACTCTCCAGATGTAGCCCCCAGTGACTACTATATATTTTTAAACCTGAATAACTGTGCGGTAAGAGATTTGGGTCCAATGATTCATTGAAGCACACACCTATCTTGAGAGCCTTGAGAAATCCTATTATTTTGAAGTCTTACAAAATCAAAGATATGTTTTTTTCTGATAGAAAATCAAAAATTTTAATGAAAATTTTCGATAACCTGCTTAGTTCTTGAGATGTCAGGGGCGAAGAAATTTCTTTCCGATTTTTTTTTTTAAAAATGGGTTTTTGAGTTTGAGATCAATATTGATTTTTTTTATGTTCGATATCATCAGGAAACTCGCAAAATTTTTATTATTTAAAATAAAATCATAATACAAAAATCAAAAAATTATTTTAGAACGTTTTCTAGCTTAAGTACTATTTTGAGATAATAGGGGCTCCGCCAAATAGTGTGGTCAAACAAGTCGAATATCATGGATTGGTTCGCAACGGTTTATTTGATGGAAAAATATATACTCAGTTTTAGAGGTTTTAAGCTTTTCCGAACTGTCGATAAACTTCATGCTTTGGATAAACCTCCTGCCATGCTGTCTCAGTTCACCAGAAACTTTTGAAGATTATATATTAAAGTTCTGACGGTTCACCATCCATCTTGTACATGATATCGTGGGTTCAGACTACCTTACGGTGCGTTTACACGGGACAGTTGGAGACAAGATAGTTGAGAATATGTATTAGTTGTCACAAAGACAAAAATTGGTTGTGTGACGTACGCGTCCAGCCAGTTATAAAGACAGTACAGTTTTAAGCAACCGCCGACAGTGTCGTTTCGTTAAATTTCGTGCTCTGGTTTTTTATTTCTTCGCTATTTTGCCATTGTGTTTTGTCTTACTTCTCCAAATTACAATGGAACTGATGTACTCTGCAAAATTAGACATGTATTCATGTTTATATGTTTGTATTGTCAAACAATATTTCAATCAAAATTATCAACATTTTCAAATACAAATATATTTTCCAATTTGTAAAGTCGTTTGCGATGTTTTGCTTTTTTCTCAAATTACTACGAAACGTCACCGATATGGCCGATGACTAGTAGAGGTTGACGCAGTAGGATTTGTTGTAATTGTGTGAACCAACAACAGGCATTTGTTTTTTGTTTCATGACTAATCGTCAAATTCAACACAGATCCATATGAACGAACACAGTAAACAAAAAAGTACAACAACAAAATACACTGAATTTAACAGATGGAGTCATAAGAAAGTAAACTCAGTTGTTCTATTGCGCCAACCTTTACTAGTTCAGCCATTGTCTGGCCGCTTATGTCAAATCTCTTGCCGAAGCTACTGTCGGCGAAAAATCAGAGACAGTTGCGAGGCAAGTGAGAGAATTGTAAATGTGGTAGTAAAAATGTGTGAATGTATTGCTACTGTCGGAGCAAAACTGTCCCGTGTAAACGCCAGGTTACGTTTCCTTCGGTGGCAGTTACCACGCCTAATGACGTCGACACTATCGAGTATTTAGTAAAGAAAATGCTTCCCAAAATGCCGTTCGGAACTGGTGTAAAAACTTTAGGTTCCAGTCAGTGAGTGTAAAACTAGCAATCGCACAGTTCACTGGTATTGGGAAGCTCTCCCCAATCCTTTCATGGAATATGGTTGGAAGCCGTTATTAGTTTTTTCCCTTCTTGAATTAATATGCAGTGATTTATTCCAAACATATACAACTATCTTTTTTTGTTGTTTGGATGCAAATATATAGTATGTTTGGAGCTTGTCGCAAATATAATATACTTGTGTCCAAACACATTGTGTTTGCTATTCAATATTACATATTTGAGACACAATGATTAATATGTTATAAGATATGTTTTTGCGAACCACATATATTTATGTTTGTTATACAAATATAGCTGTATTTGTTGCAGGGTCTATGTTCTCTCGAGATCAAGAGAATATAAGAGGGATAACGAGAGTCTATCTTGTAAGTGCGTATCTGTATTTCTGCACTATCTCACTCAGTGAGTCATAAATATTCCTGAATTGGCGTGTAAGTTGAAGATGAAGTATTTTTTATTTTAGATGATGTATTGAATTTTAATTTCGTGTATTCAGTCGTCAATGGGTCACCGGACAAACGTTATCAAAGGCTCTTGATCAGTGAAAAGAGAACAAACGAAGGATCGGACGGTTAAATGGGTTGTGATCCCCTTCTTTGAAATTCGGAAGGCCTTCCCTACACATTACCTCCTCCTTTCTTTTAACATTGCATCAGATTGGGAGGCAATGCGTTCCTTGTCCATGCCCTAAAGAAGGCCTGAGAAGGCATGCAAACAGGAAGGCCTTAGAAGGCATTTACGTTAATTTATTTTTTTTAAACAAAAATAAAATTGAAATAATTTATTTTATCACAAAATCACTATCCACTTCTACATATTTATTTATAAGTTTGTATGTATCTATCTTAGAAAATTTTACCACGACCAAATTCAAATTGAAAAGTTTAGAAATACCCTGAAAAATATTAAATAAAAAATATAATTTTAAAATTTGTATTAATTAAATTATGGTTAAAAGGAATGGGACAAGAAATTTCTCAAAATTTTAAAAATCTTCTTCTTGATTATATCTGATGAAAAAATCATGCATTCCGCAGGCCTTATTTTAGGAAGGCATTACAAAATAACCATTCTGCATGACTTATTTGTGGAAGACTTTGCTACTTCCGCCGCTGGAATGTTACTTTGGTTTTTGTGTATGTGTTTCGTATATATGTATGTGTGCTACCAAAGTCAGAAACGATTTTGAGGAAATAAACTGGAAAGGGCAACAAAGTGGAGCCCTTTGTCTGCCCGAGTCTTTACTGAAACAATCGGAAGGGCGGACCATTTGTGAAATAAGTGTAATAAACAAACACAAGTAATTAATCCACGCTTGGCTTGCATGAACTTGATTTGTATATAAATATCTTGTTTGTGTATCAATGCATAGTGATCACAAACGCATAGCTGAAACCTTCTGCAAACAAAAACGTGAGAGACGATTAAGAAAGGAGAAGTAAAAGAGCAGCAGATAGATTCTCATTTCATGAAAAAATAACAAATAATGCATTCAATGCAAATAAATGTAAAAAGACCCGTTTTAAATCTATTAAATTTTTGTATTAATTATTTATAAATGTGGATTTATATTGATAAAACTAATTTTAATAACATTAACCAAAAACTAAAAATCCGAAGAATAATTCGTTTCTAAATATTATTATATTTGGGAGGAAATTCCCATATGTTTCCACGTAAGTATATGTAGGTTTGGTGGAAACTCGCGAATACTTCCACGTAAGTATATGGATGTTCGGGATGAAGAACGCATATGTTTCCACGTAAAAACATACATGTTTGTCAGTAAACCTGATACTGTTTGCATTTAAATACAAGTAAGTTTGGGACTTGCCAACATATGAATGTTTGAACTGTGTTCCAAACATATACATGGTTCCTGCAGAATATGTTTTTGGGAAAATATGTTAGAGAGACCGTTATTTTTCAGCGCGTAACGGTTGAGTTTTTAATGATTTCTTGCGCTTCAGCAAATAAGACAATAATTTACTTACTTTTTTCGATTTCGTCAAGAAATCACGGAAATATTGTATTATACCTTAGCAAAAGATAGAAATGTTAAGTTGAAAAAAGTCAGATACTAATTTGCCACTCATCGGTTTTTTACAAAATATTGGAAATAATTATTTAAAAACTTTTTAGTTTCAAGGATATACTACATTGCGATTTACAAAATAAGAATATAATTTATTTACATTTTCCGGGGTCGCCAAATAATTATAGAAAATATTCGATTAAAACTCAGAAAAAAGGAAATGTGAACACATGAAAATTGAGCGACAGAAATCTTTATAGAAAGCCCCCCTCCCAACCCTCTAACAAAAACTAAGATCTATGGAGGGCTCTTGGATGTTAATCGTATAAATGCAATTTTAATGAATGGAGGTGCATAATAATGGTCTTCACTGTTTCTTCACTGCAACTTTAGCACGACCAGAATACACTCTAGTCTCAAGAGTAGATTAGGGGCCATCATATCATCTTCGTCATCATAAAGTTGTAGGAGATGAGGATGATGATGCTGGTAGTTTTTGCTTTTATTTATCTTTTTTTTTTTTGGAGGCAACAAAGATGTTGATGCACTGTGGTGGTGGAGGTGGTGGTGTTGCTGTAGATCTATTTGTGTAGATTTGTGAAGTTGGTGTTATTATTACTGCTGCTGTTCCACGAGAAGCGTGAACATCTTTCGGGGGTTTGTCCGTCTTTCCGTTTGTCTCTGGCTCGGTAGTTTGTTCCCATTTGGCATCAACGCTGTGCTGATTGATAACACTGCGGGCGGTCTTTTGTTATGATACTCGTATCGTTTTGTTTTTTATGATTACTTGTACATAAACTACAATGTATATTGTATCTGTCTTATACTGTAATACAGTGTATAAAATATTGGATGTGTTAAATATTAAACAAATTTTACTTTTAGAACAAAAACTTCAATTCCTCACATCTAATCGCATAAGGGGGCGGCGGCAGCGGTAGCCAAAAGTTCCACTTAAACTTTTCCTTAATGGAGTGATATTTGATGAAATTTATTGTTTCCGTTTGTGGAAAGAAATTGGTTTCTACGGCAACGCGTGGCTTTAATAAACAGGAAATTCGGGATTGGAAGTTTTAATACAAAATTAATGCTTGCACATGGTGAAACTGGTTTAAAACACTTTAAGTTATAGTTGGTTCAGCAGGAAACTGGAGTGTGGTAATTTATATTTTTTATTATTTTGAAGAAATTGAAATTTAAGTTTAACAACTTTAGAACTGCATAATATAAGTAAGTATACAACAGAGAATTTGTTAAGCCATAAATAATGATATATGCAGTTTCACTCCTTTTTTGTATTATTTTTGTTATTTTCATAACATTTTCTTTGTGTGCCAGTTGCCACCAAACAAGGCCATACAATATATTGGCAGCACTAAAATTATAGATTTTATTTGCCTTGAGCAGTATTTCAGGCTAAGTGTTGCATTTGATATTCAATTCAATTGTTGTGCCAACAAAAACCAAAAAAAAAATCAATATTTGGGAAAACTGTATAATTTTTTCTCCAGAATATTATTTCAAATTGCTTAAACAACTTTAAAACATATGTTAGACTTTATATTTTAAAATGTATCTTACCAGGTTGAATTTGATGTTTCGGGATTTGAGAACAAAAACAAATATTAATCATCGAAAATCACTTTATTGTTTTTCAGAATATTCCCCATGAAGATTTATACACTTTTGCATGCGTTTGAACCAATTGTCGAAACACTTTTGCCACCCTGATTGAGGTATCTCCAAAACATGCATTCTGAATGCAGCAACCGCTTCTTCAAGTGTCGAAAAACGTTGACCTCTCAGTTTGTTTTTTACGTACGGGAATAAAAATAAGTCATTCGATACCAAGTCAGAACTATACGGCGGATGACCCATCAAATCGATGTTTTGGGTGCTCAAACATGCAGTTGTTTCAGCCGATGTGTGAGAGCTCGCATTGTCGTGGTGAAGATTGATCCGTCTTCGGCGGTTGGTTTTCCTGATTTCTCGGAAGACAACTGGCAAACAAATGGTTGTGTACCACTCAGAATTCACTATTCTGCGTTGTTCTCGTGGTACGGTTGCGACATGTCCGGTTTTTCCGAAAATACAGGCGACCATTTGCTTGGAAGTGTTTCGGGCGCGAACAACTTTTGTTCGATTTTGCACATCTTGAAACACCCATACAGTTTACTTTCGGGCTCATTCGCGTAAATCTAGGATTCATCACCTGTCACATGTCATAGACGTGTTTCGAAGCACCGCGATCGTATTTTTTGAGCATTTCTTTCGACCAATCGACACGAGCCTTTGTGTGAGCGATTGACAAACTGTGTGGGATCCAACGGGAACAAATTTTTTTGGCAGTCAAATGTTTACGCAATATTGAATGTATAATGGTCCCACTAATGCCTAAGGTTGTCTCAATCTCACGATAGGTCACATGACGATCTTGCAAAATCAGTTCGCGCACAGCATCGATGGTTTTCGGAACAACAGCTGATTTTGGACGACCTTCACGAAATTCGTCTTGGAGTGAACTACGACCACGATTCAATTCACCATACCATCGATAAACACTGGTCGTAGATGGAGCTTCATCGCCAAAAATTGAATTAAGTTCATCCATGCACTGTTGCTGAGCTAATCCACGTCGAAAGTTGTAAAAAATAATCGCACGAAAATGTTCACGATTTAATTCCATTTTTGGGCCGAGATGAATCTTTTAAGTTACTGTGAACAACACAAATAGTGTCCAACTTTACGATAGAGCTGCCAGTTGCCAGATTGCAACAATAGTGTTGCCAAATCCCGAAACATAAAATTCAACCCGTACTTTGCTAACCATATTTTGGGAATCTACATTATGATGAAATTTGGTTTTTCCTTTTACTATTTCCATTTTCCGGTAATAAAATCATTAACATTATTTATTCATTGTGACTGTGGGTAATTTTCATTACTATCCGTTTTATTGCCTGAGGGGTTCTAAGTGTCTTGTGGTCTCAATTAAAATTTTTACAGCTAATTAAGTGTTTTAATAAAAAACTAATAAAGTAAAAAATGTAAATTTCCCTCAAAATATGGAGGTTTGATAAAAATACAATTTAAACGAATTGAAGTCAGAATTTTAAACCATTTTTGATAATACGAAATATTGTCAGCAATATTGGCACTAATGTCTGTCCGTAAGGGTAACTAGTGAAAACTTCCATTAAAACATCAAGATCTGAGTTCGAAATCTTCCACCCGAAATAGCTCAACAAGTATGAAGACATGAACTAGTAAGATATGAAAGACTTCCAGTGCCACTAGTTCCATAATTATAAACAAACGATCTTCGCAAATTCAGGTCAACTTCATTAACTCTATTCCAATACGTTTATTCCCTATATTCGCAACAAAAACGCGGAAGTTACTTTATTTTTATAACATATTGTTACGATTTTCCTTAATCGCCCTTTTTACAGCTGTTTTATTGCCAATAATAAAACAAGGCTGTTTTTTTTAAATTATGATCAGTACAACAGTTGCAATTCCTTTTTGGAACGAAATTCCTTATCGCACGTTGCGGGATGGGGGCTATATGAAAAAAAAATTACACAACTTTTGTTTTAACATTATTACGCTACATCCCAGTATCACGAGTATGAACTACATTGTTTACTTTTGGTTTGGTTTGTGTCTAGACTATCTAAATGTCTCACATATGTTGGGAAATTTCTTGTTTAATGGGAAGTTTTCTAGGTGGAGCCTGTAACCAATATTTAGTATATGTATATTGTAAAGGGTCCGCCATCTAACGTTTTTTTTTTCAACTAGTGCTTATTTCGTGAAAGGTAACACTTAGCTCATGTCTGATTTGACAGATAATTAGTTTTATCCTTCCACTGAACGAATATGGTTGAGTATACGCTTGAGAAACCCTGGGAAATATTGCGACATTACTTTGTTGTAATGTTGCAGAATGTGTGCGAAAATTGCGTACGGATTTTGGAAGAAGAGAAGCACCGTCAGTTCCGTATGTTCGTTATCTTGTGAAAAAAGTGAAAGAAACTGGCATCCTCATCGATAAACCAAAGCGTGAAAAGCCAAAAATAGTGCGTACACCCGAGAATATTGCTGGTGTGGCAGAAAGTGTGCGTGAAGCGCCATCAACAGCAATTTGTGAAGCCATTGGTGAAATACAGCTGCACACAATCGATAATGTGCTTAAAAATTGGTCCAATCGTGTAGGCTACTGCATGGCCAGCCGAGGCAGCCATTTGAGTGAAATTATTCTCCATTATTAACCGGAAGGATTGTACTTTCAAATAAAAGAAGAAATTTGAGAAAATTTTTTTTTATAGCGTTTTCAAAAAAAAGAGGTTATTTGGCGGACCCGTTAGTTTTGAACCCAATAAAAAGTAAATTTAAAAAAGCCAAAGTGAAAGAAGTTTAAAAAAGAAAATTTTCTTAAATAAGTGCCTTTTCTTACAAAAAGTAAATTTTCTCAAAAAATGCCTATTCATATTCTTAATAAAGTACCTTTTCTTAAAAAAGTACCTTATATTAAAGCAGTGAATACGTAATGACTTTTCGCACTTCCCTCGTACTAATATCAAAGGCAACACTGATCCCATCAATTTTGAGCAACTTCCGTCATTTGCTTTGCGTTTAACAGCTGTTCAAAACATACAACCTCGTGAATTTTTTTAAAACAGGAAAAAAGTGATTTTCGAGTGCCCATTAAACATTGTTTTTTTGGGGAAAAAAACCGTCAATTAAACCAAGGAAAAGCTTGATAAATACTAAGGGGACTCTGCACCATCGATTTCAATGGTAAACAAGTGGTTTTCTGGCTTTCGTTGTGGTCGCACCTGTACAAATGACGCTGAACGTTCTGGACCGGCAATTGAGGTCAATACAACCGAAAATGTCGAAAAAATCCACTACATGGTGTTGGCCGATCGAAGAGTAAAAGTGCGTCAGATTGTTGATGCCATAGGCATTTCATATAGCAGTGTGGCTTCGATTTAAAATGATCAGTTGGGTTTAAGAAAGCTGTCTGCAAGATGGGTGCCGCGTTTGCTCTTAGTTGGCCATAAACGCAAGGGTGCACACGTGTGTAGTCTCAATGGCAAAATTTCATGAATTGGGCTACGAATTAGTACCTCATCCGCTTTAGCCCCCAGGGACTATTTCATATTTCCAAACCTAAAGAAATGGCTCGGTGGAATGAGATTTAACTCCGCCGATGAAATTATTGATCAAACAAATGCCTATTTTATGGATCTCGAAAAATCCTTTTCTTGGAAGGAATACAAAAATTGGAGAAACGTTGAACAAAGTGTATTGAGCTAACAGGAGATTATTTTAAAAAATAATTTTTTTTTTGCTAAAAAAATTCTGTTCATTCAAAAAGTCACGGACTTATTTATCCGCCCTCGTACATTTGCTTAAAAAAATAAAAGTTTATCCGTTTAAGTTTTTATTATTCGATCTTTCAGTTGTTATGTTCTTTAATACTTGTTCGGTTCAAGATCAGTATCTATTAAAAAGTTAATAGAAAAATTAAAAAAGAATTTTGTGAAATTGATTAATGTGGTGGATGGTTGGACATAGCAATTTCAATGCCCACCAAGTCATATCATCAGTTCCCTTCTCCACAAGGATTTAGGTATATCATCACACATTATAGGGATAAACAAAACTCAACTTAGCGAGAATTGTTTCAACACTCCTACTTGTGCGAAAACATCCACAACAAATACCTTGCCATATCCATCAATGTTCACAACATCGAAAAGCCATTGCATAGATGTTGTTATTTTATAAAAGATACAAAAATTTCCATGAGATTACTTAGATACATTCCCAACCATCCACCATAAGAGTCAATTTTTCAAACTTCTTTTTTAATATTACTATTAAAAAGTACTTTTTCCATGAAAAAGTTTCATGAAAAAGTACTTTTTAATAGTTATTGATCTTGAACCGAACAACTATTGAAGAACAAAAGTGAATTTTCTTACAAAAAGTACCTTTTCTTAAAAAAAGCATTTTCTTAAATGGTACCGTTTCTTAAAAAAGTAAATTTTCTTACAACAAATTGCCTTTCCTTAAGAAACTAAATTTTCTTAAAAAGAGTAAATTTTTTGTGAAACAAAATAACTCGTAAAAATTTACCTATTCTTGAAAAAAGGGTCAATTCTAAAAAAAATTCACAGCTCTTCAAAAAAATCTTTTCTTCAAAAAAAAAAAAAATTACAAATACATTTTCTTACAAAAATTCCTTTTCTTAAAAGTACATTTTCTTAAGAATAAAATAGTACATTTTGCGTTATTTCTTGATATAAGTAGCCTTTCGGAAAAGAAGTAAATTTTCTTAAAAAAAATAACCTTTTCCTAAAAAGAGTACAACTTCTTTAAAAGTACCTGTTTTTAAAAACAGTACTTCTTTGCTAAAAAATGCATACTCTTATGGATTTGTCTTGCAGAAAGTACTTCTTCTTAAAAATAGGACTTTGTCTTTAAAACAACATTTGCTTTTATTAAAAGGCGTACCTCTCTTTAAGAAAGGTCCCTTTCGGGAAAATATAATACATATTCTTACAAAAAGGACCTAAAAATATACTTTTTTTTTTAAAAAAAAAACTACATTCTATAAAAAAAAAGAATTTTTCAATTCACATGTGTGAATTAGTATCGATCGAAGATCCCTAAGTATCAACATCACTGAATGGCCTATAATTCCAACAATGAGAACAGACAGAATTTGTCCACCATGTTCTTCTTTTTCCCCATGCTTTCTCGCATTGTTGCAATGCTTTGAGGCAAGTTTTAATCTATATCACAGAGTTGTATTTACCGTAGTATATCATTTTTGAAGACCGTGCTAGTGTCAGTTACATTTATTTGTATTTGAATTTTATTGACCGATTTAGTAGTTAGGCATCTAATGATGAACTTGTCACGGAGTTCGAACCTAGTCATGCCAGTGAGTGTGTGTTGAACTGAATTGCTTATTATTTCCAACAAAAACTAACCATTTTTCAATTAGAAAAATATTCATGTCTTGTAAGCTTGTAGTATGTATTTCTCATACATTAACCAAAAACGTAGGTATTTAATAGGTATTTAATAATATTTAATAAAAAAGTTATAGACTATTTAAACCACCCCACCCTGTACACCCATTCTCTTTATTTAAATAAGTTAACATTCACAATTACTAATACTTCGCGCTGCTTACTGTCCGGCGTTTAATCACGGACTGACTCATAATGTTAAAAACTAGGCTATTTATACGAGTTATGCTTCTCGTCACACTGTTTCTAGATTGTCCCACCCAATTCCAGAACCAGTATTGCCGTTTTGAAATCTGAACGCATTTGCAACCGATTCGTCAACTGGCGTGTGCTAAAGGTATACTTTCAGGCGGAGCATTAATCGCCTTGTAATTTATTTTATATTAAAAGCTTTTACTTAATCGCAATTAATTAAAAGCTTTTACTTAATCTCAGGCCACCGTGGTTTGCATTTTACCTACTGCCAGGATGACCATGTTTTAGCTGCTTAGTATGGATCAGGTTTAGTTTATTCAGTTTTGATCCACCGTTGGCCAGGGGGTTGGCTCATCCGCATTCTAAGGCCAGAAGAATATGAGCACAAGGTCGAAGAGCTTCAGTGACAGGGTCACCTAATAAGCCTGAGACGTATCAGCGATTGCTGCTGCTCATTCTACTATTTATATTAGTTCCGTTACTTGTCACCTGCATTTCTTGATCATTCTGGTAGTTCCTACAATATCCGTGATCTTTCGATTTCGCTATAGTCTTATAGGCAGATTTCTACGGTGTCCAGAACCAGTGGTATTGCAATTTTAAAATCTTAACAAATTGACATCGTATTCATCAAACTTGTTTGTTGTAAGGGTGTACTTTCAGGCGCAATATTAAGCACCCTGTTATTTACATTATATTAGTTTAGGCATAGCATAAGTAAAAGCTTTCGTGTTAATCGTAACATTATGTTACTATGTTACACTAAATTACGTGTTTCATCTCCGCAATGAAACTTTTTGCTTTTGGTGTAAAGTGTATTTGTAATTAATAATTGTGTTTATCTTCCTGGCGATGCTACCCCAAGGGCAGCGAAATATTGGGGAATAAAATTATTTTAAAAAAACGAACAACGTTCGAACATTTTTATGTTTAAATATTTGATATTTATGATAAAACCATTTTAAGCGCAATATTAAGCACCCTGTTATTTACATTATGTTAGTTTAGGCATTTAGATAAGTAAAAGCTTTCGTGTTAATCGTAACATTATGTTACTATGTTACACTAAATTACGTGTTTCATCTCCGCAATGAAACTTTTTGCTTTTGGAGTAAAGTGTATTTTTAATTAATAATTGTGTTTATCTTCCTGGCGATGCTACCCAAAGGGCAGGGAAATATTGGGGAATAAAATTATTTTAAAAAAACGAACAACGTTCGAACATTTTCATGTTTAAATATTTGATATTTATGATAAAACCATTTTTCTGCAACAAATCCGTAACTTTTTGCACGAAAAATTTAAATTGCTAAATAAATATTTATGTGGGTTTCCCTACATTTAGCTTTTTATTACAATCCTTACATTAAACCCATTTCGCTTGTCATTTTCCTTTTTCAATTTTAATTTTTATCAACCATAAAAATGATTAATATATTTTTTGTATTCCCGAAATTACTCCCCAGTTCAACATAAGTGTGAATATTTTACCCCATTCAAATGCAGGAGCAAAACTAACAACTCTTGTGTTTTCACTCCGCCACATGTTAACAATTTTCTAACAACCGAGAAAAGCGAAATATAATAAAACAAAAACAAAACATTTAAATTTTACGCCGATTTGAAGAGAAGAACTTCACACATGTCATTACGTTCATATCGTATCACACCAAAATAAATAATGTAAAATGCCGTCCGTCACTGCAACATAAAAAGTCAGTCATTCATAACCATAATGTCCTCCTATCACTCCTACTCCTACACCTCCTCGTTCTTCTTCTTTAGCATTTGGAGAGCATCATCATATGCATCATGGTGGCAAGAACCATAAATGACATACAAAGAAAGAGAGACAGAGAGATCACCCATCCATCTATTTGTTGAACTATCAACGACACACAATTGATGTTGACTCAAAAGCCCCGGGAATGATAGATTTATGAGCGGTGAAGTGATACAACATATGCATGTGTAAAATTCCTGGAGAAGCGCCCGCTTTTTTGGATCCCCTTTTTGATTGAGGGGTGACAAATATGCCATAGATTCTGTCTAGTCATAAGAATTATATGCACGGCTTTTATTTTTCCTGTGTTAGGTTTCATTCATTCATTTTGTTTAATGTCTCGTCTGCTTTTTGCACTTTTGCCCATTTTATAGCTGAGATTTCACACTTCTTTATTTTTGTAACAAAGTGTTAATTTGCTTATTCACCACTTGTTAAATGTTGAAATTCTTGGTCTCATTAGTGGCAATTTTGTTGCAATTTTCTTACACTTACCCGCTATTTGTAGGGTGGCATGACGACTGGCAGCTTTACCGACATGATTTTTGGCCACACACCAATAAACGCCACTATCCTGCTCCTTTTTACTTTGCATGGTGCGATAGAAGAAGAGAGCACCATCTTTGAAGAGTACACGGTGTGATTTCTTGTCATTGGTATTGACGGCTTCACCATCCTGGAAAATGGGGTGGAAAAAACAAAGTAGGAAATTTACAATTTATTCTTAACAATTTAGGACTCAAATTCTAACTGAATTATTACAATTGGATTTTCCTAAGAAGTAGTAATGCAGACAATCTTCCATACCCATATATATAAACAATTATAAGATTAAAAGAGATAAAGAGCTAGAGAATACATTTATCTACAAAATTTTCGTATCCCTTGGTTAATCAAATTCTAAGTATACATTTTTTTCAGAATTTTTTGGGAAATTTTTTCTTATTTTGAAAAGGATGTTCTTTATATTTTTGCATAACTACAGCATGTATTCAGTGATTGGGTTAAGAAGTGTACCCAGAAATTAAAAATTAAAATACCTAAAAATTATGTGAATAAATCTTTTCTACTTTCTCAGCATTTTTGGAACAATTTGGAAAGCTTTACAAACAAATCAATGAATGTTCGAATTCACGGGCGATGTGTTAACACCTTTTTGTTACACGGTACCTGTTCGATTTCTATGAACACATTAGTAAATGTTTCATTTGAAAATAAAAAAAAATAATATTTTTTGTGCTGATGGGTTTTTTGCTATTGCACCTTCTTTTTTCGTACACTTGCTTTAACATTAGATGTAATATTGTTACAATAAATAGAGCAATATTTAGCTCATTGAAATAATTGTTTTTGTTTTGTCATAAACAGAGCGACGACAAAAAGTATTGAATAGTATCATGGTACAAACAAATGGTAAAAGCACTAGCCCAGCTGATTTGAACTTTTTTGTGGAGTGAGTTTTTCTCTTATGTCAAAGTTTGTTTACTTTTGTTTCTATACAACCATCGTTCGCCTACAAATGCAGTGTTTGAAATGTTTTCTCCGTAAAAATCACATAGAAACGTTTTAAGTTGCATACTTAAACTCTATCAAAATATCAAAAAAAAAAAACACACGCATTTCGTAAATGACACTTTTTCCAATTGCGTAATTGTGTATACATTTTCATTATTTTTCAATCAGCTGCGAGGACACAATACAGCCACTGAACAAAAACAAAATGCCTGTTATTTTTGGCGTGTTGTATTTGTTTTCGTACTGCATCTACCATTATATTTCTAACATGAATAGTATAGAGAACTTATTGCACTCCTTTTCCGCTCTCATGTAGAGGGTCTGAGTAAAAGAGCATAAACGAGTCTTATTCTCCTTATACAATATTTCAACATAAATGCACCATTTCGCAAATGTTATTAAATACGACAATACAAAAAGCATAAATGTTTCAAAAGGCAGAAATGCTTCACATCGAAAGTTATGTCCAAGTTATGACAAAAAGACAGTAATACATTCTGAATCATTCGCCAGATGTCGCCAGTGCTTTTGAGTCATACAATTCGTTCCCTGAGTTCCCTGCCTGTTTGTTCGCTGCCGCTACTTCAATACTATCATACTTATTTTCAGGCAGAGACTATTGTTGTACAACAACCACGTATGTGATGTTAACGCTGTGTGTTGTTTGTATGTGTTCACTTTGATAGATTGCCCTACCCGTGCCTATAGATGTTAGCACATCAAAATATAAATGTTTGTAAATTTTGTAAAATAACTATAAATCGAAAACTACAAAAAAAACTGTGAAGCGCAATACTTATACACTTATAGGTACTTCCCAATGTGCCATTTGAATCCGTTACGAATTCGAGACGGATTCGTTTCTGCGGACATTTTGTCCGAAACGGACATTCGTCACGAACTCATAACGAATTCGTTTTCGTATGAAATTCCTCTCGAAAAGGCGAATCGTTTTTCGTGCTTTCCCGAATACGTCTCTAACTCGTAACGAACTTCATTTGTGACTCCGTTTCGGATTCGTTTATTGGAATTTCGCATTCGAAACGGATTTGATCTGAGTTGCCATTTGCATTAATAAAAATATCTGTCTATTTAATTACATTTATTAGACATTTATGTTATTAATGCCTTTTTTTGCATGTGAATTTTATCTAAATTTTAAATTAAATCTATTTGGTATATTTGATTCTTTTAGAAAAAACGAAAAACTTCTTAGCCACGTCCTCCAATGTTGATATTGGCTGGTCCTTATATTACCTTTGGAAATCGCAATTTCCGTGATCTGCTTTTTTCTCTTTTAACAGACTCGTATCGGGTTCGAGACGGATCCGCCATATCACAATTTCACTGATTCGCTTTTTTATGTTTTTACGGATTCGTAACGAGTTCGAGACGGATCCGCCAACTCACAATTTCACTGACTCGCTTTTTTTTGTGTTTACGGACTCGTAACGGGTTCGAAACGAATTCGCGAACTCATATTTCGTTTTTTTATGATTTTACGGACTCGTTACGAGTTCGAAACGAATCCGCATCCGTTTTTGTGCACATTGGGTTTTTTTCCAAAAATAGAAGAAAATTAAATTTTATCGCATAATGTTATTATCGTGCAAAGGAACCATATAGTTTTTAATTATTTATTGCATTAAAATATTTTCCATAACTGCGGTGTTATTTCTGGTAATTAAAATTATCGAAATGTCAAAATTCCGGTTCCAAGCAATTGCAATACTTCCAGAAAATTGGAGTGAACATGTCTCTCAAATTCACTGCTTGCAAAACGATCTCGAATACTTCAGAAAGCTGCTAGCCACAAAATCGGATAAACATGGAGAGCGCTTCCATCAAGTGGCCATGTCCATGGAAACGCGATATAAAAGCAAAAGGCTAGACTCGCTGGTGGCCGTAATTTGTTGGTGGTCGCAAAAGGCGTACGATCCCTACAAAGGAGATGAAGAAGAATGATATCCAATGGGAGTTGTCTCCGAGGGTAGGTCACAAAATTGAAGTTAACTGACTGCACGCTGAAAACTATTGGCTCCAGCAACATATTGCAGGAAACATGTACATGTTTGCAAGCATTGTTCTCATGAATTTAAGATCTGCTGCCTTTTTGTTTCATTGCTGTCTGTCTCGTTTTTAGTTTTAGCGGTTTACAAAATCGAAATGCACATTTTGGTCTGAAAAACATATACTATAGGCTAGTAATTATTGTGTTTCAAACATGTTATATTGAATAGCAAACACAATGTGTTTGGGCACAAGTATAGTATATTGGCAAAACGCTAAAAACACGTTATATTTGCATCCAAACATTAAAAAATACAGATTTTTCAGTGTGTGGTTAAAAACACTTGATTTTTTTTGCAGATGAAGACAGATCCTCATCCGATACAGACTCCGAACAAGAAGTCAAACCACCACGCAAGAAAGTAAGAGAAGCAAATAAACGAAAATAAATTTATGCGTTCAGTGCTTTTTATGATATATGTCTCATTTGGCTCACAGGTTATGTGACTCTACGTGAAAGTAATAAGACGTGACACTTTTTCCCGTTTTGGATTTTGCATGATTTTTATATTTAAATTTTTTAATTTTGTAGGCAGAAAATAATTTTGTTTCTTCATAAATTTATTTATAACTTCAAAACTATTGACTATATAGAAAAACAGTATATCAATAGATTAAAGGAATTTTAATTCTTAAATTTCGTACGTTGGTTGAAGGAAAAGCGGACTAGTCGTTCTAGAGTTATTTCAAACAAAAGAGCTCTACGCGTGTCAAATTCCCCTATATGATATTTACTAACTTCAAATCGATATATTTCGATTCCTAAACGTGACCCAGCGAAATGCCGGGACACGCATAATTTGTTTTTGACCGATATATCTTTTCCCGGTAGTCAAAACCCCCACCGATCACCGACCCCTACCATTTGTCGCACAGTGATATTAAAGGACACTTTTTTGTATAGGTAATTTTAGTGCTTTGGTTGAACAAATGTAAAATTGAAAATCTCCTCTTTCATATGATGATATCAGTCTTTGGGCTTTTAAAATACTTGAAAAAGATCTGAAATCTTTTACAGCGGTGAGACCTATTTCTGGCTTAACTACTACATCAATAGCGAAAATTTTATTATTTTAGCTGAAAAGCTACCCATTCAAGTTCAACACCTGCTATGGCATCTACGCAAAAAAAGGTTTGGTGTGTTTTATGGGGGCTAGGGGAACATAACTATCAATGTCGTCCTCCATGGCGTCATGATAACAAATAATTTGCTGCTTGCAATTGGAGCACATGATCTCGGCAACATGTGATTCAAACTTGCAAAGAAAGCCGGTGAAACTTTGGCGATAACAAGTTGGAGAATACTTAATTTCACACTGCGGACCATGAATTGGTTAATATTGTTACGAATACGTAAAAGATTTTACTTACTCTTAATAGCCAGACTAACATTATGGAAATAACAGGGCGATTAATGCTGCGCCTGAAAGTATGCATTGTAACAACATACCAGCTCGGTAAACTAGCAGCATTACTTCGCCTCAGTTAAGATAATTCTCCACTATTCGAGATGATTAACAACAACGACTAGAAGGTTCTTGAATTCGCTAGTGATAACTACATTTGAGTATGGTGAGTTCGTATAAATACCGGAGGTCTTTGGAACGGAGTGTTCAGCTTGTGATTAACCGCTGGAAAGTAAGCAACGGGATTTGATTGTAAAACATAAGTGGTGTAAATAAAGTAAACTGTTGTACTATATAAGTAATATAAAAGGAAGTTTAACTGTTGTAATTATCTTAATGTAAAACGAACCTTGTTGAACCTTGGAATAAAACAGCGCAAATAGGACGAATAAGGAAATTCGTAACAATTTCATTTTACATCACCCCTCTGGACTTTTTCCTCTGGAACTACGTAAAGTCCATATTCTAGACGGATAAGCCGCTTACGATTGAGAAATCGAAAGACAACATTAATCGCATTATTCGTTTCTTACCACTCGAACACGTCATCGGAAATGTTAACGTCAGAATGGACCATGTTAGCCGCAGTTACGGCCAACATTTTAAAGAAATTACCTTTCAAAAATAAATTTAAAGAACGGTTCTCTTGTACGATTATAAATATTATCAGATAAGATTGTTTTTTTTTGTTAAAAAATATACAGAATACACAATAAGCTTTAACTGCCACTAGTTGGATCCTATGTCTACCATCAAAGCTCAATGAAAAGACGCGAGGCTAAAACTATATCTACCTACGTTCAAGGCCTCCACCGAAATTCCGTAACTCATTAATGATAAAAATCGGTAGTTAAGTTGAGAAAATTCTGAAATTTTGTATGGAAAATTTATGAGTTTATACCATTAAACCACCGACTTTTAAAAAAATTTCAATACAAAATTTCCAAATTTTGTCAATTTATCTACCGATGTTTATCATTAAAAAGTTACAGAATTCCGGCGCTGATCTGGAATTTGTTAATCGAGAATATATTGATGTACAAATATTAATATTTATAGACTACTTTTAGGAAAATAAATGTTGTTTCCGTATTCTACTTCACATTTAAATGTAGATGTCGCCCAATGTAAAAATTATTCAGTATAAGCAAAAAACTGTTTCTCTTTAAAACTTCTTGACAAGACTTAAATAACAATTTCGTTTTCACTAAATTTTGTAGCTGTAGCTAATAAGTCCTTATTTGTTATTTTTAGACAATTAAAAGTTACGTCCTTTGTCGCTTGTACACACAACTGTCATATGCATTTATATTTTTATATTTTTCTTGCATGTCTTTTGTAAATTTTGTTTCGATTTTTCTGACATTTCCTTGTTGTTCACTTACCTTAAACCATTCGATGGTCGGTTCTGGTTTGCCCTCAACCTTGCAATTCAATGTAGCCGGTTCGTTTTTCTTTACCACCAAATCCGTTGGATGTTCAATTATTCGTGGTGACTGATATTGAGCTGTAATAGAGAGAAAGACACAGATAAATGAGATATAAATTGAATTGATTAGATTTTCTATAAAAACAGGAGTCTGTTAAATTTCGTTTACGAAAAAGTTTTGCGCAGTCATTGAATATTTTTTGGCAAAGAAAGTAAAGCAGAAGACGGAAGTTCAAGTTTGGAAATTAAATCAAAAGGATATAAGAGGATTGAGGAGTAAAAAATAGTTTTATACTTGAAGAGGATTCAATATAAAATGCGACACTTTTGTGGAGAAAATAAAAAACATTATCTGTTGCTACAAGCTTAAAAGGCCTCGTTTTAGTAGACAATGTTATGGGCTACATATAATGATTAGGTCCTACACACTGAACTATTTATATTTTGTTGTTGTTTGGATACATCTATAATGTGTTTATAGCTTGTCGCAAATATAGTATACTTGTGTCCAAACACATTGTTTTTGCTATTCAATATAACATGTTTGGGAAACAATGATTAATTGGTTTTGATATATGTACTTGTGAGTCAAATTTTGGCTTTGTTTAATGAAAACTGCTGAAAACAAAAAGGTGGCAGACAATAAAGGCACAAAACGCACCAGATCTTTAAATCACGAAAACGATCTCAGCAAACATGTACATGGTTCCTACATGTTGTTGTTGCTGGGGATATTATTTTGCAGCGTGTTTTCGTAGAACTTATGACGTATAGAATAAGCAAAACTTTCCTACAATAAGTATCTAATAAACGTCTTACAAGAATTATGGAATTTACCCAAATGTTTAAAAATTTTTAGGGTCTACATGCTGGAAATACGTTCCCTGTAACATTATGCTGCAGCCATGTATATGTTTGGAACATTGGTTTATAAGTTGTAGATCTGTTGTTTTTCTGTTTCTTTCTCGTGTTGTGTTTTTGTTTTCAGCAGTTTTCAACGAACAAAGGTACATTTGGGTCACAGAAAAACTTATTATTAATCTATTAATCATTGTGTCTCCAAAATGTAATATTGAATAGCAAACACAATGTGTTTGGACGCAAGTGTTCTATATTTGAGACTAGGTACAAACCGGGGTTCGTATTTCGTGGGTAATGGATTACCTTGGGTTAAGCCATTATTGTTGCCTTGGGGAATTGGTTGCAATCATGTACCCATTACCCTCAGGGTATGGGGAAAATAATGGGTAGTTTTTGCGATTTAAAAAAAAGTAATGCCATTTTTGTTATTTTTTGTTTGGACGCACCATTTCCAAGTTATATCCAATTTCTATTTTATCAACTTTCTTATTTTGTCGATTTTTTGTAAAAAAAAATCGTTCATACGAATTGGACCAGTTTATAAAAAACCATTCGAAACCCTAAAAAAATTAAGTATTTTTTCGATTGGACGCTCCGTTTCTGAGATATAGACATGAGGGCGTTTTAGCGATTTTTTATTCCAAAAATTTAAATTTTTTATAGAAACCCTTAGAAACTGACAACAATTGGTTATTTTTACAATTGGACGCTGCGTTTCCGGGATATACCATTTTTTTCTAATTTTTTCATATTTTCAATCAAAACTGGGGTTGAGTTACCCACGGAAGTTGAAATAAGTCTCCACTTGACCTTGAACATATTATCGGCCCACAGCCTGATCTGCAAACGGCAGAATTGGCATACTAACACCTTCTTTTGCCGGAAGAACCTGAGCCGTATTGAACTGTCTAGCTAACACATCCGCTACGCAATTGCCTGGAATGTCGCTGTGTCCCGGTACCCAGATGAGTCTGATGTCAAAATACTCTGCCATCAACCTAAGTGATGAGTGGCATTCCTTCACCGTCAGGGACGTAGCAAACATGGCTTCCAGGGATTTTATGGCAGCCTGGCTGTCTGTGTAGATACATTTTCTCCGGAGGGTTGTGACACTACTTTTTAGTAGTTCAACAACCTCCAGTATGGCGGTAATTTCCAGCTGAAATACACTACAGTGATCAGGCAGGTTGAAGGAGATATCGCCGTGGGTAACTACACATTATTTTCGTCATTACCCTTAGGGTTATGTGGAATCGTGATTGGTAATTCCCCATCGTCGTGGTTGTTTTCCCCATTACCCTGAGGGTAGTGGGTAATCGTGAGGGGTAATTCCCAGTTGTCGTGGGTAGTTACCCATTATATTCCACATTACCCTGTGGGTAATGGCTACTCGTGATGGGTAATTCCCCAGTTGTCGTGGGTAGTTACCCATTATTTTCCCCAGACCCTGTGGGTTCATTATACATTCTCCACGACGATTTGTATGGGTTACACATGGGGGGCTAAATTCGAACTCTGCTACAAACGTGCTTATTTTTGCATCCAAACAACAAAATCGACAGATTTTTCAGCGTGTTCAGTTCGCCAATCGTTGCTTTTATAAACTACAAAAATATTTATAATTTTTCAATTATCATGTTTGTAACCTAAATAATTTGTTAAATTAGTGTATGCAAGAGCTCATTACGTTGGATAATCACGTTTTTGTTCTATTGAAAATTGTGGCTACTGGCCGAGGCAGCAAGCAACATTTGCATGCAAATAATAACAATTGACGAGGATGTTAAGCAAATTATTAGAAACTACCTACTGCAGCAACAACAATAACAACAACAACAACATCATTATATGGTAGCAGTAGGATCAGAAGCAGCAACAGTAATAATATCTATACTATCATCAACAGCATTCATAAACTGCATCAGTAGCAGCAGCAGCAGCAACAGCATCTCCATGAATGCAACCAATGTCATCATTAGCCAACCCAACACATTCACTGAACACCAATATGAGTATCCACAGGAAGACCTCAAAATCATTGACTGGCACATTGGAAAAAGTTATTCATATGCGAGTATGTAGACACGTTCTTGCAATATGATTTCTGCTTTATGATAAAAGGTGGCCAACCTAGTCAACCATACCAACCCATCACCAACACCAGCGTCATTGTCATTGTTGTCCGCATGCTCATCTGCACTGTTCTCCTTGCCAGCCACTCGTATATCATTGTTGCTACGGCTACCTTATGGTTTCTATGCAACAACCCATTTTCTAACTATTCATGCAACATTATGCATATTATGCTTATGTTGCTATCAAAGCCATTGCAGCCACAACCATAACCATTTGCTGCTGCTGTTGCTGGTGCTGCTTTTCGTGTTGTTGTTGCCTTAGCCATTCATATATGGTTTAATAGAAATATCATACTCCCTATACAAATTGATCATTAAAAACGTTAAAAGGATACCTTTCCTTTCATTTCGAGTAATTTATATTTTTTTCCTCTCAAAATCTTCTGCTACGAGTATTCATATGAATGTGGCTGTGGCTGGAGATGGAGCTGGGGCTGTTGCTGTTGCTGTGGCTCTGACTTTATACCTGCACCAGGCATCATGTGGACACACAACATGAGACATTATTTAAAGTTGCCACCGAACATGAGCTCAACATGATGATAATGATGTACTGACAACGATGTTGCTTACATGTTGTAAGAAACAACGAGACAGACAACAACACCAACAAGTCTTAAGTATAGAAAGATGTGGCAAGAGCAGAAGAGAAGCAACATTTTCAAAAATTTCGCCAATTGTTGTAAGTAGGTAGTAGTAGTTGTAGCCGCCAGTGTTGTGCATATGTTAACATTAAGATCTCAATGTCGGTTAAATGCCGATTTGTGCAATTTTATATAAAGGATTCTGGTGAAATTTTGCATTATTGGCACAGTGTTACGATGGAGCAAAAAAATTGTTTGCTACATAATAAAAGAAATGTTACTTACATAATACTTATTCAGCCAACATATGGATCAATAATTTTAAACCACTATTTGCAGGAGGATGGTTTGGGCAGGAGGATGGGTTGTAGCAATGAGGAATTCGGGTTGAGTTTGCCGGTACAGAATTGACCTGAATTTAGTCGCTACAACTGAACCTCGGTTAACACAACAGAGTCTTATATTTAATTCGGTCCTAGTAACTGTAGTAACAATTACTTCCGTTGCATCAAAAAAGTTTGCCATTATTTCGGTTGCAACAACCAAACATTTTATTATGTCGGTTGCAATAAGCGAATTTGACTTGAGTCCGGTTGCAATAAACAACTTTGTCCATAATTGGGTTGACATAACCGACTTTGGCTGTAATTCGGTTGCCAGAAATGAAACTAGCAGTAAATCCAACCGATTTTTTTATAAATTTTGTTATAGTAACTAAATTTTAATTGTTTCGGTTACAAAACCCGAAATTATATCTACTTCGGTTGCCACAACTAAACCATGTATTTGCCACAACTAAACCATGTATCATGTACATATATTTGTATTATTCTGTACATTTTATTTTTTAATATGATTTTTAATTTTCAAATAAAGTTTAGAATTTAGTATCCAATAAATAAAAAGGATCGTATACAAATTAAGACGTATCATAATTTTTAATATGTTAACCAGAATTTGTTGCGACATGAGAAAAGGTAAGTGAATACAATTCAGAATAGTGATGTAACCTTGTGGTAATTCGACGGAAAAGCTGTAATTGTTGTACTTTTGAGAGAGGCCCACATAATTGGGAAAACATGTCGGAGCAGAGAAACCGATCCTTGGGATACAAAATCGAACAAAAATAACTACATAATAAGAGATAAGTGTCATACTATAATTAAATTCAATGTATCCGCTATTCCAGCGGTAGACCCCTATGATCTCAGCTTGACCCCTTTTGTACTTCTTTGGCGCCCTTGTGGCCGGATGAAATACCCGACTATCTCAATTTCTTGTAACATGCAGACAATAGCATGCAATACAATACTCAAATAACAGACAATTGTCCCGTAATTCCAACGACGATATTCGTTTGCGACAGCATCTGAATTCGGTTGTGACCACCCCGGACTTCAGGTGTGATCGATCACCTCTAAATTCGGTTGCGACCACCTCTAAGTCTGGTCGTGATAAAAAAAACCGGTTGTGATATTGTCTAAATTCAATATTGGCGACATCTGCTGCGGCAACCTCTAAAATCGGTGGTGACAACATCCATATTTGATTGCGACCACATCTAAATTCGGTTATGACCACCTCTAAATTTGGTTGCGATCACCGCTATATTCGATAGTGGTAGCATTTATATGCAGGTGCGACCACATCGGAATTTGGTTGCGGCAACCTCGAAATTCGGTAGTGACAACCTCTAAGTTTTATTGTGGTAACCTTTAAAATGTCCTATGACAGCGTGTATATTCGGTTGCGACGTCCTCTAACTTCGGTTGTGACAACCTAAATTTTTAGTTGTGATAACCATTAAAGTCGGGCAGAGCAACCTCCAAGTTCAATTGTGACCACACCTAAATTCGTTTGGGACCACCTCTAAATTCGGTAGTGGCAACATCTATATTTGGTTGCGACCACATCTGAATTTATTTGCTGCATCCTCGAAAATAAGTAGTGGCAACATCCCCATTCGATTGCGACCACATCTAACTCCGGTTTCAGCAACCGCTAAATCCGGTGGTGACAACCTCTTAGTTTGATTGTGGTAACCTTTAAATTTCGTTATGACAACCTCTATATTCGGTTGCGACATCCTCTAACTTCAGTTGTGACAACCTCAAATTTTAGTTGTGATAACCTTCGGTAGGGACAACATCTATTTTCGGTTGCGACCACATCTCAATTCGGTTGCGGCAACCTCGAAGTTCGGTAGTGACAACCTCTATATGTAGTTGTGGTAACCTTTAAATTAACTAATGACAACATCTAAATTCGGATGAGACATCCTCTAAATTCGTTTGTGACAACCTCAAAGCTTGGATGTGATAACCTTTAAATTCGGGAATGACAACCTCTAAGTTCGGTTGAGGCTATTTCTAAATTCGGTTGTGGCAGCCTCAAAGCTTGGATGTGATAACCTTTAAATTCGGGCATGACAACCTCTAAGTTCGGTTGTGACTACCTCTATATTCGGTTGTTACCACCTCTAAATTCGGGGCAACATCTATATTCGGTTGCGACCACATATAAATTCGATTGTGGCAACCGATAAAATCGTTTGTAACCACCTCTAAGTTTGATTGTAGTAAACTTTAAATTGCGTTATGACAACCTCTATGTTCGGCTGCGAGATCCTCTAACTTCAGTTGTAACAACCTCAAGTGTAGTTGTAATAATCTTTAAATTCGCGCAAAACAACCTCTACGTTTGGTTGTGGCCACCTCTAAATTCGGTTGTGACCACCTCTAAATTCGGTAGTGGCAACATCTATATTCGGTTGCGACCACATCTGAATTCAGTTGCGGCAGCCTCGAAATTCAGTGGTGGCAACATCCACATTCGATTGCGACCACATCTAACTCCCGTTCTAGCAACCGCTAAATCGGGTAGTGACAACCTCTAAGTTTTATTGTGGTAACCTTTAAACTGGGTTATGATAACCTCTATATGCGGTTGCGACATCCTCGTACTTCGGTTGTGACAACCGCAAATTTTAGTTGTGATAACCTTCGGTAGTGGCAATATCTGTATTCCGTTGCGACGACATCTGAATTCTGTTGCGGCTACTTCGAAATTCGGTAGTGACAACCTCTATATCTAGTTGTGGTACCTCTTAAATTCGGTTATGACAGCGTCTAAATTCGGTTGTGACATCCTCTAAATTCGTTTGTGACAACCTCAAAGCTTGACTGTGATAACCTTTAAATTCGGGCATGACAACCTATAAGTTCGGTTGTGGCCATCTCTAAATTCTGTAGCTACCACCTCTAACTTCGGGCAACATTTATATTCGGTTGCGACCACATCTGTATTCGGTTGCGGCAACCTCGAAGTTCGGTAGGGACAACCTCTATATGTAGTTGTAGTAACCCTTAAATTCACTAATGACAACATCTAAATTCGTTTGTGACAACTTTAAAGCTTGGAATTGGTAACCTTTAAATTCGGCCATGACAATCTCTAAGTTCGGTTGTGGTTACCTCTAAATTCGGTAGCGTCCACTTCTAAATTAGGTAGTAGCAACATCTATATTCGGTTGCGACCACATCAGAATACGGTTGCGGCAACCTCGAAGTTCGGTAGTTAAGCCCCTATATGTGGTTGTGGTAACCTTTGATTTCGGTTATGACAAACGTTTAAATTCGGTCGCGACATCCTCTAACTTCGTTTGTGACAACCTCAAAACTTGTCTGTGACAACATTTAAATTCGGTTTTTGCAACGTTTCAATTCTGTTGTGGCTATTTCTAAACTCGGTTTTGGAAACGTTTAAACTCGATTGGGATAATCTGAAATTTGACCATAACAACCCATAACTTCTGTTGCTGCAACCTCTCAATTTGATTACGTCTAATTTATGCGTTTCAACCGAATTTTTCTATGGGGGTATTAGAATGGAATCCAACTTGTTCTTACATTAGCTATAGAAAAACACCAGTCTGTAGCACGATTTCTTACCATTTTATTTAATCTTTCAAATTATTTTCTGTAGGCAACGGTGTCGTTGACTTTGATCACAGACGGTGGATAGTTTTATGGCTCTTTTGCATAGATTTGTAGTTCTGTTCAAATTTAAATCTCTCGTACAAGATGTTGAGCATAGAATCTTAATCAGTGACATTGTCGGACAATCATTTTTATTACCACTCTGCATAAGAATTCTAAAATTTCTCACCATTTCCCCATTAAGTTCCAGCCAAATCAGACCATATGCATCATAAACTGTCTGTAGTAAGGGAGAAATGTACATAAAATCTATGATGAATGTACAAATATTAGCCACTGCCGAAATAGCTCAATTTGTTGTAAATGCTCTCCTCCACCATTTCGAATAGTTGACTATTCCAAGCCTCTACTGTACAGAAATAGTCGGCAAATCAATCGCACACGCTCATCACGCTTCCGAAGGAATGACATAAAAATAACTTAATTAGATTTGATGGACCCGAACATATCGCCCCAAAAGATTTACAAACTCGACAATTCCTGTTTATTCGTTTATTCGTCTAAATCTGACACAAATATGCAGTGTCACTCTTTTGGCCGGGGAACGGGGAACCTAATAAAATGTGTCACTTAAGGAAAAGAGAAAAGTTTTTAAATTCTTTTTCGAATAAATTTCGAAACGTTTCAATGATTAAAATGGCAATCGACAATTTATGGCAGTTTGTGGTTGTTCATCTCTGTTTTTTTTTTTAGAGGAAATGGGAAATTTATGTTTTAGTCTGGTTTTCAGCAAAAACGATTAATCTAAATACCAAAAAGCCGGAGCAAATTCTTCACAACTTGTCACGTTAGTGACTCAAACAGTTTTATTAAACAATTATGGGGTTTAGTCGCAATGCTAATATGTAAATTATTATAATCATTTATGCTAATATGTAACTAATTTCCTGTTATTATAGGAGCTACTCAATTCAATGGACATGACCATATCCATATGGAAGTTATCATTACTACTTTACACACTGGCATGCGTTTATGCTAGACATTATCTGCAATACTTAATGGTTATGTTTTCTATAGTAAATAATTATTTTTAATTGTAATTTGTTTAAATTTTAGAATAATTTGCAACACACCCTGTTCCAGGTACAATTTTAGTTCAGTTCTGGTTAAGCGGCTAGAGTTTCTTCTTCCTTTGCTTTAGACCCATTTGCCGGGATCGTCGTCAGACTTAACAACCCATATAACAAGCAATTGCTTTGCTATTTTTGCCTTGGAAGCGTCAAGTTAACAGGAGTTGCTAAATGCGAGGGGAAAACTAACGTTGGCATTGTGCTTCTTCCTACCTGCCGCCTCATTTGGTATGCGTATATGAGGACTATAATTACCATGTTGCCAATGTTGGTAAAGTTGAGGAGTTGGGAATACCAGACAATGCCAACACAAAGAAGAAAAAACTAGAGAGACGACGACACAAACGAACTAACGTTTCATATGCTAATTTGCATTTTGTACAAAGAGGAACATAAAACGGCACAATCAACCCACAAAGTATCATGCAATCGTTTCCTCGAGCAGAGGCGTAGAAGAAACAAAATGTTGTGGAGGGGTGCTAGTAAACTTTTAAATGTAACCTCACGTGAGAGTTTAAGTGGTGTGTAAAAGTGAATTTGGAACAGTCGCAGAAAAACTCGGGTGTTGCAACAGAATTAGCCGTAACGGAATGAGGAGGAGGTTGTGGCCTCTGGAGGAGGTTACAGCTCAATTACAGTCAGTGTGGTCTGGAGGTCATCCTAGCCGAATTAGAGGTTGTCTCTGCCGAATTAGATGTTGCCACAGCCGAATTAGTGGTTGACACACACGGAGTAGAGGTTGCCACAACCGAATTGTAGGTTGCCATAACCGAATTAGGGGTTGTCACAACACCATTAGAGGTTGTCACTGCCGAATTACAGGTTGCCGCAATCGAATTGAAGGTTGTCTCAACCGAATTGGAGGTTATCACAAATGATTGTCGGGTTCTAGGTTGTCACAGCCGAGTTAGAGTTTGTCACAACCGCATTTAAAAATTGTATCAACCGAATTAGAGGTTATAACAAACGAATATCGGGTTGTCACAACCGAATTATTGGTTTCCACAACCGAGTTTAGATAGTCACAACTGAATTTTGAAATTTTTGTCTTTTAAATGTAAACGAGTTATTTTCCATAAATCCCGTAATTATTCTCATAAATATTTACAATCCGAGGAAATAATTAAAATGGAAAAATTAACCAAATGAGAAAAACTTTAGGGTTTTACATCCACTACCGACCGATTTTGTAGTCCCGGGCTTTAGATTCTTCGCACAAAATCTGATATGCTATGTGTGTCGATTTAGGTCCTAAATATTTTTATAAAAAGACGATGGCAGCACATCCGAATCGTCCGACTTTGAAAAACTGAACTTTTGACATCTGCTTGTTCTGCGCGCTAATAAAAGTAGAAATTTTCTCCGAAATAGAACGTTCGAATGAAGAAACAATAATTACAATATTTGTACTGGCCTTTGCTAATAAGAACAGGAAAATCCTTATAACAAGAGGAAAATCCTTATATCACCCCGACCGCAGCAATTCTACATTTCTTTCAGCCATTTTAATAAAATTTTTGCTTTTAGAATTGAAAACATCAGGTTTGAAATATATGGAATTCTGTTGTGGTAACAGAACTGAAAATAAATTCGGTTGTTCCAACAGAATTCATGAGAAATTCGTTTGCAGCAACCGACCTTGACGAAAAATTCGGTCCCTGCAACCGACTAAAAGCGAAATTCGGTTATGGCGACCGAATTGATATCAAATATAATATTTAAAATCGAATTGATCCCAAAATTCAGTCGTGGCACCAGAATTGATGCCACAAGATAACGAAAGATTACGGCAACGGAATTTCGAATTATCTTGTAAAAAAATAAAATTTAGAAAAAAAAAATTTTTTTTTTAACACTTTTCTGTTCATTAAATGTTTCATTTTGCCACATTCGGTTACGGCAACCAAATTTGGAAATATGGTAAAAAAATAATATTTTTTCCTTTAAAAAAAATTTTTTTTTTTACTAATTTTCTGTTCATCAAATGTGTCATTTTACTTTCCATAATATTTTGTTTGTCGTCTCGTTTCGATTTTGTTGAACTCTATTTTTCGTTAAAAATTCCCGAGAGTTTTTGCCTGGGAGAGCTTAAAATGCGAGGTTGTTTTTTTACTTTAAAATTTAAAAAAAATATTTTCGGAACTGATTTTTTGTTCATCAAATGTTTAATTTTACTTTCCTTAATATTTTGTTTCTCGTTTCGTTTCGATATTTTGTAACTCTGTTTTTTGGTAAAAAGTCATGAAAGTTTTTGCCTGGGAGACCTTAAACTACCAGGTTGGTCTTTTTAATTTAAAAAAAATACAACATTATTTTCCTTGTTGCCCCTCTAAAGGACATCCTCAGAAACGCCACTGTTAGCCACACAACATTAGTTGCCTTGTGTATTGTTGGGTTACCCCTTCTAATGTCGCTTGACTGTTAACATAACAGAAATGCCATCAACTACAATAGCAGGAAAATGACTAACATTTTATACAATGTGTCTATTTCTCTCTCTATCTCTCTCTCTCTATTACAACTTAGCATTTCGGTTAACAACCATCATGACAAATACAACACACATTCATAACATTTTATAGCTGGGTAACTGCATTTCATGTCCCTGACTATAAAAAAAAACAATTCAGGTAAAAGCAGTAACAGTCGAAGCAGCTGTAGCTGCAGCAGAAGAGGAGTGGATAATGTCAAACAAAATAATATAAAATTCCAGGCGAATTTTTTGAGATATCTATTAAATGGGTGAACGGGTAAAGTCAAAGAAAAAGGTCGACAAAGAGTGTACAGATAGGGCAGGATCTGACTTTGATCTTTAATGGTAGCAAACGTACAAGTCAATGGAGCTTAAATCTGCTTTTATTTGTTGTAAAGATATCGTTTTAGTAGCTTATCGCAAATATAGTATATTTGTGTCCAAAAACATTGTATTTGCCATTCAATATTACATGTTGGAGATGCAATAAATAATATGTTATAATATTTATTTTTGTGGCCCGAATATAGCATGGTTTGTTGAAACCTGCTTATAAACACAATTTCCACTGAGTGTTCGAACTCACGGGCGGTGTGTTAACGCCTTTTTGTTACACGGTACCTGTCCCATTTCTATGAACACATTAGTAAATTTTACATTGGAAAATAAAAAACAGCGTTCAATCACATGATGTCTTACATTTAAATAATATTAATACTTAAAACTATTTAAAGACCAGTGCAAGTACATGTCTATTATTTTCTTGCTTAATGCTTTTTGTTTTATTCCCCCAAAAAACAAAGAGAATGCAAAGCAACAGACACATGCACATACACACATTGTTATGTTACGCTACACAAGTTCACACAATTTTCGTTGCTCTCTTGCTATCTCATTTTTATATACGTATAACTACGTCATTATTCTCTTTGCTCTGAGAGTGCGTCGCACCCAAACAATACAAGTATTCGCTGCCGCTACATCAGTGTGTGTGTTTTTAAGCTTTTTGACAATCTGTGTTTCGCAGTTGGACAAATCTGTGTTCTATATAGGGGTGGGTCACCCTTCACATTTAGGGGTATGAAAAATAGACGTTTGCCGATTCTAAGACCCACCCGATATGCACACAAAATTTCATACAAATCGGTCCAGTCGTTTCGGAGGTGTTTAACACCAAACAATCTGTGATCGCAGTCTGACAATCTGTGTAATCGCAGACGGACAAACTGTGTTTGAATGTTTTCACTTTGTGTATTAAGGCCGTACCCGCACTCGTAGATGTTAACACATCACAAACGTGACAGACAACAGAGAGACAAAAGACAGCTGATTTTTAATTCATGAAAACAGTGCTTGGACATGGTTCCTGCAGTATATTGGTGGGGCCAGGGTTTTCAGCAACTACACATCAAGTCTCAATATTAGAATCTGTCAACTGGAATGAAGAAAAGGGCCGGTTCTGACGTATAGGGTGATTCAATTGTAATGCAGATCTTTCATAGCAATTATCTGTAATATGTTAATGTTATTATTTATGTTTTTTCCGACAATTCAAGTATGAAAGCCTGTATTTTTTGGTTGTGTGCATGCAAGTATAAGGTGTTTGTAAATTTGTGCAAATATAGTATACTTGTGTCCAAACACATTGTGTTTGCTATTGCGATTTGGAGACGATTTGGCCGTTCTGCAAGAAATGAATGATTTTTCCGGTCAACATAGGCGGTCATCTGAGTCAACAATCAGCCGTTTGGTGCAGAAATTCGAAGAAACTGGGTGAATGCAACATGTGACAACACCCGTTCGGCTTCGTATTGTCATTTGGCCGAAAATATTGGTGCGGTGGGAAAAGTTTGGACCAGGCAGCGAGAACTGAAATTCGTCGTCGTGCACAGCAACTGAACCATTTCTAACCATTGATTTTAAGAAAACTCCTATTTTTACACAACTACAAAATTCAACTGACAGTGAAACTGAAGCTTGGCAGCGCCGTATATTTACCAACTGGTTACTTGAACAACAAGAAGTTGATGCCTTTTTTTTGTTTTTAAATCACCATGAGCAACGACGCACATTTTCACCTAAACGGATACGTTAACAAGCAAAATTTACACATTTGAGGAACAGAAAAACCACATGTCATTCAAGAGAAAACTGAGCACCCAGAACGTGTCACTGTTTGGTGTGGTTTTTGAGCTGGCGGAGTCATTGGACCGTGCCTCTTCGCAAGTGATGCCGGTAGCCTTATTACGATGAACAGTGAACGATATGGTGACATGATAACAAACTTTTTAATGCCTAAATTAGATGACATGAACTGAGATAATATGTGGTTTCAACAGGATGGTGCCACCTGCCACGCGGCGCATGCAACAATGGCCCTATTGGGAACGAAATATCCCACGTTGTTGTATCTCACGAAATAACAAGGTCAAATGGCCGCCAAGATCTTGCGATTTTCTACCATTGAATTTCTTTTGCTGGGGCTACATGAAATGTATGGTATATGCCAATATACCCGAGACTATACCACAGCTGCAGAATGAAATCATACGCGTTATAAATGATATCAATACACGCTGAAATAACGGCCCCAACAACATATTGCAGGAAACATTTAAATGGTTGCAATCATTGTTTTCATGAACTGCAGATCTGCTGCCTTTTGATGTGTTAACATCTATAGGCACGGGTAGGGCAATCTATCAAAGTGGACACATACAAACAACACACAGCGCTAACATCACATACGTGGTTGTTGTACAACAATAGTCTCTGCCTGAAAATAAGTATGATAGTATTGAAGTAGCGGCAGCGAACAAACAAGCAGGTCGTCGTCGCCAAAGAGTATTGAATAGTATAGAGAACTCAAGGAACGAATTGTATGACTCAAAAGCACTGGCGACATCTGGCGAATGATTCAAAATTTATTACTCTCTTTTTGTCATAACTTGGTCCATTCATAATTTTGATGTGGAATATTGCTGCCTCTTGAAACATTTTTGCTTTTGTATTGTCTTATGTAATAACATTGTCGAAATGGTGCATTTATGTTGAAATATTGTATAAAGAGAATAAGACTCGTTTATGCTCTTTTACTCAGACTCTATACATGAGAGCGGAAATAGAGTGCAATAAGTTCTCTATACTATTCAACACTTTTTGTCGTCGGTCTGTTTATGACAAAACACAAACAATTATTTCAGTGTGCTAAATATTGCTTTATTTATTTTAACAATATTACATCTACTGCTAAAGCAGATGTAAGAAAAAAGAAAGTTCAATAGCAAAAGAGCCTTCAGCACAGAAACTATTGCTTTTTTTATTTTCGAATGTAACATTTACTAATGTGTTCATAGAAATCGAACAAGTACCGTGTAACAAAAAGTTGTTAACACATCGCCCGTGAGTTCGAACACTCATTGATTTTTTTATTTCTTTGTTGTGTGTCTTGTTTTTGTTGTTAGTTGTTTTCAAAAATCAAAGTCAGAGTTCAGTCGCAAAAACATATACTATGGCCTGTTAGTCGTTGGATCGCAAACATGTAGTATTGAAGAGTAAACACAATGTGTTTGTACACAAGTCTACTATATTTGTGGCAAGCTACAAACACTTTATATTTGCATCCAAATAACAAACAAAAGACGGATTTTCAGTGTGAACCGCCCGAACTATGCCAAATAGTCATGGAAAATCCTGATATTCTCATACTTTGTTGCCATGTGAGGCTTGGTGGGTATTTACCGGATATTGTGCTGCATACAAAAATGTCATACACCAAGACACAAGACGAAGCTACAAATATCAATGTGACAAATTTTAGTGTGCTTTATTTATGAATGAAAAATCCACGGTCTTATTGAATCATCCTTTAAAAAAGTATACAAAATTGTTTAACAGCTATTATCTCAAACCCTGATTTCGCACACCAGGATTCTTTCTTCATTCCAGTATTCATACTACATATTTTGCTTCCAGTTCCCTTTCACTTTCATTATCCAACTACCCCTAAATGGACACACCAAAAAGACCAAAAACTACAACCGATAATGAGATTTCTTAATTATTATTTTGGTTTTTCCAGAAAGTCATGCCGTCTTATCAAGACATCCATAAAAGAAATTACATGCAACATAATTGATGGCATTTGCAAAATCTTGCCACTCTCCTCAGTAAGGGAGGGTCTACTATTATTTTGGTTGAAAATCCATAGAATTTGTAATTAAAATGAAATGAATTAAGTAACAACAATATCATCATAAATATAATTGCAACCAACACCATTCACCCACCCACCCATCCTTTTATTGAACTACCCGCCGTAACACCCCTTACCATAATACTCCGTACCTTAACACTTCCGGTTCCCCTTTTGGTTTAAGCGAGCAAAGAGGCCAATAACTTTTTCATGTTCCACTTAAACAAAAGTGTATAAATGTAGCGAGTATTGTATGACTTTGAAAAATTGCAATGTCTTCATTTTTATTTCCCCCCCCAGATTGGTAACTGCTGAAATTTATTTCGTGCCCTTCTCCCCCCTAGGGATAGCAAAGAAGGAGAGGTCCTTGTTGCAAAAATTTGGCCACTAACATGGGTCATTTAAGCACATGTGGGAATTTCAATTCATTTCAGTGATATGATTTCTATTTGCTTCGTTTGTGCATCATCAGTTGAAAAATTATATCTCATATGTTAGAAGAGTTATGTATCTGTTGTAGGGAGGTATTGGGTAGGGCTAAATGTTTTCACTTTTCAATTATATGGAGTTGCCCCTGGTTTCTAAAGTTCGAATGCAACCTTAGAAAACATTGTTTGAAAACATATCGACGAACTTTATTTGGAAAGATATTAAAGTTTTGAAAGTTAAACAATTTTAAAATTCATCAAGGATGTTTTTTATTAATCGCCCTTTTTTGATTTTAAAATTTAAAAAAATTTAAAAAAAAAAAATTTTAAAATTTAACAGAAACAGAAAAATAAAAAATTTTAACAGAAAAAAAAAATGTTTAAGCTGTGAAAATGTTTCTTTCGCCCAAATGAAGCCTCAGATAAATAAATAAATGTTGGTTGGAGGAAGTTAAAACTAATTTGGATAAATCTAAAAGTTTTGAAAATTTAAATATATTAAAATTTGAGCGTAGAATTTCGAATGCATACATGAACCTGGCCGTAGCACAGTGTTGCAAAATGTGTAAAATGCGCGCATGAGGATGAAAGGTGACTGTTTCCACAAAGTTTTTTACATCAGATGAGTAGGAGAATATCCAAGGATGTCAAAACAACAAACCATTTGAAAAAACTGTCTTAACTTCCGGAGAAATAAGCCTCTGTTGGTCTATTAATTATTAACTGTATGGTTTCAATACTCAACAAAATGAATTGAAGGCAAAAATTGAATGCCACCCGCTTTGCTACGAGGGTTGCCATTTATATATCGGGTGCTGGCAACACTAGTATTGCCAGATGCAAACTGGAGCTTCCATTGGAAAGTTTGACATTTTTGGAACAAAGTTACTTATCGCACATTGCGGAATGGGGGCTAAATGAAAAAAAATTAAACAAATTTTTTTAAAACTTAGGCTACAACCTAGTATAAACAACTATATTGGGTATTTTTGCTTTGGTTTGTGTCTACACTAACATATGTTGGGAAATTTCTTCTTTACTGGGAAGTTATCTAGGTGGAGCCTGTAACCAATATTTAGTATATATTGTAGTTTTGAACCCAATAAAACGTAAATTTAGAAAAGCCGAAGTGAAAAAAGTTTGAACAAAAAATTTTCTTAAATAAGTGGCTTTTCTCAAAAAAAATAAATTTTCTCAAAAAAAACTACCTATTCATATTCTTAAAAAAAATGCATTTTCTCAAAAAAATACCTTATCTTAAAAAAGTACAGTTGCTTAAAAAAAGTGAATTTTCGTACAAAAAATACCTTGTCTTAAAAAAGTACAGTTGCTTAAAAAAAGTGAATTTTCGTACAAAAAATACCTTTTCTTAAAAAAATTATTTTTTTTTAAAATAGATACCTTTTCAAAAAGTATATTTGCTTTCAACAAATTGCCTTTTCTTAAAAAACTACCTTTTCTTTAAAGATTACCTTTTGTTGGAGAAACAAAATAACTTTTCTTGAGATACGTACGTAGTCTTAAAAATATATTTATTCTTAAAAAACAGACCAATTCTAACAATAATCCCATTTCTTAAAAAACCTTTTCTTCGAATAAAATACCTTCTCTTCAAAAACACTTTTCTTACAAACATTCCTTTTCTTAAAATTACCTTTACTTAAAAATAAAATAATACCTTTTCTTTTCATTTCTTGAGATAACCAGCAATCAAGTACATTTTCTTAATAAAATAACCTTTTCACAAAAAGAGCACCACTTCTTTAAAATGTAGCTGTTCTTAAAAAAGTACTTCTTTGTAAAAAAAAATGCACACCCTTATGGATGTTTCTTACAGAAAGTACTTCTTCTTAAAAATAGTAAATTTTCTTAAAAATACCATTAGCTCTTAATAAAAGAAGTACTTCTCTTTAAAAAAAGAACTTTTGGGGAAAATGTAATACATAATACTTACAAAAAGGACCTAAAAATATACATTAAAAAAAATACATTCTATATAAAAAAATCTTTTTAAAATGTTTATCATTTTACAAAAAGTATATTTTCATAAAGATCCATTTAAATTATCGAATTTTTCAACGGGCGCCTTAGGCGTGTTGGAACTAACTAGTATAGTATGATATATAGCGAAATGAACTTCGTTCCAACCGGGCGTCCCCTGACACCTCATGTAATGTTTAGCATAAACATACATAGAAGGTTTTCCTGACGAGCACTATTTTTTGTATTTACAGTGTGTTGAAAAAATCATCTCGGTCAAAAAATGGAATTAAACTGTAAACAATTTCGTGCAATGATTTTTTTAAATTTTCGGCGTGGATTATCGAGACAAGATTGTCTCAATCAACTTGTTTTGAATTTTAATGATGAAGGTCCGTCAAGAACCACTGTATGTCGCTAGTACCAAGACGTTAGTCTCGGACGCCGTTCGCTCTAGGATGAATTTCTTGAAGGTCGTCCAACTTCGGTCGTTTTGCCGGAAACAATCGATGCTGTGCGTGCACTGATAAAGCAAGACCGACATGTGAGATACCGTAGGATTGAGGCTTCTTTGGGCATTAGTATCCCTAGCATCAATAAGATGCTACACGTTTATTTGGCAGTGAAAAAGATTTGTTGTCGTTGTATCCCACACAATTTGACGAATCCTCAAAAAATAGGCTCGTGTCGATTGCACCAAAGAAATGTTGAAAAAATACAACCGCAGTAACTCAAATGCAGTGTATGATATGGTCACACATGATGAATCATGGATCTATGCACTTGAGCTCGAAACAAAGCAGCAATCATCCGTATGGGTCCCTCAAGACGAGCTAAGTCCAAGAAAAGTTGTTCATGGAAGAAGCACGTCCAAGCAAATGATCGCGATTTTTCGGTATAACCGGTCATGTGGCCACAGTGAATTTAGTGGAAAGTGGGATGGTCAATTCTGAGTGGTATACCACCATCTGTTTGTCAACAGTGTTCGAAGAAGTAAGGAAAAATATCAAGAGAAGACGGATCATTTTGCATCAGGACAATACGAGCAATACGAGTGTGAAACGCCACGTCAGGCGAGAAAGATGGCAGCTCTATATGACATTACTCTATGGGTTGAATAAAATTGTTTCCTCTTAAAGAATATATAAGTACGCGCTAACAACCGATCCCAGCAACATATTGCAGGAACCATGTACATGTTTGCAAACATTGTTATCATGAATTTCTGCTGCTTTACTGTTTCCTTGATATCTACCACGTTTTTTTTTCCAGCAGTTTTGAAGAAACAAAGCCACATTTGGGTCTAAAACCATATATTATAATCTATTAATCATTGTGTCTCCAACGTATAATATTGAATAGCAATCACAATGTGTTTGGACACAAGAATACTATATTTGCGACAAGCTACAAACACGTTATATTTGCATCCAAACTACAACAAAAACCAATTTTTTCTGCGTGTGCAAGCAACACAGGAGGCTGATCTGATCACCTTTGAGTGTAGGTGAATTAAAGTGTATTGACACATTATTTTGCAGCGGGGTCCCAAAAGTTGCGGATTGAAGAGCTGATTTCATGAAAGTCAAACTTAGTTTTGAGACGAGGATAGTTATAGACGCTGACAATCTGTCGCTTTTTATTGTTTGGATGCAAATATAACGTGTTTGTAGCTTGTGGCAAAATTTAGTATTCTAGTGTCCAAACACATTGTGTTTGCTATTGAATATTATAAATTGGAGACACAATGATTAACATGTCATAATATATGTCTTTGTGACCCTAATATGATATTGTTTCTTGAAAACTGCTGAAAACGAATCCATGACAATCAACAACGAAGACAAAAGCAGCAGATCTTCTTTTCATTATAACAGTCTTGCAAACATATACATGGTTCCTGCATAATATTACAGGGACTGGTATTTCACCGTGAGGGGAATTTTTTTGACCAGCAGGAAGAGAAAATTACGATTGATCTTTACAGCGGTTAGTAATGGTCCTTGGTTCAGAAATGATAATCTGAAAATTTTGATTTATGTTTATTTTTTGTTGTTGTTAGGGTGCTATTAGAGCTCTAATTTTAAATCTACAGTTTAAATTCGATTCTGATAGGCAATGCTGTAAAACCATTTTTCCTGGCTAAAAGTTAGAGAGAAAAGCCGACACAAAAAGTTTATATTATTATGTACGTCGTGAAGGTTGTTGCTTAAAAATCGCTATAGTAGAAAACACTATTTATAATTTGATTTGTTTATTAATTTATATATGTAATAATTTATTTATTTATTAATTAATTTATTTATTTATTTATTAATTTATTTATTTAGTATATTTATATATTTGGTCTTTGGATATACAATTCCTTACAGACTAAGTTTCTTCTTTAAAGTTTAAAAATGAATACAAATTATAGGAACTTAAGTCCAAAGCAAAGTAAAATTTCATTTCTATGATTGATTTTAACAACTGTAACCCTCCTCTCCACACCAGCTGCCATCAACAAAAATATATTCTAATCTCCACTTCAACTTCCAAGCAAAAAAAAAAAATACAAAAAAAATCCTCTTAACATAAATTAAGGATATTAAAAACCATAAAATCATCAAATGGGGAAAAATGTATAGCGGAAAATATGATATAATTAAAAATTCTAATTATTCACGAAAACAAAAGCAGCACAGGGATGAACAAATAGCAGCTTATAATTGACAGAGAAGGGCCGAGGGAGTGAATGAGCGATGAATAGATGGATGGATGGAGACGGGAAATTAAAAATTGATTAGCATTATCATCACAACTAACCGCAATGAAAGCCCCCATTTCATAAATGTCCCTTTATTGCAAATATTTGTGAAGCTTGAAATATTTTCTATCAGTTAAATTTGAATTGACTTTAAAGAAATGAATAAACTCAATTTGAATCTGCTGCTTGCAAATATCACGAATATCACGTATTACTGCGGTATATTTCCCAATTGTCCATGACTATAAGATAAATTTAGATTCGATTTGAAGTTGGGACGGTTGGTAGGAGGAAGGAACAACCGAATGAGAGACGACTCTAGCAATGTAGACGACATTGATTTCAAAAATGTTGTTTAAAATGCAAATTCAGGATTCATCGAAGTGAACATAAATTTTGTGTGTGTGTGCTAATATTTGCCGTGAATTCAGCGGGGTTTTGGTTGCTTTTTCCTTTTGATCAGGCACATTCAGTCTATGAAGTCACTGTGACGCAGTGAAAAACAAAAAAATAGGGGAAGACGCTTTATTCCTGTAACTCAAGAGAAACAAGTCTTTAAACTTATAATTTATCAAATTTAAAGGAGGCAAAGCTTTCTGGTATAGAAGCACCAGCAACAAATTTCGGCACGAAAATAAGATTAATGCTCCATAAAATTTATTAGAAACTCAGGATACTAAAGCGATACCATTTTCGAAACTATAGTATAGATACCAGAAGTGTTCACGCTGAAAAATCTTTAATTTGTTGCTGTTTGGATGGAAATATAAGGTGTTTGTAGCTTGTCGCAAATATACTATACTTGTGCCCAAACACATTGTGTTTCCTATTAAATATAACATGTTTGAGACACCACGATTAACAGGTTATAATATATGTTTTGGAGACCCAAATGTGGCATTGTTTGGTGAAAACCGCTAAAAATAAAGACGAAACAGACAAAAAAGAAGCAAAATGGCAGCAGATCTTCAATTCATGAAAATAATGTTTGTGAACATGTACATGCTTCCTGCAATATGTTGCTGGGGCCGATATATTTTTCAGCGTGTAGTACCGACACCCGAAGTATAGGATCTAAGATTGAAATACCAAAATCAGAGATATTGCAACTAGAGCATTGACACGGTAATTTTTCAAGTCTCAATTATGCAAACAGAAAGACAAAACTCAATGGATCTAAACCTCAAGTATCGATACTATTTGAATGATAACAATAAACTTCTAAACTAAATCGAAACCACGATATCGATCGCATGCCATAAGTATCGAACGAAACATATGAATCGTATCTCCTGGAGTTTTGTCCAAAGTGGTTCTAATGCTGTCAATTTTAGCCATCCAATCACTATGTTTCCTTTTTAAGTCTTTCATTAAAGTTGTAATATTTCGGGAGGAGTTTTGATTTCTAGTATCTATACTTACTATTACTTTCTTTTTTGTAATAATATTTATTATATTTTTCCGAAAAGATCCTTTCTTAAAGAGAGGTACTTGTTTTATTAAAAGCTAATGTTGTTTTTAAGAATAGGTATTATTTTTAAGAAGAAGTACTTTCTGTAAAAAACAGCCGTTACAAAGAAGTACTTTTTTTTAAGAACAGGTACTTTTTAAAGAAATTGTACTCTTTTCAGGAAAAGGTTATTTTTTGAAGAACACTTAATTAATTTCAGGAAGGCTACTTATCTCAGGAAAAGAAAAGGTTTTATTTTATTTTTAAGAAAAGGTATTTTAGGAAAAGGAATTTTTGTAAGAAAATGTATTTTTTTAAGAGAAGGTATTTTTTTTGAAGAAAATGTTTTTTTTAAGAATTGGGAAATTTTTTAGAATTGTTCTTTTTCTCAAGAATATATACATTTTTAAGAGTAGGTACTTATTTCAAGAAAAGTTATTTTGTTTCACAAAAAATGTACTCTTTATGGAAAAGGCAGTTTTTTAAGAAAATATAATTTGTTGTAGAAAAATTTACTTGTTTTAAGAAAAGGTACTTTTTGTAAGAAAATGTACTTTCTTAAGCAAAGGTACTTATTTAAAAAAAATATTTTTTTAAAGAAAATTTACTTTTTGAAGGAAAATTTACATTTTTTAAGCAAAACTACGTCGTTAAGATAAGGTATTTCTTTTAAGAAAAAGTACTTTGTTTAAGAATATGAATAGGTATTTTTTTTTAGAGAAAATTTTCTTTTTTTCATAAAAAGCACTTATTTAAGAAAATGTTCTGTTTCAAAACTTCCTTCACTTTGGCTTTTCTAAATTTACGTTTTATTGGGTTCAAAACTACAATATATACTAAATATTGGTTACAGGCTCCACCTAGAGAACTTTCCATTAAACAAGTAATTTCCCAACATATGTTAGTCTAGACACAAACCAAAGCAAAAGTACCCAATATAGTTGATAATACTGGGTTGTAACATAATAGTGTTAAAAAAGGGTTGTTTAATTTTTTTTCAATTAGCCTCAATCCCGCAACCTGCGATAGGGATCTTCGTTCCAAAAACTATCATTTATCACTGGAGAGGGTTTCATTGTTTTTCAAAATATTCTCCGTGAAGAACAATACACGTTTGCATGCGCTCAAACCAATTTTCGAAGCACTTTTGCCACTCCAATTGAGACACCTCCAAAACATTGTTTTTGAACGCTTAAACAGCTTCTTCGGCTGTCGAAAAACATTGACCACGCAGTAAAAGGAAGTCGTGGGGTGTCAAATCAGGGCTGTACGGCGGATGACCCATGAATTCGACATATTGAGTGCCCAACTAGCCCACTATTTCAACAGATGTGTGGGAGCTCGCATTGTCCTGATGCAAAATGATCCGTCTTCTCTTGTTGTTTTCCCTTATTTCTTCGAATACTGTTGGCAAACAGATGGTGGTATATCACTCAGAATTGACCATCCTACTTTCCACTAAAGGCACAGTGGCCACATGACCGGTTATACCGAAAAAAAAATGTGATCTTTGCTTCGATGTGCTTCTTCCACGAACAAAGTTTTATTGGATTTTGCTGTTCGATTGCTGTTCTGCTTCAGGATCATATGCATAGATCCATGATGAGTCACCTGTTTCGATGTTATATACTGCATTTTAGTTACTGCGGTTGTATTTTTTCAACATTTCGACACGAGCCTATTTTTTGACGATTCGTCAAATTATGTGGGATCCAACGGGAACAAATCTTTTTTACGGCCAACTGAACATGCAATATCTTGTTGATGCTTGTTATACTAATACCCAAGGATGCCTCAATCTCACGATATATCACATGTCGGTCTTGCTTTATCAGTTCACGCCCAGCATCGATGGTTTCCGGCAAAAACGACCGAAGTTGGACGACCTTCACGAAATTCATCCTAGAGCGAACGTCGTTCGAGACTGAACTCTTGGTATCAGCGATTTCCAGTGGGTTTTGAAGGTACTTTATCACCAAGAGACAAAACAAGTTGATTGAGATACCCTTGTCTCGATAATCCATGACGAAAGTCGTAAAAAATCTTCTCACGAAAATTGTTACCGGATAATTCCATTTTTTGGCCGAGACGCATATTTCAACACACTGTAAGCACTACAAATAGTGATCGTATGTGAAAAGGTTCTATGTGTGGTTTAGCTAGAAAATTTCAAATTTTCCAATGGAAGTTCCAGTTTGCATCTGGCAACACTAGTATTGCCTGGACCCAAAATATAAATATCAACCCCTATCGGGCAATCTTTATTATCATACAAAACAACCATTTTCTACATTTATTTTCTAAAGATTATTTCCTTCAAATGTTGGCGGCAAATGCGGCTAACATGGTCCATTCTGAGGATCTAATTTTCGAGGACGCGTTCGAGTATTTGGAGTGGTCTTTGTCGAAAGATGCGGGTAATTTTGGCTTCTAATTCCTATTGCTGTCGGTGGTGCGATGGTAGTGGGTGCGGCTTTTGTACATAGGAACGTGGGTTCGGCCACTCTGTTTTTCTTTCGATGGCGGTCACCTAGTTTAGTGACGGCGACACTAACGAGTATTTATCCTTGAAAAAGCTTCTCAAAATAGCGTTCGGAACCAGTGTACAAGTGAAGGTCCCAATCAGTGAGTGTAATACTAGAAAGCGCCCATCTAGTTATTATAGAGATTTTGGTTCTGATTAATTCTTAACTCAATATCATCCATTTCGCTGGGTTACTATGACATTGTTAGGTATATACGTTTCAACTAAAACACCTGCTTAAGGCTTAAGGGCTTAAGCAACATATGGGCGTTTCTGCCATTTGTTTATGCTGGTTTTGCTTATAATTCTTTAAGGTTTTTTTTTCTGTTTCTCTCATTTTATTATAACAACACATTTGATTAATATATCATTATCCTTAAGCACCAAAATGCTTTATAATGCAATCAAACCAACAATCAATTGTTATTCATAAGACCAACCCTTGGTTGGTTATCTACCTCTTTTCAACAACTTCTTGTTTAAAGTTGGCAGGGACCTTCCATCGCTTTGGGTGTCCACGAGTATATAAGCCTTTGCAACCATACCAATATCATATGGATGAAATGTAGAATGGCTAATGGTCGTTTGGGAAGTCTGTTCCTCTTTGGATGTCTGTCTGTTTGTTTGTTTGTTTAGCCTTTAGACTATGACGCCAGTGTCATTTCACAGTTTGTTTCAATGTTATATTGACTACTACTTTGAGCCACGTTTAAAGCGGTTATTGTTTGTATAGACATGTCTGCTTTGCACACGCAGACCCAAGTTGGTCCTCCAACAGAATGACTTTGTACATTTACCGCTTTTAGCTGTATTTGTTTTCCTTGCTGTTGTTGTTTTTTCACATTTTATTGACCACCATGAGCGTTTTGACGGAGGGACGACTCATGAAGCGACACGACGCCTGCTGAGTGTTTTCAAACTTTAATTAGCATTTTTCCGAAATTCTGTCATTTTTCTGCTCGTATTGATTGCGTTATAATTATGCACTTTGTGCAGTAACTGGCCAAATGGGGAACTTTTCCAATTTGGTCGAAAGTACACAAACTTGTATGTATGTATGTGTACCTAAGGGTCACTCGTCCTGGCGACACCTTTTCGCCCTTTGTGTTATGCCAAAGAGTAAAGTGCATGAAAAGGCGTTAAAAGTTGTTGGCTATTTGTGTTCAACTGGTTGAAGTTCAACCCTACTTGCCAACTTTTTGACAACTTAATGACATTACATTTCACAAGTATTCAGAATGAAAACAGGATTCTTAATAAGGGGTTGCGTCCTGACACAAAAGCATGTGCCATGTGTTATTGGTCAGTATATGGTGGGAAGTGTAGGTGTGAAAGTTACCACTGAGTGTTGGAAGTAGGTACTTTGAAGGTTAAGGTTCAATACTTCCTTGTTAAAATATTCTTGTATTAACCTAAAAAAAGTGGGGTAGAAAAAGGATAACATACAATTAAATGGCAAACAAAGGCAATATGAAAATGTTTAGAATTTTTCATTCAATTATTATGCAGCTATACCAAAAGGACTTAGATTTCTTAATAAACACTGATGCCAGTTTTCTCTTTCTAGAGTTAGAGAACTCTTTGATAACCTCCACAAAATGTGTGGCACTTTCACTATGTCAGGTGCTTTTAAGACTCAGCTATAAATATAGGAATATATTTTTTAAAATTTCCATTAAATTTGTCAAATCATGTCTTCAGAAACGCGAACTGCCCTAAATTCGTTAAATTTAAATACTTCTGTCATTACCCCAGTTTGGAGCAAAACCAGCTACATGCTGAAAAAACGGCCACAAAAACACATTATGTAGGAAACATGTATATGTTAGGAACACACACCAAATATTCGTCTGTTTGCAAGTCTTAAACTCACTTATGTTTCCAATGCATATTTTCCTGCAATGACGCATATTTTTACATGGAGCCATGTGCGTATTTCATCCCAAACATCTATATACTTACGTGGAAGCATTCGTGTGTTTCATCCCAAAACAAACGATTGACGACTACACGCTGAAAAATTTGTATTTTTTTTTATTATTCGGATGCACACATATCTCATTAATAGCTTGTCGCATATATAGTATACTTGTGTCCAAACACATGGTGTTTGCTATTCAATATAACATGTTTGGGGCACAATGATTAATAGGTTTAATAGTTATATGTATTTCTGAATGTGATTTTGTTTATCGAAAACTGCTGAAAAATCGTGACAAACAATAAATAAAAATAAAATCAGCAGTCCTTTAATTTACAGTCCTTTAATGTTAATTATAACATGTTTGGGGCACAATGATTAATAGGTTATAATAGTTATATGTATTTCTGAATGTGATTTTGTTTATCGAAAACTGCTGAAAAATCGTGACAAACAATAAATAAAAATAAAATCAGCAGTCCTTTAATTTACGAAAACCATACTTCCCAGCATGTACATGGTTGCTGTAATATGTTGTGGGTCCAATATTGTCCAACGTGTACATGTTTGAAACTATAACGCAAAAGATCAATCGAACATAATAGACACTCAATTCGTCTACACATGCATTCAAGAATATTTATAAGTATACATATATCACTGAGGGAAATAATAATGCAAAACTATGGTTATACACTTGCAATCATAAACTTTTACCAACATATATTATATTATATGTTTCCACGTAAGTATATGTAGGTTTGGGGGAAACACGCGAATGCTTCCACGTAAATATATGGCTGTTTGGGATGAAAAACGCATGTGTTTCCAGGTAAAAGCATACATGTTTGTCAGTAACCATGATACTGTTTGCATTTAAATACAAGTCAAATTAGGACTTACAAACATATGAATGTTTGAAGTGTGCTCCAAACATATACAAGGTTCCTGCAGAATATGTTTGGGAACATATGTTAGAGAGGCCGTTATCAGCATGTATACTTACGGACAAGTATTGTGTTCAGTAGGTGAAGATATGCTGCGTTTTTGTTTCTTTGTTGTCTGCCACACTTTCGTTTTCCGTAGTTTTCAACAAACAAAGCCGTATTTCGGTTGCAAAAAAACATATATTATAATACATTAATCACTGTGTCTCCAATGGGAATATATATGTATAATATTGAATGGGAAACACTATCGGTTTGGACACAAGTATACTATGTTTGCGACAGCAACAAACACGTTATATTTGCATTCAAGCAACAAATTGCATGCAGTTAAGTGGCAAACATTCAGTGTAGTGTGTATGAAATTTTGTTTTTGGACAGTAATATTGTTTAAAACTTTTTTCAGAAATTGTACATGCTGAAAAAAACGGCAACAGCATCATATTGCAGGAACCTTATACATATTTGCAACCATTGCAGTCATGAATTGAGCATCTGCTGCTTTTTTGTTACTTTGATGTCTGTCACGCTTTTGTTTTCAGCATATTTCAAGTAACAGAGCCACATTTGGGCCACAAAAACATATAATATAACCTATTAATCATTGTGTCTCAAACATGTAATGTTGAATAGCAAACGCAATGTGTTTGGATAAAAGTATAATATATTTACGTCAAGCTACAAACACTATAAATTTGCATCCAAATAACAAAAAACGACAGATTTTTCAGCGTGTGGTATTTTATGAGATATTTCCCTAAATTGAAATATATCATTTAAAAATATGCAGTATTAACTTTATTTTCCTTACTTTTACCCAGTGTTGGGAATTTTTTTTTTGCCTTGAATTTGAATTTATCCATTCAAACGAATTAACATTGTTGACAATGACAATTACAAAATTTTTATTGTCCATTTGCTCGGGCAATGAAAATGCAGGGGGTGGAATCGGATGCCAATTGTAATAAATTATGGGGAAGCTCTTCAGTATTTTAAATTTGTTTGACAGTTGCGAGTTCTGATTTTAAAGTATTTGAAAGTATTTGTATTTGATTCGAGTATTGAAAGTATTTGTATTTGATTCGAGTTCACTTTTAGTTTGTGACAATCCTAATTTAGTTTTAGAGAATTGCAACAGGGTTCTCCGATTTTGACATTTCGAACAAACTAACATCTGAGTACTTTATTGAAAATCAAATGTTTGGTCAAATGAAATCTCTAAACACGCGAAATCAACAGAAATTCTGGTAGAGGTGGCAAATCTTGTCTTGTTGCAGTCTTATATTCAGAATTTTTAAGATTTAGGGCTGCCAATTATAATTTATTTATACAATCTAATATGCAACCTAGGCAACTCTGGTATTGATTAGGTTAATGTCTATGCTAACTTTTGGGATATGAATTCAGTTTAACATTCTTGACAAATATGGTAATAAAACGTCGGTTGATTAAGTTTATATTTTCAAAATTCTTTAATTCATTCCTGTTTTAAAAGTTATGAAAATTTCGATTACATTAATTATGTTAATGTCATTGCCAACTATTAGGCTTTTATGCTCCGCAATTGTTTAGGTTAATATCATTCCTAAAAATTCGGTTGTGTATTCACATTTAAGTTCTCTGTACTTATGGGAATAAGACTTCGGTTGAGCTTGAAAAATTTATCGACAAATTATATTTATACGTTCTTAATTCTTTACCTATGTTTTAAAAGGTTTGAAAATTTGTTTTTATTTGGTTAATGTCTTTGCTAACTTTTAGGTTTCTGCGATTAGATTAATCTCATTGCAAACTATTAGGTTATGTATTTAGATGTAAGTGCTTTGTAGTTATGGAAATTAAACTTAATTTTAGCTCCAAAAAGTTATAGACAATGTATCAATTATACTTTCTTAATTCTTTAAATCATTCCTGTTTTTAGAGGTTCTGGTAATGGTATTTGATTAGGTTATTGTCCTCGCTAAGATTTTGGGTTTTAAGATTTTCTATGATGAGGTTAATGTCAGTGCTAACTTTTAGGCTTTTATATTGAGATTTAAGTTATTGGTAATCGTGATAATAAAACGTATTTTGAGTTATTAAAATTCATCGAAAATTTATCGTTAATATTTTAAAATTTCTTTAAACTATTGCTTTTTTAAAACGTTTGAAAATTATGTTTGATTATGTTAAAGTCATTGCTAACTTTTAGGCTTTTGTGCTCTTCATTTGATTAGGGAATTGTCATTACTAACTTTTAGGCGTATGTATTATTATACTGACAATGTAGCAATTGAAATGCAGGAAAAATACCCTTCCACTTGCAGAGATCAGCTCCAGGACTAAATATGGATACTCTATAAATGTGCCACGGAAAATTGGCTGGGGGTAAATCCAGAGAAACCGGAGTTCGCGCTCTTTCCTATGAAGAAGAAGATTCTGTCTATGCAGCATACATGGGTTTGTTTAATTTCCATTGAATTTTAATTTGCAATACTTTGTCTAATGCAAATGCAAAAGAATTACCCTTGTTCAAATGCATGATGTGGAATCGGATGCCAATTGTAATGAAATATGGGAATGCCTTTAATTGTTTTGAATTTGTTTGACTGCTGGCAATTCTATTTTTAAAGTATTTTATATGGAGGGGTTTGTGGCTTCAATAGGTATTGCCTCGTATACTTTCAAATTCATAAACCTCTACTGTGTAAAATATTTGAAAACCACAGCTGCCAGATATGAAGGAAATGCTTTGAAAATTAGTACAATTGCCAATGGTACTGAAATTTATTTGAATTTGCATTTGGACAGGTAATTCAAATTAAGCTACAAATTATTAATTTTTTTTTTATGATATGCAGCCATTGGCTCTACGTGTTAGAGAAATCTGTATAAAGGATAACGATAGATATCTGGGTGTGATTCTCGTCTGAAAGCTTAGCGCCAAGTTAAACAATATCGGTAGGGTCAGTAGAGCCAGAGTGCATTACATTCACGGAAATGGGCCATTGTTAGGCGATCATGCTTTTCAATTGGTTAGGTAAATATTATTGCCAACTTTTAGGCTTGTGTATTCCGATTTTAGTTCTATGTGATTATGGGAATAAGACTTCGGTTGAATTCTAAACATTTATGGAAACTTTATTGTTTGTATTTTCAAAATTCTTTAAACTGTTACTCTTTAAAAGGTGTGGAAATGAGGTTTGATTAGGTAAATGTCATTGATAACTCTTAGGATTTCACGCTTCTCTTTTCTTCTTATGTATTCATATTTTAGTTTTTGGTAATTATGGAAGTAGAACTTCGATTTGGGCCTAAAAAGCTATCGAAAATTATGAATTCTGTTTTCAAAATTCTTTAAATCAGTCCTCTTTTAGAAGGTTCGGAAACTATATTATTGGTTAGGTTAATGTCTATGCTAATAGCGTGGTTTAATACTCCGATTCAAGTTATTTGTAATAATGGGAATAAAGCGTCGTTTGAGGTTTATTTACCGAAAATGTATCGTTTATATTTTGAAATTTCGAGAAATTATTTCTCTCTCAAAACCCACTAGCACTAAATTGCAATTATTTTAATACTTTATTTATCACATCATGACAATTACGAGTCGACTTTAAGCTTTTTTTTTTAAATAAAAAATGTTTACTATATAAAGTTTATGGGCTTTCAATTGAATGTCTTATTGACTATTCATCACTAATGGCATTGATTTTACAATAGTTTCCACTTAAAATTATTGTTCCTTAAGCCACCCAGCCAATCGAGAATAATAAAAATTTAGTTTTATGTCTATTGTTTGAGTCATTCGGCTTTGTTTTCAAAACTCCAAGTGTTAGCGTTGATAATGATAATGATGATGATCATCCATAGCCCCATCACAACCACCACCACCACCACATATGGATGGATGGCGATGGCATAATGACCATTTGATAATCATTTATTACATGTCATCGACAAAGTTATAATCACTTGAGACCATGAAACTCACATAGTGATAGGTCTATTATCCCGTAGATTTCGTGGAAGCCAGTACCTAGAGTACTTCGTGCCAATCGTTAAGACGTTGAAAATCTTTTGTATTTTCAATACCGTCCTTCTACTGTTTGTTGTTGTTCTTTTCTTCATAAAAATTATTATTTTTATAGAATTTTTAATGGCTTAAAGTTTTATTATAGTTTCGTTTCGTTTCGTTTTAGAAAAGAATAGATTGGACCGCCAGGAACGAGGAAATAGTTTGGAGGAAGAGTAGTTGTAGTCATAGTACTAGTGTAGCGAAGTCTATAAAAGATTGTGAGCTGTTATTTGTTTTAATGGTAAATTTTATGGTCATAACCCACACTATTGCCATTGTGATTGGGGAAGTACTTAAGCATTCAATGCGTTTTCTTTTTTCCTCTTTCAATCATAAAAAAAAACTTCTAAAATTAAATAGTTTTTATTAATGGTTAAAAAATGTTCTAAGTAAAATGAAAGAATACAGCAAATAGTTCTTAGATTGTCGATTTGCCAGGATAAGAGGACATTTAAAGAAGAAAATTCGAAATTAACTCTTCAATCTGTAAGGAAGAAGTTTTTCTTTTTCAAATAGAATTAAGGGCAATTTTGATAAATTGAACATTCAGTTTTATAAAATGTTTATGACGTTTACTAAATTTCAAGGCATAAAAGGAGATAGAAAAACATTTGGAAAATGTTCGCAAGGGAATCAGGTTTCATGAAGAATTCTTTTAAAACATTGTGCAGTGGGTAAAATAGTAGATGTCTCTATCTTAAGGTAAAATTTAAAAGACGGATCATACGAGCTCTAAACGTCATACTTTGCCGCACAATCAAATGTCCATTCAATTCTATTTGCATATGGAAACTGTTTTCCAATTCATATATTTCCAATTCAATTCTGTAAATTATGGTTTGCTGAAAACGGGGATTTTTGCAATGTCAACCGTAAGGGGTCCTTAAAAAATGCATAGGGAACCCTTATCCAAAAAAAAAATCACCAACGACAAAAGCTTCTACGCTGAGTTAAAAAAGGTTTTTTCCCCCGCGATCGGTCCAACTTCTTGAGATGTAGGTCTTAAAGCTTGGGTATATAGTGGCTCATATCTCAGGTACCTATAATCCGATCTGCTTTAAATGGGCATCGTTACAAAGGTCATATTAAGCTATATAAACCAGTGTATAAACATACTTAGTTTTATTAATCCATTGTTTAATTAAAATATACGATTTGTTAACCTCACTTTTTTTGATAACAATGTATGTATTTACAATACGTTGGGTCAATTTTTTTGCCGACCAAGAGTATAGAAGATGTTCGAGCCATGGTCTCTTGGGAACATTTTCTTAGAATTTGAGGTAGATTACGTTTCTGCTATAATCTTTATCAAGTTTTTTGGTCCCATACAAATTGACCCACCCTAATGTACAATCACCTTGCTGATTGTTTCTGTTTTGACTATTTGTACTCATACTTTGAGCCGAAGTCTTTAAATTATAGTTGTTTAATAGTTTTTACAAAGTTTTTTAAACATTTCTGTTAAAATGACTTCAATTTATGCATTTATTTCTTACTTCACGTACTTATACTTCCATTTTGGTTGTTTGTCTTTGTTGTTTTGGTATTTAGCCGAAAATAGATGTTTCTTCCAATAAGAAAATAAGAGTTGCCATAACTGTTAACAATATGACGGGTTACATTAATTCGCCACTGAAAAGCAATATGTAAAGTTAACCTCCAATTATTTTTAATTTACGATTAAGTAATCCGATAGTTAACTACCCACTTAATAATTGGTCACAAGTGTGTTAAAAGTAACAGCCTCCTCTACCTAACATAACCATCGTAGAACTAAAGGGTGTTTTATGCCCCTATTACGGTTCTCAACTTTTGTGAGAGTTTGGTCCTAATCGATGAATTGTCAATGCCGTTCTCAACTCACCGGCCGACTCAAATCAACTGAACAACAGCTGATTTTTTGGTTGTGTTCACTTACTTTTGTCGTATTGCCTTTGACAACTCTGTGTCAGTTTGTTCGACAAATGCGTTAAATTTGCACCACTGCTTGAGAGCAGTTGAGTTTATAGTTGTGCGTATTTTTAAGTTGATAAGAATGGATAGATCGTAAGAAGAAATTATTTTGGCTTCAAATGATTTTCATTTAACATTTGAACATTTTAATTTAACAATAATATTTTATATATTTAGAAGTATCAAAATCACAAAGAATGCACAGTTTGAGAAACTTGTCTAGCTAATGGAAAATAATCTAGCCGTTGCCCTTGGAAAACCATAATTTAGCACCACGCCGAACCAAGTGCGAGAACTATGGGAAGGATTTTCTGTGAGGCTAAATAGTTTAGGACCACCGTCCAGAACATGAATGAATGGTAACGTGTATGTGGAAATACGTACCTTGCACTGGGCAGCTCAAGAAGGTTGGATGTATCACGTATATTTCTTCTTAAATACAACACATCTATATTCGCGTTTTCGACTCCATCTTCATAAAAGAAATGTATGTTACTTATATCCATTTCGATTTTACAAGGACAACACAATTGTTAACTTCTTTTATTTTCACATAAATCAGCTGCTTTTACTTGTCAAAATTGATATTTCGAGCTGGTAACACCATAACAATTGCAACCAAAAACAGTTGTGAACTACAATACAAACGATAAGTTGGGTCGTGTTGAAGTTGGGTCGTCTCTAAGTCGACTAAACTAAGTTGAGTGGTGAGCGGTAATAGGGGCATTAATATATGTAAATGCAGGATTTAACGCATATTGTTTGACTGATTCATTGTAAAGTAGACTTGATTCGATTAAAGCCCGGTATTCAGTTTGTATGAAATTTTCGTTGCCGTAAGAAGAACGTATATAAAACACAACGAAAATTTCATGAATCTAAAATTTCGCTCACTTTTCATTTGCTTGGTACTCAGGTCTGTGCAAAAATGTTGTGGGTAAAATCAATTACCGGGTTGTTACGCCAAAGTTATTTCGTACGAAAACAATTGTTTAATAATTGTTTGGGACCGGAATTTTGACATTTCGATCATTTTAACAGCCAAAAGTAGCACCACTTTCGGTAAAAGTAAAATGGAGTCGGTAGAGGAATTATAAATTATATATTTGCAAAGGTAAATCAAAGATAGGTGGTAATTGTACGGAAAAAAATTATCCGTTTAGAGATAAATGACAAAATTTGTAACAAAAATTTCACACGACCGGAATATAAGGCTGCTTGTAGGGAATAAAATATCGGGCAATTAGTCCCCGTGGTTCTGATCACATTACCTTGCTTCGCAAAATTTGAAGTTGTTGTGAATGATCCCGAAAGAATGTTTCCGGGTTTAGGGCGAAACTCTCGTATACAGCAGCGATTTTTTTGAGAGAGCGTCCAGTACGGAGCCACAGGAGACTCATTGGCCATAATCGACCCAGTTCCAGGTAAAAGTCATACTTCGAATTGTGGACACATTAGTTGCACTTCCGCAACGCAGTATTCCACAAAATGAACTAGCGGTCTCAGCGAAGCTTCCCCCCTTTGTAGTGGGGGTTTCGCAATGACTACGCGTTTGTCCTTTGTGTATCGCTACGGTTTTTATAATCATAACAATCGTAGATGACCGCCACCAAATTTCAGGGCTGTCACTTGTACAGGAAAAATTACAAAAATCGTACACTTTGTTGGGATACCCTAAACTTAAGAAGATTTATTTCAAATCCGTTTTATCGTTTCTAACATCATGTTTCTCTATCTCTAACGAAAAGCTCAGCGAACGAAAACCAGTCACTCACATTCGACTCAAATTGGGTTTCTCAAAGTCATCATTTTCGTTCACCTACTCTGTGGTTGTTCCAAACTGACAATAGAGAAACAATAGACGAATATATTTATTCTCTCAATAAATTAAACATCATAGGTACGGTGGAAAGTAAACATTGGAAGGTGGAAAACATGGGTTCAATAATACCAGATAGAGGCAATAGCAAACAACGTCCAACACAGAAACAACAACCGATTTTCGTGTTATTGTGGCAAACTAGTTGTATTAAATACAATACCAACGATAAGAGTCAACAAAAAAGTGAAAAATGCATATACATTTTTCAGTTCTACACCAAAACGACATAAAAAAGTTATTTTTGTAACTCCACCTGGTGTAAGTTAATTTTAAATTTAATTTCTCTCATTTCCACAAACCTATGACGAAGATTTGGAAATGAAACGTCAGATGAGAGAATAAATGTATCTAACTAGGTATGTATTCCTCTATATGAGAGTTGGGGCGGGTGTGAGTGGCGGCGATGGGATCGTTCGTTAAAAAAAAAAAAAAACCCAATTTTGTACTGAAAAGTTTTGACAAATTTTGATGTTTTCATTCGATTGATTGTGGAACCCAAATCATTTTTCTTTGGTCTAGAACACGAACGAAAGCTTTCGTTCGAGATAGAGAAACACAACACATATAGCACTATGAGTCTAATCACAGAACCACCCGAGTTCTGTAAAATTTACTTTTTTGTCAATTACATTCATTTTGCGCACTGGAGTAGATATTTTCTTTGGTATTTTAAACAGAATTTTCACTTTTTTTCCGTTCTTAAATGTTTGCTATTACTGTGGATCGATTTACATAGAACCGTGTAGTTTTCGAGATATCACTCTAAGTGAAATAAATTTCTAGAATATTCTACTAAAATATTTCCATATTCGGGTAAAAAGATTTGACTGGAAAATATGTAATGAAATTCAATTAAATGATATATCATTCAAAATATAAGTACTAAAAGATCGAAATATTTTTTAAATATGTTTTCACGATATCTCGGAAACCAAATTTCATTATAAAAATTAATTCTAAGACGTTAAGTCTTTGTACACAGAAAATAAAGACGACTGTAAAATTTTAACAAAAAAAATTGGTACGTGAAAAATCTCAGCACTAAATTACATTTTTCATTGATGTACTGACAAATTACTCAAATATTGAAATGAAAATCAATAAATGGTACCACAAAAAAATGCATTAGAAATACCCCAATATTTAACGAAGTAAATACGATATGAACAACCCATAACTTCAGTAAGTTTGTACAGGCAATCGGTGGCGTAACGTGCTACACGCTGCCCGAAACGACGCTGTGTCGCAAACATCGAAACGATCTTCCAGTGGCTGTCAGTTCGAATCCTACCGCGGCTGTTTAATTTTTTTTAAATAAACAAACTTTCTAGCAATACCTCGGATCGAAGACAAAACGAAGACAAAACGATCTCTTAGCCTTAAAAGGAAATTACAACTTTCAATATGACGAGGATCTAAAAACAACTAAATTAGATAAAATTTAGTTTGTTAATATGTGAAATTCTTCATCGACTAAAAAAGAAAATATTTTTGATAAATAACGTGCAAATATTTTCGTAGATGGGTGAAATTTTGCATCGATTGAAAAATAATATTTTTCCAATAAACACTCTACAAATATGGTAGCAGATATGTGATTTTTATTTATCATAGGATTTTCAAGTAATATTTTGTTTGAAGTTTCGAATTTTTTAATTGAATTTAAAAATTAATTTTTTCTGTTTAGATTCGTCATTTTAGTTTAGATTGGGATTGTCCTCTATCAATTTCTTCCTAAAGTCTACTCAGAAAGATTCTTTGTACTAAAGTGTTTTTGAGCACAATATTTACTTGCCTGAAAATTAAAACGACTAAGGATTAACTTGTGATTAATATACTGTAAAATCTAGAATTCTTAGGAGAAATATTCCCTCCAAATCCATCCTCATTAAAAACTCTTAGATTTGTATACTGTTTATTTTTTCATTTTCAAAGAAACCAATAGCGTATCATAAATTATTTCTCGGATAAATTTATTTATATACAATATATATATTGATATTTATGATTTCATCTGTTTTCTATCAATTTTCTTACTCCCAACACCAATAATACAGTGCAAAAACAATAAACAAATTGGAATATCGAAAAGAAAAAAAAATTAAAGAAAATCTCCAGCTACTATTGAAAATGGTTCAGGGAATGAACACAAAAGAGACGGAAAAAAAAACAAAAAACGTGCACCCAAATCCCAGCAGGATTCCATTTTACTTAACAAAATAGAAAACCTAAAACGCCAAAGGCTTTAACAACTACACACTTTTATTGTATATGAGTTTCTCTGGAAAATTTCACAGAACCCGGTCGGTCGTCTTGTCTATAGACTTGGGCAATATTTACTCGTACATTTGCAAAATTGCAAAAATAAAAACAAAATGTTCGCATTTCATTTCAATTCGTTCGAATCAGCCCGGGGTGGGATTTGTTTAAAAATGTATCAAAATCGTTATTGGACCATTTACAGAGCGATATTAGAGTCAATTTACAAATGTAATATAAATCAAGTGTATTTAAAGATAATTGCCAAACAAAAATATAGAAGAGAAATTGTAGTTTTCATTGGTGAATGGGATAATTAAAAGTAATTAGTTAGATTTATAAGGGTATAAAAAGATTTTGCGTACTTACAGCTCGTTTTCACGGGAAATAAAGATAAATTGAATGAGAAGTTAATTTACTTTGAAACCATAAGTTATATTTTAATAAAACTTTAAAAAGTTGTAGTCATTGCATTGAGTTTTTACTATTTTTAATTTGTTTTTTCTACTTGACCTCACTGCAAAGTTATGACACCAGTACTGGCCGCTCGGCTTTAAAAAAAATGGAAAATTTGTGTCTCATTTAACAACTGTGGAAAATGTTTCCAGAAAATTCAAAATTTTGTTCATAAAGTCTAGTAGTACTAAGTTCGTTCGCACAAAATAAATTGAGCAACATACATTTTTTTCACTGCGAAATTGGACAGCAGCTTATCACTGTTGGCAACTAAAATTGTCTGTTCGCTTAAGTTAATTTTACACTAAAAGTTATTTTTTTTTTCCAAAAATGCAATGAGAGTTGATAGCATTGATACTTTCCCATAAACACACTGTGAGTCAAGGGATTCTGGTAGAAAGGTCTAAAAAAAATACAAAACACAAATCTTAGCCCAAGTGCTAGATAAAAGTAGAAATATGAAAAAATTCATTATATTATGTGGACTATGTTTAATGGAAACAGCAAAATGAGAAAATATATTATTAACTCTTAGAAAGCAGTTAGTTTTGGCTTATTATCTAGCACTTGGGCTAAGATTTGTGTTTTGGAGTGTTCGAACACATATGGGCTTTTTCAAAAATTATCGACATTTTGATATTTTTTTTTTCCAAATTTTTTTTCGGATGACACGAATGACGCTTTGATCAAATGAAGGGTAATATTTTAGCATACCAAAACAGTTCGCGTTAATCATTTATTGCAAACGGCGCGAAAGTTATGGAAGTTTTAAGTTTATTTTTGAGGTTAGGATTTTTGTTTATCTGTAAAATTTAAAATCATGAAAATTTTGTAATGCCTATTCGGTTTTATTATCAAGCTTTGAAAAACCTTTCATTTGGTGTCAATCGCGGCGGAATCTATACATAACTGCAGATGTCACAAAGCAAAATGTGTTTGAAGAAAAATGCCGCTGTACCCGCTAAATATGGACCGAATTGAACCATATTTATATATGATCTTTATTTTACCGCCGCACTTCATTTCCAATACCTTGCATTGATTTTAAACCACGGATTAATTAAAAAAAACGCGAAACAAAATCATGAAATTTCGCAAAATTTTTATTTTCTTTATAAAATTTTTGCGTTTCAAAATATTTTAACGCCTTCTTGACGTTGAGGTGCCATTTACTAAGAAGTTTAGATCACGCAATTCATAAATCAGTTTTAAATAATATTGCAAATGTCAGGCGCGAAAAACTGTCATTTTTGACAAATTTACGCCAATTCTATAAAAGTTTGAGGTCATCGTTCTCAGCAACTAGCAGCCTGACATCGACGTGATATGGCGCAAATTTTAGCAAATTACACCATCTATTCAATACTGTTGACGAAATGAAATTTTCTTGAACGGCGCAAAAACGCAATAGAAAAAACTGCGAAAATTGAAAAATCGGAAAATTTTGGTTTCAGAAATGCACCGCTGTACAAATTTTTTTCCAAATAGTAGTATGGGCATAACTTTTATAGTGTAAATATCTACTAAGTCTAGTGACTTTATTTTATATCAGTGGGCATGGGAAGTTTAAAACTAAAAGTAGAAAAGTGATGAAATATGAAAAAACTCTTGTAAATTTCAAGCCTTTTTTTTAGTTTTTCCATATTTGGGTGCCCATAACTTTTAGTGATAAAGAACTGATGGTCTGAAATTTCTGAATTTCCGAGTTTTCTAGTGTGCCCTACCATTCCCTTTTTACCGTTTTGGTCAATTCGAAAAACTGGAGAAATAATAAGCATCTGAACTCAGTTTCAACAAATGTTGAAAATTATTGAAATAGCCTATATATATATTGAAATTTTATGGCGATAATTTTTGTAGAACATTTTGACCACGCCCCCGTCAATCTGGAGCAGTTTCATGCGAGTTTAAAAAAAAGTAAAAATTATGGTTATACGTGACAGTTAGAGGGTTAATTTGTTCCACAAAAATGTGTATCTGAATCTTTTCCATAAAACTTCTGAACATATTTTGTACCCCAGAAGTAAGGAACACACAATTTTGCATGCCGATATGTTGCAGAAAAGTTCCGTGGGGTGGAAACTTTGACCCCCCCCCTAAAAAAAAATTCTGATCAGATCTGGCAAAACGCCGAAACACGTATATTTTTGTTTGATCTTTCTACCCGAATCCGTTGACAGAACCCCATCATTTTTTTTTGGTGTCGCACAGTGAAATTAGATTTGTCACTAAATTTTTGTTAGATTTATTTCCTTGATTATAATGCCCCCAAACCGGAATTTTATAAACCCGGTTTTCGGTTTGTTCGAAAAATCAAATTTTCAAGAAACCGGTTTATGGTTTATAAGTTTTGGAAAAAACAGCTAAGACAAGTTTTTTTTTTGTTTTAAGTTAAATTACACTTCCAGCACTTACAATACATTAAAATCCAAAATTTCACAGCTCTATTTAAATTCGGTAATCATGTTTCAATTTAAATTTAAAATTTAAATAATATTCCATTTAAAAGTTTTATTTAGATGGATTTCAATTCGAAAATGATATTCAAATTTGAAAGGGATTTTCAGGTATGCAAATCTTATTAAGATCAAAACATTTGTTTATAAAATAATTTATATTTTAAATTTAAAAAAAAAAAATTGTGAACAAATCACAAAATCATTTTAAAATTTGAATAAAAAAAATTGGCTGCAAATGTCATTTATTTGTGGTAACCGCAAAGTTAGGTGGTTCTTACATTGGTAACATCAGAACCAATACTTGGAAATATTTTGATTAACAATTTCAATAAAATTTGATTAAATTTCTCGATGGATTTCTTGAGTTTCTGTCAATAACGGTTGTATTTAAGAACTTTAAGAGAATGAAGATACTTGTTTAAATTCCTAGATCCTAGATCTGACATAGCTAATTGAGATAACTTATATAAGAGAAGTGTATAAAAAGTAGATAAAGACAACTGCGAAGGAAACAATTTAAAGAACATTTAAGCATTTAAACAAAAAAATTATAAAAAGTTATTACATAAGATAATCGGTGACGCGTCATAACGCCCATGGACATAAAATGGACATAAAGCCCATGGGCGTTATGTCGCAGCTAAAATGGACATAAAGCCCATGACCGGTGTGACATAAAGCCCGTGGGCGTTATGACCATTCTAGGTGCGACATAACGTCCACAACTCCGTTAAAGGCCATAAAGTCCGTGGACGTTTTGTCACACCTAAGATGGACATAAAGTCCATGACCGGTGTGACACAAAGCCCATGTCCATTTTAGGTGCGACATAATGCCCATAGGCTTTATGTCCATTTTAGGTGTGACGCGTCACCAAGACAATCAGTTTGTTTTTATGTTTATTTGTATATTTTTTATATATTTATATTTTTTTTTTCGGAAAAACATAATTTACTTAAAAATTATATTTAGGATGTAAACCAAATATAAAGGACTTATGGCCAGAATATTGATGGATTACTATTTTTACTTAGGAGTTTCTACCTGTGTTAAAAGCAAAGTTACAAGGCTTTATATATTATCACTTCAAAAAAGTAAAAAAACTCAAGAAAATATAAATTACTTAAAAACCGAATCTTAAATATTATTGAAACTTTAATGAGTTATATCCAACATACTGCTGGAGGACTGATAGGAGTTTGGTATTTATACCTGTATTAAAAGCAAAGTTATGGGACCTCTAATTAACTCGCATTGGAAAAACGCAAATTCTTTTAAACAAAAATTTTGTTATTCATTAAACCCTTGGTGGTTTTTTTTCAAGCACTTGAACCGAGATCGAGATAATCGAAATAAAATGTCGTTTCTCGTTAAATTAAAATAAAAAAGAAATTTAAAAATTAAAAAAAATAAGAAAAATTTTAAAACATTTAACAGATTTTGTTAGTTTTTTTAATTATAAAGTATATGACTTCTGAACTTTAAGGTAACTCAACCTCACTAGCTCCTTCTATTAAAAGGATGAGTTTAAAAACCACAAGCAGGTTCAAGACTCAAATTTGGTCACATCCGATAGACGAAAAATTCTCGGAAAAACATCAATTACTGAAAAATCATGGCTTTGAGCCTAATGAGATTTAACCGGCCCATAGCCAAGTTTCTTGTTGACTACTAATTAGACTTTAGTCTATCTACATGTGTTGGAAACAAAATTATGGGCTTCTAGTTTGGTTATCTCGGATTTGCGAACAAAATTTTTAACAACAATTTGCCACTCATTAAATACATGGTGGGTTCCTTCAAACAGCAGAAACCAGCACATGTAAATCGAATGATATTTCTTGATAAAAATTAAACATACAAAACACAACAAAGTAGTACAAACAAATATTTTTAAAAAATTGTTGAGAAGAAATATGATTGTGCACATCTTTAAGGTAAAGTCAACCATAGAGTAATAGTTAAGAGTTTCCATTACTCTCTTCGATTGCTGTTCATGACGACGAGATAGTAGGCCATTTCATAGAGTTTTATTTGCTGCTATATTTTACCAATTTTACACTTTCGTTAGACATAAAACGGACAGAAATCAAAGGGAATGCGTATTTTCGTTCAATGCAAACAACATAAAACATAATTTAGCTGTCATTAGTATCAATAAACAATATTTAAAATTAGTTACTGTCTTCTTTTATCTCTCATTCTCCATCATCGGCCTAGTACCTTTTCGATCAGCTGTGCCGTAGAATCCCCCTGAGTGAACTTAAATAATTTTTTTTTTTGGGATAGCTTGAGTTTTGTACACAGAAACATTAATGTCTGTTAAAGGCCTTCAAATTTGATCACCTCAGTTAGACGAATAATTTTCGGATAAACTTAAATTATTTAAAAACCAAACCATGAATTTTAATGAAATATTAACGGATCATAGTAAGGGTACTTTTGTATTATTATCTCGACTTTTGGGTTTCTATATGTATTAAAAGCTAAGTTATGCGGTCTCTAGTTAGGTTACCTCAGATAAGCGAAACACTTTATCAGCCATTAAACACTTGGTGGTATTCGTAAAATAACAGAAACCAATAATCAAAATTCGTGTACCGTTTAGTTTTTGAAAATTTTAAAAAAAAATTTTTTCAAACAAAATTTAAAAAATAAAAAAAAAATGGTTCCCATTACATCCCATGAAGGAATCGGGGAGAGCTTCTCACAACCAGTGATCTATACGCCTTCTAGTTTTATGCTCACTGATTGGGACCTACAGTTTTACACCGGTACCGAACGGTATTTTTGAGAAGCATTTTCATGGCTTAATAATCGACACAGATGTAGGTTTACTTTAAAAGCTTTAATGTTTCACTTTCGGGGATACTAGAATTTGCTACACAATTCTTTAGTCATTTGTTACCCCAAGAAAACAGGAAAGAAAACAAAAGACTTTTCAACTATTTCTGAAGTTTTAATATTCATCAAACTCCCAACCACATCAACAGCACAAAAAAAAAAGTAATTTCAAACTCCATGCGTCTATGGACGACACATTTGCTTCCCTTTCTCCAAAAAAAGTAATTACATATTTGTAGTGTTGGAAACTTTGCCAACTACCACCCCACCACCCTCCTTTAGATTACAGCAAAGCTCTATGAATAATTTTCTTCCTTAAGGGGTTACAATTCCTTTTATTTCAGAGATTACAAAGTATGAAAAGGAAAAAATTGTGAAAGACAACAAACTCCCAGGACTCAACACTTTTGTTCTATCTCAACACTCGGTATCTGCAGACGGAGCAATACGAATGGCTGTGAGTTACAAATCAGTAATAAACCAAAAATCTACAGATAATTACTATGGAAAAATATTACATTGTTGGTGTGGAAAGAGGTCGTCGGTTGGGAAACCGGGAAAAACCAGAAGTTGTAATGAGAAACAATCACTTGAAGGCATACAAGTGCATATGAACCAACAGGCTCTGTACTACTGTGCTATATGCTATACTATTATCTTCACTTCAATTCCATTCCTTATACCCGGAGTCACAACCTATATACTTATAGTTTACACGGAGTCGCATTCGTACAAATTACACATACTTAATTCTACTTTAGTACAAAAGTTTGCAAAAAAAATCTACTTCTGCTGGAAGTGGAAAAGCTAAGAAGAAGAAAAAAGTAGTTTTCCATAATTTTTGTTCTATAATACCTTTTGAAATTTGAATCCCAGTCCTGCAGGGTACTCGTACCCAACACTTCGACTCTTAATAGGCTTGTAATGCATACATAAACATTTTGCAAGTATGTACGTGTGAGTGAAGGTGCGTTCGGGGTTCATTTCCGATGTGTTAAGAATTCTAATCCACTACTACAAACTATGCTGGAAATACTAATGTTTTTGGGGATACCCAGCGAAAGATTTGGAGATCAGTTCTGTAGGCTGCTGCAGTAACTCTAACACATCTGCACAAGACGCCTTGAATGGTCATTCAAGACATTTGGGTTTTTTCAAGACATGTCCTTTAGCGAAGGTGCGGCGAGAAAATGCTTCAGTGTTCTGATAAACAATTGGTGTATGCATGTGATTTTGTAGAGAGAGCAATACTTCTTTGCTTCGCATCGTACTGTGTTTTTATTTACACACACATACCCATAGACGAAAGCTTTGTCGACAGTACCGCGAAGTACTTGGTTGTCGCAATTTCGCTGTCTTGAAATTAGCAAATGTCTTGAATAACCATTCAAGACGTCGTGCGCAAATGTCTAATAGCTATATATTGCCTAAAATTATATTTTCAGAAGCGCCGATGTTAATTTGTATTTTGAATTGTGGATATACTGTTCTTTAATGACACAAAATGTAGGTAAAAACAACTAAAATTTATAAAAATTAAAAGGGGTTCAGCTTGACCCTAAGATGACCGACAGTGTTTTACAAATTTAAAAGTCTAAAATTTTAAACATTTTAAAATTTGTCTCTGAATTCCACGAGACTCCTACATAATTCTAACGCGACGTGGTCGACTTGATCTAACTATAATTTCTTTATAAAGTAGTAGATGGTGAAGACCAAGCCACAATTCCAATGTCGATAAAGCATTGATAATATTGGGCGCCATTGATCTCGTCAATCGGCGCAGAAGCCCCTCACCTCTTAAAAGCCACTATCGACACCATGGAGTTTATCTACACTGAAAATGCAGTACGAATAGATCGCCAATGACCATGTTTTGTGTATAAAGTTCTTGGTTCCGCTGGTACGCTATCGTGCATCCTGTACAATCAGAGGTACTGTAGAAGTTCATAATTAACCTGCACTTTTAGTTATTCAACAATGTATTGTAGCGTGTACTGATACCCAACTTTTTAGAATTTCAAGGCTTGGAGTGATCTGAAATGATGCACAATGAAGTGCTGTTTACGGGAACGACAAACTCTATTTATACGACGATACATATAGTTCCTTACCGGACGTAAAATCTGTAAACTTCAAAATGGCGCCGTAAAAAAAAATTGCAAATACCTGAAGTCGTTTTCGATACGTAAAATTTTTAATAATTCAGAAAAATACTAAATTTGTGAAAATTTCAATTTTGAAATTGCAACATCAAGAACTTCAGGAATTTTGCTTTTAGTTTTTGTGGAGTTTTATATATTGATATAACCTTTCGATATATGGACCAAATGTCAAAATCCCTGACCCACTATGACACACTTCTCGTGGCCTGACCCTTCTATCAACTAAACGTTGACAAATCTGACTTTTTTGTTATTAGGAGGCAAACATAACGTGTTTGCAGGTTTTCGCAAATATAGTAATTTTGTGTAGTAACACACATTAATATTACATGTTGAAGATACAATGAGTAGTATGTTAGGATATATGCTTTTGTGACCCAAATGTGGCTTTGTTTGTTGAAAACTGCTGGAAACAGAAGCGTTACAGACAAGAAACAATTAAAAAAGCAGCAGATCTTCAATTCATAAAAACAACTCTTACAAACATATTCGTGGTTCCTGCAATATGTTGCTCGGGCGGTCTTTTCTTCAGCGTGTACCATCTATTGATAGGCTATTGTCAGCTGCGTTATTTAGTTTGTGTTTGAAAGCAATTGAAACCAGACAACCTCGTGAATTTCGGCGAAAATTTAAAAAAGTGAATTTCACGTGCTCATCAAACATTATTTTTGGCGTTAAAAACTTTCATCGAATCCAAATAAAAGGATTGATAAATGCCGTTGGGATTCTGAGCCATTAGTTTCAATGGTTAAAAAGAATTTTCCTTAATTCCGTTGGGGTCGTAACAGCACAAGTGTCCCAAACGTTCAGGTCGCCCGCGAGTGGTCTTCACGCCAGAAACCGTCCACGAAATCCATGGAATGATATTGAACGATCGGAGAATGAAAGTACATGAGATGACTGACCCTGCAGGCATCTCAAGTGAGCAGGTTCACCATATTTTACAGGAATATTTGGACATGAAATAGCTATACGCAAGATGGGTGCCGCGATTAGTCACTCTCGACCACAAGACCAAACGTTTAACAACTTCAAAGGAGTGTTTGCCGATGTTCAAACACAATCCGCCATTTCATCACAACGGATCCATCACAACACACCAGAACTGTCGGAGCGGTGGACTTCACCGAATGAATGTGTACCACAGACGGCTGAAGTGTGTCCGTCAGGTCATGAGATACATACGCTGTGATTCACATCAATTCCTTTATAAATAGTAAAACGGTCAAAGGCGTATATTAGTCACAACTTCAGGGCAGATTCGACATTGATTTGAAACAAAAACCACAGCGTTTGGCGAAGAAAAAATATGTTTTTTCATCATGATAGGCGTGTAGTCGCCATGAATAAAATCCATAAATTGGGCTACCAATTGCTACCTCATGCACTATATTCCACGAACTTAGCCTTTAGTAACTACTTTAGATTTTAAAACCTGAAGAAATGACTAGGTACTAGGAGATTTGGGTCGATTACAGAGGTCATTAAGGACACAAACGTCTATTTTGAGGATCTTGAGCCAGCCTCTTATTATACAATCCTATTTATACAAAAAAAATAAAAAACGTTGGACTAAACGTGCCCAGCTAAAAGGAGACTATGTTGACAAATAAAAGGTGTTTTTGCTGAAAAAATCATCCTGGTCATCCGATCAGCCTGGGGTTAATAAAAACTAGTTGTCGTAGAAAGTGAAAGGTTTGACATATTCATTTATGAATCCGATAAAATTCTTATAATCCAGAGTTTGTTCTTATCTATTTTTTTTTTGCTTCCCTCGCTTCCATTCAACTACGCTTGTTCCAATATTGTTCTCAATCACGATCAAAAACTTCAGCACTTTTCTTTTGCTTTTGAAGCTTGGATGCCAGACATGTGCGAATTGTTGACGTAATTTCAATATTAATATTGAGTTATTGTAGATTTGGCATCAGCACTCTAATATGTAGCCCTTCGAGCCGGATGTAAGTTAAATATTTTTGGCAGACATTTCTCGCTCTCTCTCGCTCTCACCCTCTTTGCAAATGTTATAGTTTCGTTTGTAAAAGTCAAAGAAATGTTAGTACGTCGGACAAACGATTACCGCCACATCTGAGTTATGTTTTGTGATATTGATCGGAAAAGCTGGTTAGAAACGACCGAATTATTTCCAATTTTTGTGAGAAGTCCGCACTGTGGCTGTATATCACTGTGTCCTGAAAGACTTTTTTTTACGGAGAGGTAGTCTCGAAAGATTGTCATTCAAAAGTCGATAACGAAAATGCTTTTTGTGAGGCTGGTCAGTGCGGAGACACATCGATTTTTGGTAAGCATTTAAAGAAACACTGTGACGGTCGGTGGTGTGCGCGGTACATGGGTTCGAGAACTACACAGACCGTCTAACATTTCTTTCGACGGCGGTCACCTCGCTTAGTGATAGTGTCGCCTATCGAGTATTTAGCCATGGAAAAGCTTCTCAAATATACCGCTCGGAACCGGTGTTAAACTATAACTTCCAATTACGGTATGTAAAACTAAATTGCGCGCATCTTACTGGTTGTGAGAAGCTCTCTCCAATCCAGTTATCGGATGTAATGAAACACCATATTTTTGTTTTGAATGGATAAACCAAAATTAAAATTCTGATGGGGTAGAATTTTCTGCTGAAATCCTAATAATTTTTCACTAAATCTGTGTTCAATTTTATATGAAAATTTTTTCACCAGAAAATTTATTTAATAGTTTAACAGAGTTCGAAAAAAAAGTAGTTTCCCATTACATCCCATGGAGGGTAGGAAAGAGGGTCTCACAATCAGTGAGCTGTGCAGTTTGTAGTTTTGCACTCACTGATTGATTGGGACCAACAGTTAAACACCGGTTCCGAACGGCATTTTGGGGAGTTTTTCATTTCTAAGTACTCGATAGTGTCGCCATCACTAAGCCAGGTGGCCGTCGTCGAAATAAATGTAAGGTGGTCAGAGCAGGGATCGAGCCCACGTTCTCATGTACATGAGTCGCACACACAAACCATTTCACCACCGATGGAAACCATAAGAGTTCTCTAAATTTAAAATTACAAAGAAGTGTCGCTTTCTGGAGAATCAATTTTTTTGTCCTACATGATGAGAGTCCTTAATGCATTGCCTTAAATTTCATTGCTGAGATTTCAAAATAAACCTCTATTTTCCTTTGTCAGCCTTTTAGGACAGAAAAAAATTATTTTCTTGGAATATTTGTTCTCCGACTATAACTTCTAAACTAATGAAAATCTTGGAATATGACTTCCTGGGTATATTTATGACAAATGTGTGTTGAATTTTGCAGGACATTCGATTTGTGAGGCAATTTCCTTTATCTCCACAAGTTTTATAATTTTTTATGTGACGATTCGCAAACAGTTTTCTTTTTAAATTTAAATATTATTAAAAAATGTGTATTTGCACTTTTGGTCCTTCGAGCCGGCTAAAGATAAAACATACTTGGAAGGCGTATCTGTGTCTCTTTCTCTGACTTTATCGCACCTAAACATCTTTCATTCTTTTCTAACAAAACCTTGCTAACAAAGACTACAGTCTGTGTAGGCAAGGGTCAATTTTTATACCAAATTGTTTACTGGGTTATCATATATAATCCTTAAACACTTCATACAAATATGACTCAGTGGGCGAAAACATTTTGCTCTCATTTCCCCCCCCCAACCTTTACGAATCACAGACACTGTAGGGTAACTAACCTCAAACGTAAACCCAAAAAAGAAGAGAAAACACATAATATATCATTATTTCCAAATGAACAACTAGAATTAGTAACCAAAAAACTACCAAACAACTTGTAAGATAAACCAATCTTTTTTTTGGGAAATTACTTTCTTGCTGGGAGCAATTTGGCGAAAATAAGCCCTTCCCCACGCAACTCTTGCCAAATGTCTAAAGGATTATACTCTAGAGTTTCTTAACACTTATTAGGGCACCAGAGTGTTAAGGGAGGAGAATAAGTAATTCTAATGTTCTCAAATGCCAATGAAAGAAGGAATGAATGAATGCTGTCGTGGTCTAAGAACTACAATTTGTGTTAATTTACTGCGATTTACTTGGGGAAAACATTCCATATTATTGAGAGTAATTTTCGCAGCCATTTTACTTTTCCACTACTAATGAGTACCTTTTGCTTAAGTTCATATTTGCGAAATTCTTGGAAATTTCTTTGTCCAAAGGATGAAGTTCTATTTGGTTGATGCTCGTGTTAACACTAGAGTGTTATTTATATATAATTGGAATTTCAAGAATTTGTTTTCGTTCTTTTTTCGAATGAACTGCAATGATGAGTTGCTCTTGTTATAATGGAAACACATTACTGGGAAAAGAGGTACCATTCGGTCACTAACTGTACGCCATAGTTAAGGCATTCAGGGTAGCTACTTGGGGAGGCTGATTTAATGAAGATCATTAGGAGGAATTGACTGTAAAGTTTGAGGAAGAGCAATTGGATATATTACTGTTACTGTGAACTCTAAAGAACTTGTAATTTTGAAAAGTTTAGCTTAAGAAACAAAATATCAGATTCACTGCATGAAAGAGACTTTGATATAAAAGTTAAATTCATTCTTTCAAAAATAAAATTAGAAAGAAATTTACTTTATGTTTAAATTCCCTACATTAAAGTCATAGGTTACTTTTGTATGGCATATTTTTTAATATTCTTAATAAAAATTTCTTTATTAAAATTAGTCAATTGCAGTTTATAGAACTTCTGTGTTAGAGATCATAAATCTTGAGCTAATCACCATCGTATAGTAAAGAACACATTATTCAAATCTCTTGTCAAAGGTTATCAGCACTTGAAGTTGTTTGCAGCAACATATCAATCAGTTTTAACAAGAATCACTAATGGTTGTTAAGATTTTGACCATAAAATTTTAACAAAAATCTTAATTTAAATTTGACCTTTTTGAAAACATTCGAAAAACATCATAAAAAGAATTTGAAAAATATTAAAAGAATATTAAAAAAAAAAGCAGACTTGAAGTTCAAAGCCAATGTGCGATGAAGATAACATCTAAATATCACTCGGAATTAGGAACAGCAACGATGAATCACTCTTAGATGCTAAAGAGAGAAAAGACTACAGATTTTATGGCACAACAATTTCTGAAATTCATTAAAAACTAATAAGATTTTATAGGTTTAAATGAAGTAAGGAATTCTATGTAAGATCTGCACCGAAATTCTATAAGCTCTGAGGATAAAAATCGGTAGCTAAATTTTCAAAATGTATAAAATTTCAATACCACATTTAAATTTCAATAAAATTTCAATACAAATAAAAATCTGTAGTTAAATTTCAATACAAAATTTATGAATGTTGTCAATTTAACCACCAATTTTTATCGTTAAAGAGTTACAGTATTCTGGTGCTGAACATGAATGTTCCCACCAGTTTTTGTTTACTTATATGATCTAAACATTTGCCTATTTTGGAAGTCACGATCGGATTCGACATTAGTTTTTTTTTTAAAAAAGTTCCGAGTTTGTGTATTTAAGTGACCTTAAAAAGTTTATCAGCCTGTTGCTCTATTTTGCACGAAAGCTTTCGTTCGTGTTCTAGACGAAAGAAAGTTGATTTGGGTTCTACTATCTAGTCGTTTCAAGTCGAATGAAAACATACAAGTTTTCAAAAATTTTCAGTATAAATGTCGGTTTTTGTATTTCGAATGTGCTGTCAGTTGGGAACACACATAGGGTGAGGCGAACGAAAATTACGACATAGAGGAAACCAAGTTGAGTCTAATGTGAGTGACTGATTTTTGTTCGCTTAGATTTTCAAGATAATTTTTGGAACGAAGTTCCTTATCGCACGTTGCGGGATAGGAGCTTAATGGAAAAAAATTAAACAACTTTTATTTTAACATTATTATGCTACATCCCATTATTATCAAGTGTATTGTTTATTTTTGCTTTGGTTTGTATCTAGACTAACTCGATGGCTCACATATGTTGGGAAATTTCTTGATTAATGGGATGTTTTCTAGGTGGAGCCTGTAGCCAACATTTAGTATAATTGCAAAAGTTGTATATTGTAAAAGGAACTTAAGAAAAGCCAAACTGAAAGAAGTTTCAAAAAAGAAAATTTTCTTTAATAAGTGGCTTTTCTTAAAAAATGTAAATTTTCTCAAAAAATACTCCTATTCATATTCTTAAACAAAGTACCTTTTCTTAAAAAAATACCTCGTCTTAACGTAGTACCTTTGCTAATAATGTACATTTTCTTACAAAAAGTACATTTTCTTAAAAAAAAGTATTTTTTTTTAAATAAGTACCTTTTCTTACAAAAGTAAATTTTCTTACAAGAAATTGCCTTTTCTTAAAAAACTACCTTTTCTTTAAATAGTACCTTTTTGTAAAACGGAACAACTTTTCTTGAGATAAGTATCTACTGTGAAAAATGTACATAATTCTTGAAAAAAGAACCAATCCTAAAAAATCAATTTTTAAAAAAAACCTTTTCTTCAAAAAAATACCTTCTCTTAAAAAAATAATTATTTTTAACAAAAATTCCTTTTCTCAAAAGTACATTTGCTTAAAAATACAAGAATACCTTTTTTTCTTATCTCGAGATACGTAGCTTTTCTGAAATTAAGTACATTTTCCTAAAAAAAACTTTTCCTAAAAAGTGTACCAGTTCTTTAAAAAGCTCATGTTCATAAAAAAGTACTTCTTTGAATAAAAAATGCATACTCTTATGAATTTTTCCTACAGAAAGTACTACTACTTAAAATTAGTATGTTTTCTTAAAAAATCATTAACTTTTAATAAAAGAAGTAGCTACCTCCCGTTAAAAAATTACCTTTACGGGAAAATGTAATACAAATTCTTACAAAAAGGACCTAAAAATAAACTTAAAAAAAATACATTCTATAAAAAAAAATTGTCTTAAAATAAGTTCATCATTTTACAAAAAGTATCTTTTCTTAAAGATCCTTTTAAATTATCGTATTTTACAACGCGCGCCTTAGGCGTGTTGGAACTAACTAGTACATAATATATAGCGGAAAGAACTTCGTTCCAACCGGGTGTCCCCTGACACCTGATGTGATTTTTCATATTTTTGATATTTTATATTAAAAAAATTCCAAAAAAATATTTCGGTTAATAGTTGTTACACGTTGAAAAATTTGTCTTTTTTCGTTGTTTGGATGCAAATATAACGTTTATATAGCTTGTCGCAAATGCAGTATACTTCTGTGCAAACACATTGTGTTTGCTATCCAATATTACATGTTAGCGACACAATGATTAGTAGTTTATAATATATGATTTTGTAATCCAAATGTGGTATGTCAAGTTTTCAGCAGTTTCAACAGAAGAATATAGAAGATCCAGATATATACTTGGTTCGAGCATAATGTTGCAAAAATATGCCAATAAATGAGTCACATAAGGAATTGGATTTGGAATACCTAATCTTGCTTACGCAAATGGAACAATCAGTACTCGGTGAAATTTTTTTATTTTTTCTTCTTTGGCTGCAAATAAAATATGTGCTTGGAGCTTGTCGCAAATATAGTTTGCTTTGTAGCCGTCGGTAATGCAGTGTTTAGTATGCGCGGCTCATGTACATGAGAACATGGGTTCGATCCTTGCTCCTGACCACCTTACATTTCTTTCGACGGCGGTCACCTCGGTTAGTAATGGCGACACTATCGAGTACTTAGGAATAAAAAAGCTTCCAAAAAGACCATTCGGAACCGCTGTAGAATAGTAGGTCCCAATCAGTAAGTGCACAACTAGAAAGCGCACAGCTCACTGGTTGAGAAAAACTCCCCCAATCCCTTCATGGGATGAACCATATTTTTATATTATATCCAAAAACGTTTCAATTGCTCTTCAGTATTACATGACTGAGCCACAATAACTAATATCTTATAATATAGTATGTGTTCATGCCTCGAATACAGCTATGTTTGTAATACAAATACAGTTCTGTTTGGTGTACTGTTTACCTCAATTTTGTCGCTATGCTCTTTCAAGAGAAAGCAAATGACCCAGGGCTAAAGCGAGATTGTTCTCAGCCGAAGCTACTGTCACTGTAATTGTATAACTGTAGTTTAGCATTATTCTCTCAGTCAGTGAGACATAAATGTTCCTGAATGCGTGTGTGTTAATAAATTGTGGGTTCCTATGTGGACTGATCTGTTGCGTTTTAATTGTGCGCATTCGGTCGTCAATCGTTCGTTTGGGAGGAAATACACGAACGCTTCGACGTAAGTATATGGATGTTTGGGACGAAATGCAATATATAGAAATAATGTGAATTTTTGCAAGTAAACATGCTAATATTTGCATGTCGATATAAAAGTGCGTTTAGGACCTGCAAATATATGAATGTTTGGAGTGCGTTCCAAACATATACATAGTTCCTGCAGAATATGTCGTAGGGGCCGTTTTTCAGCGTGTGTAAATTAATTCAACATTTTGTTATGGAATATATCGCAATATCTAATTTTATAGAGTCGTAAATGGTCCCAGATTTGGAATGTCTCATTTTAAACTCATTGATTCGAACACGTTGAAAAATTTTTGTCTATTTTTGTTGTTTGGACGCACATATAACATGTATATAGCTTGTCGCAAATATTATATACTTGTGTCCAAACACATTGTGTTTGCTATTCAATATAACATGTTTGGAACACAATGAATATTAGGCTATAATAACTATATGCATTTGTGATCCAAAACTGTGTCATTGTTTGTTGAAATCTGTTGAAAATAAGAATGTGAAAGACAATAAGGGAACAATAAAGGATTTTCAATTCACAAAAAAAAAACGCTGTCAAACATGTACATGGTTCCTGCAATATGTTGCTGGGGCCTTCATTTTTCAGCGTATAATTATATTTCATGAAGGGCTAAAAAGCCCCCTGCGCACATGAACTAATTGTGTTGATATGTTTTACACCGGTTTCAAAGTTTAGTGCTTGAAAAGATTTTGTACAGAAACGAAAGTAGGCAGTTCTAAGATTCAACTTGCACCCGAAGATATTGAATAGAAACGAAAGCAGTCAGTTCTAAGATTCAACCTGCACCCCGACGTACAGCTATCGGGTTAGTGAAAAACATGCTGGCTTAGATTAGTTTTACAGTTAAACTACCCAGCAAAAAAAGTGTATACCAACAAGTAGAATTTGCACCACAACTCCTTGGTAAGATGTAGTGCTTATTTAGGTTCATAAGTACTTCTTTTAATATTGCGTTGTCCAATGCAGTACTACTTCTTGTTTGACTGTTTGGAAGTGCAGTTTATGCTAAAATTTTTATGCTATATTTCGTCCGCAAACGAGCAACCAAAACTATTATTTCAACAATTTGTAAATTTTTTGTCATTTGAAACTTGGCAAGAAATGATATGCTATTAAAAAGTTCTGACTTTAAGCAACAACTCTAGGATTTAACTAATTATTTTATTAATTGTCCTTTTATTAGTACTCCAAAAGCTTCTGTCAACAGGTGAAAAAGAAAGGAAATGAAAATCTATTTGAAAGAAAGTAAATACAAATTAAATACAAGTAATATATTTAGGCATCTTTGTACTTGTCCACTATCCCTTTAGCTCTTTAATAAATTTGCATCATAATACTCATAATAGATGTGATGCAAATGTAGATTTTTCGGAGTTGTTATTGATCAGCGTCAAAATTGCATTAAATATGCACATAGTGTTGCAGAAGATGTACAAAAATAATAACATCTACTAGAACTACTTCATTTTATTTTTGCTGGGTAGTGTTAAACTGTAGCTGAACAGTTTGGATATTAAACATTAACTCAGTGGTTCACAACGCAAACCGCAGCGGTTAACCTCCTGATTATTTTCTGAACAACGTGTTGTTAGGAAACGAACAAGTACATACTAACTTTTGGCAAATACCTGTCATTTGACTAAACCCAATAATAACTATAAGGGTTACATTTCACTAAAACAGGCATGTTCATGTGATTGTTAGACAGTAGATCGATATCTATTATGAGTCAACTCTTGACTAGTGAGTGACAAGTACTGTAAGATACTCTGGCTAGACACTCGTTATACGGTGAGTACATCCAGTAACTAAGTTTTAATTATGAATACAAGGGGAGGTGTTGGAAGAATTCCTTCATGCTTTCTGAAGTTATAATGACAAATTTCTTTGATTGTGTTCATCAAAAAATGCTTGCTAGATCTTGGTGTTTCCAACTGGAGGAAAAATCAAAAGATCGAGCTGGTTGGAAGAATATGTTTACTTCGTTTTGTAAGGCCCCTAACCCCTGTGGGATATTTGATGCAACCTAAATAAGTAAACAAGTAAATATACAAGCTTTTTTGTGATTGCCGAGCCTTGAGACCTTATATGGTTATAAAGTTTCTACAATTGTTTTAAGTCAAATCTTAGCGGCAACTCCAATCAGTTGTGTCACAACAACAGAAGGTTATTTTTCAAAAACTTTTCACAAATTCCGCACTGTGCGCCTGTATGACATAATGTTAATTCTTAGTTTCTCTCAAATCGTATGTGAATTATCATAATATATTTCCCTGGCACTTAACATTTTACATCAAACAGTCACATACACAAACAGACAGACGAACAGGACGGTTGCCTGTAATAAATGGTGTTGCTTTTAAATACATTCTAAGAGACGGCACCACTCAAAATGAAGCATTAATTAAAAGCCTCTATGAATCATATAGCAGGTCTCGGCTGCATCATCTTCCTGCTAATTTGCTAAACTAAACATCTAATAAAACATTTGCACTTCTTCATCTCTTGCAGGAGATAACGCAACGAGCAAAATACAAAATATGGCTAAGACCTCTTAGGCCAGCTAAAAATAAAACGTCATATCAAAGGCCTCTTGAAACCGCAACGTGAAGGCATTTTGCTCGTACGTTTTCCTCTAGTAGGATGTATAATTTTGGTGAAAACCAACACAAAATGCCAGGAAAATTTATGAGTTTTTAAGACCACTTATTAAACTGAATACCAGGGCGATGTCGCCTATTTTATAAACTTTCTGAAGAGGAGGAAAGTGAGAAAACGACCAGACAAAAAAAAATAAGTGCAGGAAAATGGTTTAGTCCCCAAGTTGGCAAAGTGTCAAGAGGCTCAATGAAGATAAAATGGAATTTGGTTTTAGTTTTTTCTTATTTATGTTTTGGATTCAAATACTTATGAACTCGAGTAAATTGAAAAATTTATAAATTTCATTTAATGTGTAAAAAGAAAATAACAAATTCTAAGCAACCTAATTTAAAATCTAAAAATTTAAATGCAAATATTTAAAAAATTATTTTAAATAAATAAATTGATATTGTATTTTGGATATTTCTGTGGTCACAGACAATAACAGCCTAACTCGAGTTAGGACAAAATTGAAAAAAAATTTGAGAAGGCGCCGTGCTCAAATAAGCAACTCTTTTTGTTAAGAAGTCAGTAAAAGAATTCGTTACCTTGTTGTGTGTAACACAAAAACTCCGACTCCGGATTTCCAGTAAAGATATTAAACTTTGAATTGCTCTCCCTGAAAATTTTTAGAATCAACTTAGGCTGTTATTGTTTGTGACCACAGATTTATGCTTTTTGATGCGTTAGAACTAATAGTATTTATTAGACCGGGTCACGGAAAAAATTTCCCAAAGTCGAGAGCAAATATTAATATCACATCGAGACAATTTAAAAATATTTAAAAATTCCTTTCCGAACCCATCATGGTTTTTTTTATTGTATTTTTTCTTTGTAGCTCGATCGTAACTTACAAGAGTACTACATTTGAACAAAAGTATGCAATAATTTTTATTTGAAACATTTTTGGATTCATCTCGTCTACGTTACTTTTTTGTTTTTAAATAGACCGGGTCGGCCTCCATAAAAAAATTCCCAAAGTCGAGGATATTTGCCTCCTAGGGACAATTTCAACAAAAAAGAGCCAAAACGGTTTTTTGTCGTAGTTTTTTTGAGTGTGGCTCGCTCGTAACCTACAGGACACCGTTGTATAGGTCTCGATTAGTACTACATTTATCCAATAGATGTCGCTGACGTACGACATCATTTTCTAATGAAGGCCTCATTTAATGCAGTTTCTACCCCTAAAATTTAAAAATATTTTTCTCTAGGATTAAAGCCCATTAAAAACCAAGAACATTTTGCTTTGGAAGTATATAGTTTTATTCAAACTATAAAATTATTACCGCAAATTATTGCATACTTTTTAGCGCTATCGAAAAAATTTTTACATAACAATTTTTGCATACTTTTTAGCGCACAATTTTAGCGCCTCCTTGCTGATGATTTCACAATAATTGGAATGTTGGCTCGAAATCACAACAAACAAAGATCATTAATCACGACTGATAAATAAATAAATAGTTTGGCAGATCTGGCGTACCTTGCTTCATTATTTTGAAGTTGTCTCGAGGTGATCTTTAATATTTCCCATCGACTTTGGAAATTTTTTGTTGTACGGAGGCCGACTCGGTATAGTATATATGTCCTTTCTTAAATTAAACTTAATACAAAAATATTAAAAATACTCCCACATAAAGGTTAAATTAAAGATTGACGAAGAGAATAGATCGTAATAGATTAGTGTTCCTTCACTTTACCCAGAGCCGCCGCGATCTCTGCCTGCGACAGTGGTTACGTTGAAATATAAATTCTCTTGTTGTGGCGTGAGTATATCATCATTCGGAAGCATAGATTGTATCGTAAAGTCTTCACGACATCTATCCACTTGCTAGTATCTCCGTGTCATCAGTTGCTTTTAACGATGCAGTGCACGCTCAAAAATCTCTCGTTTTTTGTTGTTCGGATGCAAATAAAACGTGTGTGGATACTAATTGGGGTTTTTATTCAATATTACATGTTTGAGACACAATGATTAATATGTTAGAGTATACGTGTTTGCGACTCAAATACATCTGTGTTTGTGATACAACTACAGCTATACTTGTCGCACTGTTTATACTCTCTCGAGAGCAAGAGAATAAAAGATGGACAACGACAATCTATCTTTTAAGTGCGTATCTGTAATTTTGTATTATACTCTCCATCAGTGATTCATAAATATACCTGAATGTGCGTGTAAATTGCATATGAAGTGTTTCTTATTTTTTCTTGTTTTTCCGTCGTCAACTCTAGATCAGTGAAAAAATAATAAACAAATGCTAGGGCGGTTAAATGGTTTGTGATGTTGTTTTGGTTTTTGTGGATGTGTTTCTAATATACTTTATGTATGTGGGCTACCAAAGTGAGGAACGATTTTGAGGAAAGAAACTGAAAAGGTCAACAATGTGAAGCCCTTTGTCTGTGCGGGCCTTTACTGAGAACATCGGAATGGCCGACCATTTTTGAAATATAACAAAAAACACAAGTTATTAATGCACGCCTGGTTTGCAAGAAATAGAATTGTATATAAGTATATTGTTTGTGTACCAACGCATAGCTGAAACCTTCTGAAACCAAAAACGTGGCAGACAAAAAAGAAAGGAGATTCAAAAAAAGAGCAGCAGATTCTCATTTCATGAAAAAACAAATAGTACATTCAAAGCAAGTAACTGTAAAAATTACCGTTGTAAATCTTTTAACATTTTGTATTAATCATTTATAAATGTTGATTTATATTGATAAGAGTAATTATAATAAATTCTACATATACATATATTGAATTCAAAGAATAACTCGATTCTAAATATTATTATATTTGGGAGGAAATACGCATATGTTTCCACGTAAGTAGATGGAGGTTTGGAGGAAATACGCAAATGCTTCCACGTAAATATATGGATGTTTGGGATGAAGAATTCATACGTATCCACGTAAAAGCACACATGTTTTCCAGTAAACATGCTACTGTTTGCATTTAAATGCAAGTGAGATTGGGACTTGCAAACATATGAATGTTTGAAGTGTGTTCCAAATATATGCATGGTTCCTACAGAATATATTTGGGAGAATATATTACAGAGACAGTTTTTTTCAGCCTGTACTCCTGATGTTGTTGCTGCTTAGAAAATTTTTGTTTGAAGATTGAAGAATATAGAGGTGACCTGAGGTTGCAGCTTTTTCGGCTTCCTCCACTATATTGTTCAGATAAATTGATAATCTGAACGGATCATGTATCCTACTCTACGTGCTGTTTGCCGATACTACTTCGTGAACGATGGTGTTTTCTACCGTACGCACAGGCGTTCAGGATTCCGAATTTTGGTCGAGGATTCTGCACTTATCCGAGGTTTATTCATATATCTTTTGCCACCAAGGACCTTCATGGCAGAGTTCTTCTGCGTTGAAACAGTGCCTGTCTACGTAATCTATATGTCGTGTGCAAAATTAGAGCGTAGAGTTAGCTCGCACAACATTGATATGGATGGGTCCTGCAGAAGTTCCGTATTGTATTTGACGATTTTGTTTGGAATCACCTGATGGTCAAACCATCAATCAAGTTGCCCATACACTTGTTACCAAGAAGTTTTTGTGTTCCTTTCTGGACGTCAAAACTAGACATGTTGCTTATATTGATAGTGAGCACCAACTCATAGTGAACACCTTCCGTCTCCGCCCAGCTGCTGTCAACCGTGTTTTAGGCAAAATCGTAAAATACAATGAAAATATGTTGCAGCAACCATAATTACAACCATAATTACTGGAGTTGGGTTGCAGCGACATTGATACATAATTGAGTCGGTTATAACAACTGAATCTTCAATTACTGCAAAGGAATTTGATACCAATTTCGGTTGCTGCATCCGAGTTAATTTCAAATTCGGCTGCTGCTGCCGAAACTAGACAAAACTTAGTTGACAGAATGAATATACGAACGAATTTGAAATCAATTCGGATGCAACAGCCGAAATTGGTATCAACTTCGTTTGCAGCAAACGAATATGGTATAAATTCCGGTGCAACAATCGAATTTGGCAGCAATGCGGTTGCAACTGTCACATTTCGTATAAATTTGTTCGCCAGCGAATTTAATATGAAATTCCTGCAACCGAATTTAATATGAATTCCGTTGGTAAAAAAACAGTTTCCCATTACATCCCGTGAAGGGATTGGGGAGAGCTTCTCACAACGAGTGAGCGGTGCGCTTTCTAATTTTTCACTCACTGATTGGGAGCTATACTTTTACACCGGTTCCGAATGGTATTTTGGGAATCTTTTTCATGGTTAAGTACTCGATTGTGTCGCCATCACTAAGCGAGGCGGTCGTCGTCGAAGGAAATTAAAGGTGGCCAGAGCAGGGATCGAACCCACGTCCTAATGCACAAGAGCCGCACAAACTAGCCATTGCACCACCGCCGGCCCGTCCATTGTTTTTACCACCGAATTTATTTTCAATTCGATTGCCACAACATAATCCTATATATTTCAAACCTGACGTTTAAAATTCTTAAACCAAATATTATATTAAAATTGATAAACTATGTACTGAAGTTTTATCGCGGTGATATCAAGATTTCAGACATAAAATTCATCATATGCTTGGCAGCTATATGTTTTGGGTCAAAACTGGGCGTGGTGCTGATATAGATAGCGACCACCTACTCTTAGTAGGCAAATCATAAAATTCTGAATGCGGTAACCACAAACGAACTGAGATTGTCACGACTGAATTTAGTCTCCGTAACTGAAATTGTGTTGAAGCAAAATCGTTTTATAATTGATTCGGTTGTGGCAACAGAATCTTCAATTATATTCGTTCTGTCAACTTAATTTTCTATACATTTAGTCACAGCAACCGAAGTTGGAATTAATTCGGCCATAACCACCGAAATTGGTGCCAAATTCATTTGCAGCAACCGAATATGGCATCAGTTCATGCACAACAACCGAATTTGGCATCAATCCGGTTTCAACAAGATTGACGTGGCGGATATATGTAAAATTCGGTTGTTTCACAGGAATTTATGGTATATTCGGTTGCTGGAAATACATTAGGTACCAATTTTGGTTCTTGAGTCCGAATTAATTCAAAATTCGATTGGTGCTACCGAAACTATAGAAAATTTAGTCGACAAAACGAATGTAATTGAAGAGTCAGTCCTCACAACCGAATCAATAATGAAACGATTTGTCTCAACCGAATTTCAGTGGCAGGGGCTTAATTCGTTTGTGGCAACAACAAGTCGGTTGTGGCAACCGCATTCAGAATTTTATGATTTTGCCTCTAATACCATCGACATCGACCAGCCGGAAGGTGGCCACTAAGAGTACGAGATCGCTATCAACATTACCTAGTTTTGACCCAAAAAATATCTAGCTCACAAGCATATAATGAACTTGAAGTTTGATATCTTGAAATCACCGCGACAGTAACAATTGTAATTTTTAACTTTTTTAATTTAATATTTGTTTTTTGATTTTTTAACGTCACGTGTCAAATATATTGAATTATGTTCTGGTAAACGAATTAAAAATGAATTCGTTTGTAACAACATGATTCATGAGAAATTTGTTTACTATCGCGTTTCGTAACGACTTTCTTATGAATTCTGTTGGGACAACCGAATTTATTTTCAATTCGGTTACCAAACATAATTCTATATATTTCAAACCAGACGTGTCCAAAAAACTTGTCAAAAAATGGGTCCAGTTAGGGAATGCTAGAAGGTACTAAAGGTATTTTTCCCACAAATTTAATGGTATCATTATTTTTGTGAAGCGATCTCTGTGGACCCAAATACGCCCTATTCGGTTCTTGAGAATCGGCCACCGTCAAACATTTAGTGTGTTTACTTTAACCAAGGGGAATAATGAACCTGCTTCATAACAGGCATTTTGGAAAATATATTGAGCACAATTTTGCAGAATCTTTAAAGAAACATTTTACAGACTTGTGGCAACTTCTAGTTCGGCTGTGACAACCTCGAATTCAGTTGTAACAACCTCTAGATCAGTTGTAACAACCTCTAATTCAGTTGTGGCAACCCCTAATTCGGCTGTGGTAACCTCAAATTCGGTTGTAACAACATCTAGTTCGCCTGTGAGAACCCCTGACTCGGTTGCCACAACCACCAACTTCGGTTACGGCTAATTCGCCTTACTCAACCGAATTTTTCAGTGAGTATACAAGTACGAATCTTTTCCTGTTTTGTGGGTTTATAAAATTAATAACATTTATTCAGCGAATTCGTTACAAATATCTTTCTTTTCAATTATTTTTAACAGGATTAATAAATTTAACATAAATACCTTGTTATACCTTCAAAAAAACGGCTTAAAATTTTCTTAGAACCAACAATTTATACGAGTATTTCCCGTAAATTGCGTTTGCATAAAATAAATTGGTGTTTTTTTCTTTAACAGGATTAAATTATTTGAAAGGCCTACTCGTATAAATCACCTAGAGTTCCTTAAGTTTTTATTTTAAAGAAGAAAACAAAAAACAAAGGGAAAACATTTCTTTCTCTTATATGTTATATGTATGTAAGTTAACATATCATCATCATAAATTGTCTCTGAAGATTTAAAGTCTTAACCGAAAATTCTCTTAAGCCTTTAACAAACGAACTCGTGCCGCCCAGTCCCAGTCCCATTCCGTCCCTTTCCTCTTCCATTGTGTTTCATTTGGAAGAAAGGTGTTCGTAAGAATTTCTTCCCAATCTCCTCGTATGAACTATAACGAAAAATGTCATCATCAAAAGTTAAAAGCTTAAAATAAAGTTAAATTTAAGTCATTCCTTCTCCCATAAAATGTAGTCTTAAAACATTCCAGGGATAGGAGTTGGGAGGGTGGTAAGAGGAAACAAGTTGCCGGAGACGGAAACATAGCAATGTCAAGTGTGAAATTGTTGTTTCTTGTTCGGTTTTATTTTTTTGGTTATAATAAAATAACAAGTTGCGGAGTCGTTTTAATCCAATTGCAGACGAGAGAGTTAACCCAGCAAACAGTTGTAGAGAAGGTTAGAAAAGTTGCTTAAAAAACATTGTCGACCTATTTTCATGCCAAAGAATCATGAATATTATTTCGGATTTATCCATGTTCCAAGAACCAGGATGATTGACTAGGCTTTCACAGGTTCATGTAGACTTTCTGTATTTAGTCCGCAGAACTACTCGACCCAACAGTTTTTATCGGCACGAAACCGATTCGAGAGACTGATTAATTTTCTTAGCCTTAAGATAATTGCAAGTCTACTAGATAGTAGCAAGAAACTACTCTCTTTCAAAACGTTTTGTAGTGTTATCACCAAGAACATAACAAACCAAACATAACAAACCATGAACATGTTCTGTTTGATCGTAAGCGGATAAATACGAGTCCATTCATTATTGCTTGGTATGTGCCAGCATGGAGAAATATGTACGAATCTCCTTCCCTCTCTTAGCGTTTTCATACGGTCGCATAGATGGTTGGAAATTTCAACCAGTTCGAGTTGTAGTTGTACCGTTGTACAACTGTAGGGCCTTACCAGTGAATGTAAAACTAGAAAACGCACACCTCTACTGGTTGTGAGAAGCTCTCCCCAATCCCTTCATGGGATGTAATGGGAAACCATTTTATTTTTAAATTTAAGCAATAAATTGGAAAAGTTGTCTGATCTCGAATTTTATTAATCCACAAAACTCAAGGTAATGTGAATTCTGTTCGACACTAAATGCTTGAGTACTCAAATATACAAAAAAACAACAACAATTAATAATTCAAATACATGCATGCCAGTTTGATGGGGGTGCATGAATTGCGCATTGAAAGTGTATAAATAATTCTCACTGCGCTGTTATTTGTTCATTATTATAGCTTGTACACGCTGAAAAACACGGCCCACCAGTTTATTGCAGGAAATGTGAATATGTTTGCAAGTATTGTTTGGAAGATGTGCTGCTTTGTTGTTCCTTTGTTTTATGTAACGTTTTTGTTTTCAGCAGTTTTCAATAAGTAAAGAAACATTTGGGTCAAAAATTCCGTAGTTATACCCTATTAATCATTGTGTCTCAAATATGTAATACTAAATAGCAAACACAATGTGTTTGGATACAAGTATGCCATTTTTGCGTCAAGTTACAAACACATTATATTTGCATCCAAACAACAGCAAAATAGAGATTTTTCAGCGTGTATAAAGTTAATTAGTAAAACCTTATAATAATTCGAAGATAGCAATAACGTGTATTAAAGTTTTACAAATGACAACTATATCTATATACTATTTTGGCAAAATATAAATACACACGCGAATTTGAAAACAATTCTAATATTTAGTAGTTTCCTTCAATGTGTGCCCTTTAGTGAGTTTCAATGTAGTGCGCATTGCAATTGTATGCAACAATTCTCAGTGTGCTGAGCTCTGTTCATTGCTATAAGATAAATAAATATTGATTAATCACATCTTATCAGAATCCAAACACTGCAATGCAATGAGAATTATTTCAAAGACAAATGTGAATATCATCTGTTTAGAATTATAACAAAAGTTGTGGTGTTCACAAGTTCCCACCTATGCATGAATTTTATTGAGTTTCAGTGTATTGTGTATTGCTAGTGTTTGAAATAATTCTAATCATGTATATTGATGTATATTTTCCATAAATTTTAGTAATTACAAGTTCTTTTCAATGCATGCACTTTATTGAGTTTGGTGTATACTAGTATTTGATAAAATTCTCATTGTACTGAGGTTTGTGGATTCGTAGAACCAGGAAAAAATATAAATATCATCTAACTCCTATGAGGAACCTGGTTTGTTGAACAGTATACGCGAGGGTAACAATAATCAAATATACTCATACCAAAGACCGCAATACGATGGCATTTTTTTCAGACTCTTACAAATTTGAAGTACATCTGTAAACTATTCTACCAAGAAAACGATATTCACAAGTTCCCACCTATGCCTGTGTACCTTTAGCTTCAGTGTATTGTGTTGTGTTAATGTTTATATGAATTCTCATTGTTTTGCGTTTTGTGAATCCATAAAAGGTGTGATGAAATACTATAGTGGGGAATTTATTTGAAAACAATGGGGTCTTGTTTTGCAGGACATTATAAGTGAGGGTGACAATGGTTAAATATACTAATGCTATATTTTCAACAATGCACCTTCCCAACATGGCAGTCTTAAACAAGTTGTTAGCCAGGCAAAGGTTCTCTAACATTTCTATTCGAATTCGGTGTAAAATTGTAGATCGAGACTCATAAGTCTAACCCTAATAAGGGGTTTGAGACCTTTCTAGGGTGTATTATTTTTCGCAAATTTTTAAATTCCTCAAATTTGAAGTACATCTGTAAACTATTCTACCAAAAAAAACGATATTCACAAGTTCCCACCAATTCCTGTGTGCCGTTAGCTTCAGTGTATTGTGTTGTGTTAATGTTTATAAGAATTCTCATTGCGTTTCGTTTTGTGAATCCATAAAACGTATAATGAAATATGTCGGCGGTGAATTTATTTGAATATACCAATTGGTATATATTAAATATACCAATGTCATATTTTCAATAATGCACACTCCCAACACGGCACTATCAAACAAGTTGTTAGCCAGACAAAGATTCTCTTACATTTCTATGCGAAGGCGGTGTAAAATTGTAGATCGAGATTCGTATGTCTAACCCTAATAAGGGTTTTGAGATTGTCTTGTCAATGCTTTTCTAAGATGTATTATTTTTCGCAAATTTTTAAACTCCTTAGATTAGTTTCGATCAATTTTAATGATACCGTATACCGCTTTGTTTGCTGGTCTTCCCATATAACATCGATATCCATGCTATACTTTCTTTTTGTTGCATGCAACACACACACACACCCACCAAACCGGTGGGTAACACTGTGAGAAAAACAAACACTTTCCAACAACATTCTCGAAACATATTGTATAATATTTTGACATTAATCCGAGCAACATAAATTTATTTATTCCACTACTCATCTCAACATCTTCCAGAGCTTCTTGAAAAGTATTATGGAAACAAAAGGAAGGAGAGCCATGAAAAAACTGTGTGATACCCAATGTTTAAACAGACTTTAATCCATTTGTCCCCTATATATGTGCATCTGTATAAGATGGCTATCCCATTTATTCGCCCTGTCTGTTTTAACATGCGTCCGTCCTCCTGTCTGTCTGTTTTTAAGCTGTTTCCTGTGTGTGTTTTTGTTTTTTGCCTCAACTCAAAGTGACAATAAAAAATATGGTCAAAATATTTTAATACTCCACTTCTTTTCTTGTTGGGATTAGGGAAACTTTTGTTTTGTATTTTATGTTTATACAAGAGTTATAATAATTTTATGTCATCCGCTCCTTAAGAGGAGGATTCCAAAGGCAGTAGTATTTGGGTGTTACAATTCCTTGGCAACAGTTTTATATCCTCTGCAGGATGGACTTTGCCTTGACATGCGGGGGGGGGGGGGGGGTGTTAGGTAGAGAGAGATTAATGCAAAAGCGGTGTTAATTTTTCTTTATAAAAAAAAACACTGGGCTTATCCGACGGCTCCCTGTTTTAATAGTTAGGGAGGATTGTTTCATTGTTTTTTGGCCAAATATCCTGGGGCGTTGGTAATTTGTTGCTTTCTTTTTTGCAGGTCCGTCTATTTGTTTATTATTAAAAATTATACTTAATTTTCATGTTGGCTTGGGCAGTTTTTTTTGGTTCTGGTTATTTTGTTCGTTACATTTTGTCCTTTACTGGCGGCGTTAAATGAATGTACAATATTTCCTTTTCAGTTTAATGTTCTATTTAATCTTCTGACAAATTAGTGCCGTCTAATGTTGGTTTATGTCCTTTGTTTGTGGGGGTGTAGTATTATTAATAATATTTTGGCTATTTAAATATTTGTTTTAATTTTCCTTAAATTTGAACAGTGAAAAACGACAGCTGTTTGTCTTCATTATAAGAGAAAGCGAATAATTAAACCAATAGTTTGACTTCAGCTGTGATATCACATGCAGAACAAAAACAGTTTTGTTTATGTTTACAAACAATCATAACATCTTTACTAACTATCATATGTATGGTCGGAATATGGTTAGAAGTATATTATTATTATTACACATGTCGCACCGTCACTACCACGTCATAATGCAAAATATTCAGGTTTTAAATATATTATAAAAACAAGGACGATTTGTATCCCCTTCCACACTATTGTGTCAGTATGTGATTAACTAACGTTATAGTCAACATTTCAAAATCTGTATGGTTGCGATACCGCTCACTCTGCAGTTTCAAAACTTGCACAAGTTCCTTTTAGCCACCGCTTACAAGGTCCCTTCGAGCGTAATGTGCGAGCGAATAAGCCGTTTGCTGCAGACCTGATCGGACCATATCAGTATGGCTTTAATCCTCAAAATCAACTAGACGCTGAAAAATATCGCCCACAGCAACATATTCCAGGGAACATGTGCTACATGTTTACAACAATTGTCTTCATGAATTGAAGATCTGCTGCATTTTAGTTTCTTTGTTGTCTGTCAAGTTTTTTGGGGTTTTAAGGGGTTTTCAACAAACAAAGCTATCAAAGCTATCAAAACAATCAGCAGCAAAATGCACATGCTGTGTACGTGTGCTGATGCTTTAGACATCATTGGGCGAAATCTGCGAGAAGTTAATGCAGTATCTTCGAGAATTGAGAAGGAATCAGCAAAATTGGGTTTGGCAGAATATGCACGCGACTGTATGAAAGGCTGAACTTTAATATCCATAGGTAGTGGACGAATTCGTTTACCTCGTATGTGCCGTAAACAGAATCAATATCGTCAGCCTCGAAGTCAAACGGAGAATTGTGCTTGCAAACAGATGTTATTTCGGGCTAAGCCAGCACTTGAGATAGAAAACCCCCTTCGTGAGAGACGAAGATCCGACTATATCAGACTCTCATACAACCTACATTGGTTTACGGCGAATAATCCTGCACGCTAAAAAATCTATGCCCTTTTCTTGTTAGGATGCAAATATAACGTGTGTTTGGAGCATGTATCAAACATTGTATACTTGTGTCCAAACAACTTGTGTTGGCTATTCAATATTATATTTGTGCGACAACTACAGCTGCGTTTGCTGCACTGTTTACAGTTTTTGCCGCTATTCCCAGTTAAGAATCAACTAACAAAAGAGGGACAAAGAGAGATTGTTCTCAACCTAAGTTAATGTTATTGCAAGTGTATAATTTTATTAATACCTGAATGCGTGTGTACCTGAATGCGTGTGTATATGAACTGAGTGTTTCTTATGTTGACTGATCTAAATAAATAAATGGTTTCCCATTACATCCCATGAAGGGACAGGGGAGAGCTCCTCACAATCACTGAGCTCTGCGCTTTTCAGTTTTCACACACTGATTGGGACGTACAGTTTTACACCGATTCCGAACGGTATTTTGAGAAGCTTTTTCATGGCTATATACTCGATAGTGCCGCCGTTACTATGCGAGGTGACCGCCGCCAAAAGAAATTTTAAGGTGGTCAGAGCAGGGGTTGAACCCAAGATCGCATGTACAAGAGGCGCGCACACTAACCATTGCACCACCGACGGCCACCTTTCATTTATTGCATTTAAATTTCATATATTCAGTCGTTCGTTTGGAAGGAAACGCGGATGATTCAAAGTATATATATGGATGATAAACGCATACGGGCCGACATAAAAGTATACATCTTCGCTCATGAACATACTAATGTTTGCATTTAAATCTAAGTAAGTTTGGGTCTTGCAAATACATCAATGTTTGTAGTATGTATCAAACATATACATGGTTCCTGCATAATATTTTTGAGTGAATATATTACAGCGGCGTCTTTTTCAGCGCGTGGATCACATCGCATGCTGATAAAAACAACTTTAGGAGTCTTCGAGGGAAAAATGCTCTGACAAATATATGGTGCTATAATAGAAATCGGCAAGTATCTGCAGCAGTACCTGAATAATCTGTATCCCGACATCGACAAGGTTATGTGTATCCAAATAACGTGTTTACGCTGCCTAGACCATGTCAGTAGAATGGATCAGAATGAACCACAGCAAAAGGTATTCGAACACGTACTCGAAAGACATCGAAAAATATGACGACAAAGACTTCGCTGGAAACACCGAGTGGAATATTGCCTGCGACAGCTTGATGTTACCAACTGGAGGAGAAAAGCTGAACGTCGAGCCGCTTGGAGAAACATGTCGTTTTCATTTTGTAAGGCCCTTGACCCCTCTATGTATGATGTTATTACTATGTACGTAAATTTCTTTGAAAATCCTAAAATTATGCAATGTTTTTAATATTTCTTGATATGAGTTTAAATGCCATCATTATTGATATTATAATATTATGAATATTGCATTATACTAATCAATTACATCTTACAGTTGTACACTTATAAACAAATAAATTTCACACCTGTTCAAATATAAATTGTTTATTTAACAACTCTCCACTTTTCTATTATTATTATTTCCTCACACTTTTAAATTTATTACACATATTTAATGCAATTAATATTTTCATATTTAAAAATCAATATTGATCACTCATTAATAACAAATTCATCCCAATCGTTAAAGATTTGAACATTTTGTCAATCCTTAAAATTGGTACTTAAGCAAATTGTTTTGTACACCATAAAAATATGCCATGTTTTATAAATGTCCTGACGAGTATAAGAAAACAACACATATGGGATACAATTTATATATTTTGCATGTCAATGTTATTAATATTATAATAGTAATAATATTGTATTATACTAACCAAATACATCATAAAGCTTAACATGAGAAATAAACAAATTTCACGCTCGTTCAAATTTGAATTGTTTATTAACCAACTCTCCACATTTCAATTCCTATCATTTCCTCACACTTATAAATTTATTACACATATGTTATGGAATTAATATTTTTTATTTAAAAAACAAAATTGATCACTCATTAATAACTAATTCAACCAAACCCGTAAAGATTTGAACATTTTGTCAATCCTTAAAATTGGTACTTAAGCAAATTGTATCGAACACCCTAAAAATATGCCTTGTTATACAACTACCCTGATGACTATAAGAAAGCAACACATGTGGGATAAAATTTATATCTTTTACATATCATTGTTATTAATATCATATTATATTAATCAATTACATCTTAAAGTTTGACACATATAAACTTAACGCTTGTTCACACACAAATTGTTTATTTAACAACTCTCCAATCATCTTTTCATATTCTTTCCGCACACTTTCAAATATTTATATATTTTAAGGAATTAATATTTTTGTGTATAAAAATCAAAATTTGTCACTCATTTATAATAAATTTATCTAAATCCCTTAAGAATTGAACTTTTTTCGAGCCTTGAAATAGGCACTTACGCAAATTGTTTTGTAAATCCTAAAAGTATGCCACGTCTTACAAACTTCCTATATGGAGAAGAAAACAAAGCATATGGGATCATAATTGAGAAATTTAACATGTCATTGTTCTACTGCTGCTTCGAAATTATTAAACTTGTTTCCCTTTTAACAAAAGTTGGGGTGAATTGCCTACAGGAGAACCTATGGGGATTATGATTGTCATCGTTGAGATTTTCCTTAAGTCATAACGATGCTGAGAGGGCATATTTGAAGATATGTATTTTTGATTGCTATGACACTTAAATTTGGGGTTTTTTGAGAGGAAATTTAAAACTCTTAGTTGTGAATTTAAATCAAGTAAAAACCTATCACAATATTCTCAAAACTTCAAGAAGACATACATAGAATTTTTTCTTATTGTCTTCTTAAGTTTATACTATGACCTGTAAAACAACTATTTGGATGGCGTCAATCGTGACTATATAATGCTAGAAATTTAGCACATTGCGAAATTTCGGAGACCTCATAAGTTGTGCAGTAAATATTGTAGAGCAATTGATATTTAAAACTAAGACGAAATATTTTGCTGTATGAAAACCTTCAAAAAATTGTGTCTGAATCTATAGACGAAAGGTAGACTTATACAGTACTTGTTGTTGGTCAATATTTCCTGGCTTCTGGCATTTGATTCGATTTTTAAATTGTTGCTTGCCATTAGTCTAGAAAAATTGTTGCGGGATTTAAGAGACTCATCGATTCAAAACGAGATATAAGCCTATGCATATGCAGCGTTTTTTATTGTTTTAACAAGACATATATTACAGCCACTTGCTACCAAAATTCTTAATCTAATTTAAAAACATTGCAATAGTTAACTATATTTGTTAATTTTAAACCTTTTGTGTTAGAACTAACCTGACCAACTAACCTATCCCGCTTTTTACGGGTTTGCCCCACGTTTTAGTGTCTCATCTCAATTATAAACGAGATAAAGGATTAATTATAATTATAAACGAGATAAAGGATTAATTTTATATATTTAAATTTATTTAAACTAAATACATGTGTTTTATATAATTCTTTATTTCAAACCAAAAAACTGCCACCTTTTCTCATTTTTTCCCTCGTTTTGGCCACAAGCAGTTCGTCAGGTTAGTTATAACTCCAATTTGGTTATAGTGCTTGGCAATATTAATCTCTAACTATACTCATCACACATGTCCCTAAATATATAAGGCAGCATTTAAGTGTGTCGTGATACCAAATCCCTATTTCTCTCCCAAAAGTATGCAATGTTTTCAAGTATTATAAGAAGCCTAAGGTTAGGCTATTCAACTAAATTCTTAATTTAACGAATAAAATATTAAAATAAATAAATCGGTTTGTTAAAAGACCTATTAAAAACTTTAGTGAATGTTGGTCTATACTTTTGATATGTTTCTCCCCCGGCCTTTCTTAAAACTCATGATCCCTCTTAAGAACCACTATCCAAATCATTAACAATTATCGTTCATTCTGTTCTTTACCTTCTTTGCCCTTCAAATTAACATATCATCTGGACATACCTGCAATGAAATAGAGAAAGAGGAAACATTAGAGATTAATAAATTAATTTTCATAAATTTATATTAAATTACAGAATACAAAACAAAAAAAAAACGAAAAAACTAACACTCCACAAAATGTGGCATATCACTCTTCACCAATTAGGAACCCAAAAAGATTAATGCAATTTAAACTAAACGCTCGCCATTAATCCCCAGTAATGACGTGCCAAGGAACACATGGTGCCAAACATCACCCAAAAAATTCTAATATTTCCGGCACACTAAGCTAAACAAGGCGAAAAGGGACACACGTACCAAGAAACGTGAAATGAGAAAGGACTACAACCGACTAGTGGCGGGTAAGAAACAGCAGGCAAAAAGGGACTACAATTAATTTGCGTTATGTCATAAACGGCTAACAAAAATATTCAAAGTGACTGACAGCCGTATCATGACTAAAAATCCTGCCACCCCACCGACGTTACACTCCAATGTACATTAACGTAGGTGTGAAATTAAAAGGATTTCTACCATATTTTTTTCATCCTCAACATGGTAGGACTTTTTTTCTGCCCAAAAAACCAACAGGAAATTATGAGGAGAATGTCTCTACATTGTAACAATTTGTTTGGGAATGACTTACAAACATTAGACATCCTCCTTGTAAAAATAGGAAAGCAGAAAGAGCAAAACAAACACCAACCGGGTGATATGTTGATACGGCAATAGTTTCAGACATATGTGTACTCTGGGCATTATAGGCCATCTCTATCCACTCCACATTTGGCCAAAAGTGGCTGAGACACGCTGTTTTTTGTATACATTTATTTGTGTACAGATTCGGTTTTTGGTTTGGGAACACCGACAAATGGCTTTCATAAATAGTAAAGACAACATCTAATTTGTTTTAGACCTTTCCTGTTTGAGTTAAACAACATACACGTACACACATTCCCATGTGAATGGAGGATAGTACTGAAAGTAAAGGAACTCTAGAGAAACTCAATAGAAAATGATTTGTATTAAATAAAATATCTATACAACTTCTTGTGCACTCCTTAAGAATGTTTTCGTGCAAATCCCAAATAAAAGCCTAAAAGTATGCTGGATAAAACAGCCAACAACTGTGGACAAAACAGTTATTCATAATGGCTTCTCTGTTGGTATTTTATATTTCTCAAAATATTGTTGTTCTTTTACTATCAGTTAATTGTGGAGATATGATAAATAATATTATTTAAAATTAAATTTTATCTACATAAAGCAAAGAACAATTTTAATTATAAATGTCCATACCTTCCAAAAAAATACTTTTCTCAGCAGCCTTTACTATAGACTTATAGGCCTATATATATAGATATTATTATATATCCGATTCAGATAAAATGTTTGCTTATGCATAAAATATCGGAAATATTTCGGATTTTTTATTGACCTCTTATAAGCTTGAAAACATCCTTAACATATGCAACGTTTGTTGTAGGTTGCTAGTGCATTAAAATTAGCAACTTATTCAAGTAAAAACCTTGACAGTAACTAATTATGCAGCGTAATAAACTTTTGAATACATTGAAAGTGAAAACATTCTTAAAATATGCAGCATTTATTTGCAGGACCGTAGTATTCTAAAAGAAGATGCCTAAGCAATTAAAATCCACCGCAATATCGAACTATTTATTATAGTAAGTACTCAGATATTGTGTGACAAGAGTCTTATTCAAATAGTCTAGTTCTAATAGTAGTATAGTAGTTGTCCGTTTATTATAGATCTAATATTACTTACTAACTAAGAAAATCTGTAAATTATCTTAATCCTAACAGATACTTTGAACTTTTGTTCACTGGCTTGTGCAGTTGTTAGCGTTCTCAATTTTTTTTTTACGTATAAGAACGGATTTTTATCCCGTACTGATCACCTTTCATTTATCTCATTTTGTGATGGTATTCAGCTATGAAAAGCTATCTTAAACCACAACATTTAGGAGTCGGTGTAAAACAGGTGCCTATCAGCGTGTCTTAAAATCAACGAATCCCACAGCTCACTTGTTGAGTGAAGCCAAACTAATTTATTCATGGAAGAGGAAGTGAAGCAGGCTTTGTTAAATTAAATGCATCCTAAAAGTACGCAGTGAAGTTATTCCGTTTTACATGAAAAATTTGACTGGATATTCTTCACAACAGTCTATTACTTTAGGTGTAAATCTTGTTCTACACCTTTTACAGAGTTTATTCAGTTAAAATTACTTTTCCGATAAATAAGAGATACTTTAACATATAGACATCCATCGGGGACGTAACACCGTTGATGGTGTAATGGTGCGCAAAGACAATCCTTTGAGTGTACTAAGTGTTATTCCATTGTTAGCTCGCAGAAAGATATTTTTTACACAAAATCCTATTTGGTACTGCTCTACAGCCAAAGATTTTATTTCCTATAATCATGTATCCTTACATTTACATGAAGTATTACGGCTTACCTACAACTATGCAGCACTTTTCAAATGATTGTCGCTCCTAAGTTTATGTTACAAGATAAGCTGTCGAAACAAATTTCACTGTCACGGTCAATTCAGATAATTAATCTTAGATGTGCGCATGAAAGTTTCGATGTCCAAACATGATTTCCTGAGAGAAAGATGCAATTGCTGTAATATGACTATGCAAATGTGGAGTTTTGTTGGAAAGTTTTGTTATCAGAACATAATATTCAAAAATTAAGTCCTGCCTCGTCTGAATATATTCCACACTCTTTGAATATATTTTAAGCAGAAGTCATATAAATTAATTATATGGCAATTGTAATTTGCAGTTTAATTTAAATTACATTTCGAAATGAAAATTCCAAAAAATTGCAATACAATTCGCAATTGTACTTATTTTCAAAGCATTTCCTTCATATCCGGCAGTTTTGGTTTTGAAATATTTTATACAGAACAGGTTTATGAATTCGAAAGTACTACGAGGCAATACCTATCACAGCCACAAACCTATACATACACAATTCTTTAAAAACAGAATTGCCAGCAGTCAAACAAATTCGAAGCAACTAAAAGCCTTCCCATATTTCAATACAAATGGCATCCGAATCCACAACCTGCATTGGCATTGCCTGAGCAAATTCAAGATTTTTTAATTGTCATTGCGAACAATGGTAATTCTTTTCCATTTGCATTAGATAAAGTAATGAAAATTAAAATCCAATGCAAATTAAAAAAGCCCACGTATGTGTAAATCGGACAAGTTGTCCTTTTGCTGGGACGATACGTCATCATCGCCTAGGTTATCAGCATCTACTCTGAGAGTGAGACTGCTCTAAAATCTCAGCAATCTGTATTTCTGAATTTACGAACTGACCACTACTGCCGTGCAAGTCCAAATCATATGAGCAAGCAGTTCTATATCCACTTTATATGGATGCCGAGGCACAAAGTTATTACAGGGAACCATAGAGTGGATGAGCTGGCTAGATTACGGATGCCCGTACCTATACCACTGGATATGCTGCATGTGGGTATGCATCCTTGTGAATGGAAGCTCATGTTTAACACCGATACTCGAACATATGCGAATGATAGAGATATTCTGGTGACACGCATCATAGGATCAGCATGTAAGTAGGGCCAAGTTATTACCCGAATCGTAAGGTAAGCTTGATAGTTCTTAGTTCTTGACAAGATATCTCTATGCTATTAGCTGTGATTACTGGGCACTACTTAATAGGCAGACACGCGTCTAGATTTGGAATCTCAACTTATTTTTTCTGCAGAAACTGTGGGGCGAACAGGAGGATGAGAGTATCAAACATGTCCTATGATTACTGCCAGGCCATTTGTGAGAATTGTAGGCATTATTCACGATCTTACTTCATGTTGAATCTATCAGACATTTGTAGAGTTAAGCTGAATGGTCGTAGGATATTTTTGCAGCATACTAATAGGTTCGTGAGGGATTAATTTTCGTCTACTCTTCTGCACTACCCTGGAATATTTTGTTGAGGTGGCATAATTGAACGCCCCTTAAGCATACCAGGTCAATTAGCAAGTTCAACGATGGGATGGTGTACGGCACACAGAGGGATTTTGCCGGCAAAAATACCCAAAATATCAAAAATGTAATGATGCAGTTTTGTAGAGAATTGTTTAATTAAGAGAACTAAATCATTAGTTTTTTTCAACAAATTTTGTTTTTGTACAAAAAAACGCGGCAAAGTCAACAAAATGAAACTCTGCAGTAACCTGCCTCAGATTTTCATGCATTTCAATGGGCTGGAAACATTACTTCTTTTTGTCGTATCGATTTGGAATATGTATATTTGAAAAATATGGTATTTCTACATTAAGTTTTAAGAAAAAACGATTGAATAACAATAACAGATTAAAATATGTTCATGCTTTTATGATGACACTCAACAAACTAAGTGTTTTTAGTTTTTCTTGGACTAAAATAAGGTGGTCGTTATCGATCGTTGTGGTCTGGTGGCTAAAATGTGAAAGGTGGGAGTGTATTCTTTTGATTTCATAAATAAAATTCCCATAATATTTTATACTGTTGAACAAAGTTATAAATTTTTTAAAAAAAGTGCCACGAAATTTCATTACAAAAATGGATGAAAACACCATATAAAATGGTGTATACTTTTAGGCACACCACAATATGAATTTTCAAGTGTATTGCCCACAGAATCTTCTTTATTTATTTACATCATGTTTTGGTTGTGGTTTATATATCATATCCCTAAAAGTATGCACTGAGAAATGCTGAAAAGTTCATAAATTTCGATAATTTTATAGTACAAATTTGACTTTTATTTGGAATGATTGGTTAATTAAAAAAAAAGGTAAACTATGGCCCCCTAATTTTTTTGCAAATATGCTGCTAACATATTAGGCTTTAGTTATTTATATAGATGTAAGTGCTGATTTACATCTATCACAAACTACAAAGAATTATGTCTGTGTTTTCGAAAATTTTGAAAAATGAAAATTTGTATATGGGCGTTGGGCGTGGCACTTAAATTTTTAGTATAATTGAGGACTCAAATGCAAGCACTGGCAGTAATTTTTATTGGCATAGATATGAAAATGAGGAAAATACAACGATTTTTTATTTTACGTTATATGGGAGGTAGGCGTGGTTGTGGGCGGATTTGATGTGTGCGAAATTTCAATTTCTTGTATGAAGAAATCCCACTGTGCGGCATACCGTAGTATCACAACAGTCCTCATTGGACTAAGTGTGTGAGTAATGGTAGCCACATCTCCCTACCTATGTCCCGCGTATGTATGTTTTATGTGTTAAAATCCAGCCTCGTACTGTCGTACAATCGAAGATTGATTGCTAGAAACTAAAATGCAGGGAAAAGACTTTGAAAATGACTGCTGTTAAAATATTGCACACATTTGAGTTTTAGTATAAATCAGTCAAAAATACATTTTTCGAAACTCTTTGATAAAATAGGACCATACAACATAGACTGTACTACTGTGCGCCCTAATAGTATGCAACATATTTGCCATATTCTTAATGCCTTAATATATGGTATATTATTTGAATATAATTTGCTATATGCAATTAAATTTTTTTGTTTATTCAACATAATCTATAAGGTTTCCTGCCTTTCGAACAACTGTCGATTAATTTTAATGATTTTTAAGATTGTTTTATATTATTTCTTTCAAATGTTGGCCGCGACTGCAGCTAATATAGTTCATTCAGAGATTTTAATTTTCGTTAACGAGTTTGAGAATTTCAAGAGTTATTTGGCGAGTGGTGATTGAGTTGTTGGCTTCGAATTTACAACTGAGTATTGTTGGCTTCCAGTTTCTCAATCAGAGCCGGCCTATCCATGAAGACTTTGAAGTTTCTTTAGCCGCGGAGTAGGCGTGGCATAACATCAATTCACCAATTCACCGGTCTATTCACGGAGTTGTTCACGGTCTGTTCACGGAGTTCTTCATGGGCTGGGTAACAAGTAAAGTAATCTTGTTTGAACCGAATGTCGTCGAGAATGCAGGCTTGAATTTCAAACGGCATATACTCTGTCATCATGGTGAATTAATTCATAGTTACGTTTCGGTCGGCCCTATTTTTGAAGAGATATGTATTGATGATTTCACCAGCAAATAAACCTCTCCAAAATGTTGGTTTGTCTGCATACAGTAGCAGATCTTGGCCCACTTTCAGTTGCCTTTTAGCACAAATACAGAATTTCTGCTTATTTATGTAATAATTAAGCCTGATATGGCTCCCATAGTTGAGCAGAATTTTGGTCGAAAGTGGTAGATGGTTTTTAAGCTTCGAACTTTCAATTTGTATATGTTGTGTATGGAAAAGTCTTCCCATGATGAAATTCCATACTTTCGTGAACAGAAATACCATGCCAGCTTGAGCTGTCATAAAATTCCTATTATAAAAGTATTTATAAATGATTTACCCATCATATAAATTACTTATATTCACGCAATGGGAATACTTTCGACATTAAATCCTAGTTTTTGTTGTCTCCTAAGAAAATGGTTTTGATTTTATAGCAAACAGTACGTGATACCTTAAGCTATGATGCTGTTTTTTCACTCCTAAATGTATGCCACAAAATAAACTTACAACAGTTATTAGACGATCGATCTTAACGAGCACTTTGTTGGCTAGTCCGACAAACAAATTTATAATTTTTTTGATAGTAACTGATTGTATTGTCTATAAAAGTTTTAGGTTAGTAGACTTTATTGTCTGTGACATAAATTCCTATGTTCTTCCTCAGTTTAAACTATTGTTACTCTTCGAAGAGTATTCAATGATGTGTCTAAGTTTATAGTTTTACATAAAGGGTTGCAATTGTTATTGTATTTCTGCGACAGTTTACAATAGAGTTTAATTTTAAAAATTAGAAGTTTCGGGAGTTTTAGTTTATGTCTGAAAGCCATTAGTTAACGTTAAGTAAAGATGCAGTTTGTTATTAAAAAATAAAGTTGAAAGTAGAGTGTGTATAAAAGATTTTAGGTATTAGGAAATATTAGGAATTATTTTTATGTAAAACAGATAATATTTTGAGCTTGAATTGATTTAAACAACTAAAGTTTAAAAACCAGACCAGGGGAAAATATAAATAAACAAAAAACAAAGTTCAATTTCTTTAATTTCAGCAATGTCTTGATATCGAAATGATTTTCAGAAAAGTGCATGTTCGCATGAACTTTCTGCTTACAAAATACAGTAAACATAGCTTCGACTTTCCAGTATCAACAATATATTTTTGGAGCCAATTTGATTAGAGGAATCCATGTATAATTGTATCCTTAAATTTGTAACCTAAAAGTATGCAGTTACTTTTGAGGTTTGAGTTGCCTTAGCATATGCTATAACATTTGAATGTACGGTTTGATCTGGCATTGCATTCTTCATGGCTTCAACAAAAACTTAAAATTTTTGGTGTTCGTTTGAAGAAATTGAAACTTTGGTTTAGATTTTTCTATAATAAGGGCGAGTCCACAGTTGTCATTTAAAAGTGCACAGAAATTTTTCATATTAAATGACATTTAAATGATAAACATCGGGCCTTTAAAGTCATTGATATGGAGAATTTCCTATTGTGAAACTGAGCATAAATTTTGTATTCTAATTAATTCTCTTTACCTCAATGGTCATATTACCCTCTTACTAAAATATCTACATATTCATAGCCATATTCGGTATGAACATAAACAGAAAATTAACAAAAAGGAACCCCGGCCTAGCAAAAAAAAGAAAAACAACAAAACAAACAGAAAAATTCAACAACACAACCTGACACTTTGTTAATGTCATGTTGAATTCCATAACATAGTTACACGAGACCCTCATACAAGTGTGCAAGTATGGGTAAATCTAAAAATTATGTGGGTCACAATGTTAGAGATTCCCGCATGTGTGTGTGTGTATGTGTGATCCAGTGATTCTGAAAATCACCTGTTTTCTACTCTCTCTCTCTCTCTCTCTGTCACTACTCCCTGACATGAATACATTTAGGTTGCCTCCATTCACAGTTATTAACATTTCTGTGTGTTGGTACCAAAGCATCAACTTTGTTAGCCGCCCCCTAGCATTTGTCTAACATGACACATGTGCTAGCTAGAGAGGATGAATGAATGGTTGGATGAATTCCGAATTTAGGTTTCTGGGTAAGTTTAACCATTCATTCATTCTTGGATTAAAACAAAAGTGATTTGTTTGCTGCCATTAAAAAGAACACGAAATTTTGATAAGGTTTTTTTTTTACATTAAAACAAGGATTACATTGGATGTTCCAAGGTGTTATGAATTTAAAATGCTACAAATTTTTCTCAGTTTGAACAACAGCATTTTTGTTCTATATGCAAATGATTGATGATTGGTTTTTTCTTTCTTGTAATTTGGTGTTCTAATTGAAATTGCCAATAAAATAGAAATCAAAGTTTTAATGGCAACCAAACATGAGCAACCATAGCAAATCGTTAAGATTACAGGCGTAAAATAACATGACATTAGTGTGCTGTGCTAACATTCCAAGAGAAATCTTGTGATTTATAGCTTAAAGCCGAGAGTAAATAGAGGCGTAGGGGAAAATTACAAGTTAAGTGAAAAAAGGGGTTTGGCATTAAATTAAAGACTAGGAATTTAAAAAACACTACATATTTTTACTTGTCTTGCGTTAGATGCGATTTTGCATCGCTAAAGGCTTGGTATCAATGTTACATTTCACTTCCCGCCTAAAAGTATACAACAATTATGTGGATTTGTTGCCCAAATACTTATGCTATATCAAAAATTGTTATGTTTAGGCCAGCTCTTACACGCTGAAAAGTAACGGCCCCAGCAACATATTGCAGGAAACAAGTACAAGTTTGGAAGCATTATTTTCATGTGGCCGTCGGTGGTGCAATGGTTAGTGTGCGCGGCTCTTGTACATGAGATCCTGGGTTGGAACCCGGCTCTGACCACCTTCAAATTTTCTTTCGGCGGCGGTCACCTCGCATAGTGACGGCGACACTATCGAGTATCTAGCCATGAAAAAGCTTCTCAAAATACCGTTCGGAATCGGTGTAAAACTGTAGGTCCCAATCAGTGAGTGAAAACTGGAAAGCGCACTGCTCAGTGATTGTGAGAAGTTCTCCCCAGTCCCTTTATGGGATGTAATGAGAAACTATTTATTTTATTTTATTTTCATGAATTTAAGTTCTGCTGCCTTTTTGTTTCTTTTGTTGTCTGTCTCGTTGTTGATTTTAGAGGTTTTCCACAAGCAAATCCACATTTGGGTCTCAAAAACATATATTATAGCCTATAAATCATTGTGTCTCAAACATATTATATTGAATAGCAAAAACAAAGTGTTTGGAAACACAGTATATTATATTTGCGAAAAGCTACAAACATGTTATATTTGCATCTAAATATTAAAAATTCCGATTTTTCAGTGTGTAGCTGTGAAAAATTAAACTTTGTTAAAGATTGGATAATTACTTCAGTCGCCATTTACTGGCAAAGTATGGCCTACTTTAAGGAGTTTTTACAAAAATTAATGCAGATCGATAAAGTGATATATTACCAAAAATATGGATATTACAAGGTATGTCACGTTATGAAAAATTCTGCAAAATTAATAAAAAAAAACATTTTTGGTTCAGTTGGTGACAAAAATCTTCCCCACAAAGGAGGTCAAAGATTACGGGATTCAGAATTTTAGCACTTTTTTCTTATATCCTAGAAAATGTTCAATACCTGTTTAATTCCCCCACATTTTTATGAAACTGATTAAATTCAATCCAGGTATAAAATAATGACAAATTAATAAAATTCAACTAACCGTAAGGATTCCAAATCCGAATTTGTATTTGAATATTTAAATTTAATGATTTTCAGTTTTTGTACAAAAAATTCAAAAACAATTTAGATGAAATTACAACAGTCGTTTAGCTGAAGTCCATACGCTTCCAATAAAGTATAACATGTCAGACTTTCTCAACAATTTCATGGTGAGATAGTGGGTCAAATGGGAAACCACGAGGAAAAATCATTAGCATGAATGCTGGGTCATCAATAAGTCCAAAGATGAGTGGGGAACAAAACTCGTGTACTCCAACCGGTTCAAAAAAAAATCATGTTTGACTTCTAGTCATAATAACGCATTTAAGAAACCGGCTTTAAGACTCGGGGTTATCCCCGGTTCCAAGACACGGTTTAAACCCCGGTTTCAAGACACGGCTTTAGAAACCGGTACCAAAACTTTGAAACCAGCTTCAAATACACAATTTTAAAACTGGTTATGTGAATTTAAATCGGTTTTATTGATTGAAACCGGTTCAAATTAACGGTAAATGGAACCGATTTCTAAAACCGGTTTTTGAACCAGGGTTTTAAAACCGGATCTTGAAACCGGTTGTTGCATTTACTCGTTAATCCTAATCTGAGTACATTGGTTTTGTTTCCCACTTATACATTGCCTTATTAATGATCCAACAACCATATTGGGCCATCATTACGATTTTTCTCGAAGTACCCTACTTTGACCCCCCATATCGCCATGAAATCGCTTAGAAAGTCTGGCATGTTATACCTTCTTGGTTCACCATCTTCTAGTTCATCTAATTATATTGTTTGTAAAAAATTTAATAACTTGAAATTTCACTTTTTTTAAAACCTGACATTTTCTTCAAACTCCGATTGCTAATCTTTAGAGTTTGTGGAAAGTTTCAAAACTTTCACCGTTTACTGGTCTAATTGAGCTTAGATAAATGCATGAAAATATTCGGGAAGTAGATAAACTGAACATTTTCTAGAACATTGGAAAAGTTTTAATATTCCAAAATCCGTAAATGATGACCCTTTTCATGGGGAACGGTTTTGTCACCAAATTAGCAAAGAATACTTTTTTTGTAACAATTTTTATAAGATACAGTCATGTATTTATAGCATTACAAAAAAACTCATATCCCTGGTATTCATATTAGCGTTGTTCCAATTCTGAAAATTTTTTCAGATTTTACGGTTTTTGTTTTTTTCTGGGAAATTGACAAAACTTTCTGTCAAATTCGTAGAAATAGTTAAAATTGTATGTACGGGAACAAAGCTGTTATATTTTGCCAAAATATCAGCATTTCCATTTCAATCTACAGATATTCAAAAAGTATTGCATAATTTTAGGGTTGTAATAGAATGCAGCAGGTCAAAACTGGATTTTATTATATTCTCCAAACGAAAGTTTATCTGTTATATTTTAATGTAATTTCAATATTTCCTATATTTTAATTTTTATATATGATATATTTTTATTTTTTGGATTCTCCATAAAATTGGACTATAATTTTAATTAGAGAGGGTTAATTCATCTAGGATAAAATACCAACATAAGTTTCAATATCACTAGTGTAGCATCTCAGTAATATTTTGTATTACTTCTAGTGGCTTCTTTTCCTTTAGCAATCCCCCTCCTCTTTTGATAGGCTACGTTTCTGTATCTCCTGCGTTTATTTAAATTTACTTCTGACATCTTACATTCCAACAATGTATGCTTTTGCTTTGGCTGCTTGTCGTCTCATTTACAAATGTCAAACTTATGATAATGCAATTTGCCACAGACATTAACGCGCATGCGCAACAAGATTTTGAACGCTCTTATGCACTAAAGAAATGTTTATAGTACTTTACTACCTGTCTTAGGCTACAAACTGCAATCAAATCTAATAGCAACACTACAAGTTGATTTGAACAAATAACCATATCAGTTGTGTAGACCGGATTTGTGAAATGGTAGAAAGAAGTTTCATTAACTTAATCTTTAGTTAACATTTAACTACAACTATCCGGATATGTAGTCAACTGTTTATCTTCAAGTTTTCTCTAAAGACTACAACATTTTGTTAAACATATGTATGTGTGGTTGTTGATCTACCCATGGAGTCGCCTTTCTGTCAATAGTTTCGTCCGTCTTGTCTCTACCCGCTTTATTTCTTCTTGGTTTGACAAAGACGAGACACAACAAAAACTTGTTATTAAAACTGTCATTTAGTTTAGTTTGTAAATTATGATTTTTTGTTTGTTGGTTCTCTGTTAGTTTTGCTAACATTTTCTATTTTTAAGATTAATGATCGGCTCACAGGCAAACCAGTCAGATTTTCCGGCGGCCATATGCCCCATGAGTATGGCTGACTGGCGTCCAATGTCTTAGCGATTTTGTTTTCCCCCAAACATACGTGTAAATTGATTAATAAATTTGCCAACAACTATTAATTAATTTGAATAGAGATTAAGTATATGAGTGGTCAAAGAGGACAAGCTGAACAAAAGCAAACAACTTTTAACAAAGTGCAAAAAGACAAGGCAAAGCAAGTGCAAGAGAAAACAACTAAAATCTTGGAATATGAGAAGTGAGTTATTGGTTAAGGTTAAATTGGGGCTACATAAATATATACCAATTTCAATAGGCGATTGAGATTCAAACGTAACTTAACGACAATAAAATATGATGGTATACATTATAGCTTAATTTTAGTTATTTTATGTAGCACACTTTGAAGCGTTCTCGAATAATGGAAATCACGATCAGGTGTATGTTAGGAAGTCTACTTAAATAATCTATATTTTATGTTTATCGAAACAATAACAACTTGCTGGTGACAGTTTTTTTCAAATTCTATTGCATACTTTTAAACGTTCGTATCCCTTCTGCACTTCTTTGACCTTAAAGACATATTTTTGCTAACAGTTTTCTCTAAATGAAATGTTTTCAAGCCTACTCGTTGTGTCTGTTACTCGCCGTCGAACGAAATTGTTCGTTTTGTTTCTAGTCGAAAGAAATTTGAACTGTGTTCCACAAACCTGTCATACTAAGTCAAACGAAAATGCAAAATTACTTGATTTCGTGGGTGCTATCATCTGCAATCAAAGATAAAGTCAATCGAGTGCAAACTTTTATTTTAGAAGAACACAATTTCAGTTGAATTCCAGTGACCGGCTTTTATGCGCGATCGAGGAACACAACATTTATTTTTTAGTCAACAGTGACGAAAATTATGTTTTGACCGGTTTCAATATAATTAATATATATTTTATTACGTTGTTCGACCTTTTTTGTCAAGAATTTCGTTCTGCCGTAGACAAACTACCAGAGAAAAGTGCAGGATTTTATGTGCTTAACACACAGGGCATAACTGTCGGTGGTGCAATTGGTAATGTGCGCGGCTCTTGTACTTGAAATCCTGGGTTCGATCCCTGCTCTGACCACATTAAAATTTCTTTCGACGGCGGTCACCTCGCATAGTGACGGCGACACTATCGAGTATTTGGCCATGAAAATGCTTCTCAAAAATACCGTTCGGAACCGGTGTAAAACTGTAGGTCCCAATCCGTGAGTATAAAACTAGAATGCGCACACCTCACCTCCCCCGATTCCTTCAAAGGATGTAATGGGAAATCACTTTTTTTTAACACACAGGGCATACGCTTAGGGTTCGAATCAGATACATAAAACAGTGCATATTTATAGGGTCTTCAAAAAAATATAAAATCACTTCGAGCGTATTAGCCCAAAAAAGGCTTAAGAGAGGATAAAACGTTTGTTCTGCATTAGAGAAATTAGCAAAGCATTAAGAAAAACTAGTTAATCGAGTTAAGCAACAAACCATTGTATTAATTTTTTATAATATTGTCAACATGAATATCTGTTAATAGCACACAGTGCATATTTATATTGCACACTTTTAGGGTCTACAAAAAGTCAGATCAGCTAGTACACACTAAAAACACATACTTCGCTGCACTTTAGCAAAAATAGTTTAAAATATGAGCTGCTCAGGTGCCAATTGATCTAACTCCACATTTAAAATATTTTGGGATTATAATGTTATTAGAACTAAACCATCTTAATATTGTCATATTTAAATCTGCCTCATTTAGTAGCATTAGAATGCAGGATTAATTATGAGGTAAATAGGAGTCGCATAAGATAAATATGTATGAGAATGCACAGAAGTTGGAAACTTGTATTTAAGTTTTCTCCCCTGTCTGTTTTGCGGACTTAGATCAATTGGCTTCTGAGTACCTCCTGTCTTTGACTGCACTTACTTTATTTGATTTTAAAATCAAATAATATTCCTCTGTGAGGATTTTAGTATAAATTTCACCAAAAAAATATAAAACTTGTCATTGCTTTAAAACCTTTTTCTGGGTTGATATATATATATTCCTTATGTCAAACGTTACTCTTCCTTCTACTTCACAAGCAAACAAATGTTGTTTGTAAAATTTATTATGCAATTGTTGCTAATCATCGAGCGTGAAATGTTTGTTAACTTTTTATGCATTGGCGCGATGAAAATAAAAGTTAAAAGTCATATAAAAATACAAGCCAACTAGTCGTTTGTAACTGGTGTAAAGTTAGTGGGTGATATTCCCATTGCCGCTTTTTTCCTTCTACTATTGTAACACTAGCATATTCGTTGCGGTTATTGCACTCAGATATGGGAAGCTGAAAGAGGGACACCCCCGCTAGGAATCACCAGAGTGCGGCTCAAGAACAGTAGTGAAGTGAAGCCTCTATATCACTCTCACACTTAGTGGCAGAAATAACCGCACCAATGGTCGTCATCATCATCGTCATCATCATGATATCTCGGTGAAGAAAGATGCCTGTGGTGGAGGAAGAGGGGTTTTTTTGTTGGAACACTGTTATTTAAAAACGAACTACATGATACATGCACCATACGCGGCAACCTTCATGTCATACTGTGTAATACCAACAGTTGGTAATAGGAACTGTAAGAGCCATAGGTTTTCGTTAACTATTGTAAGTTTGCTATGTATATCTTTTTTACTGTTCTTGCACCCATGTGGGTGCATCATAAAATATTTGTTTATGGAATCGAACACATGCAACATTGCCCTCTGTTTCATGCCTCACCACTACACTTTACTTACGGAAAAGGATGCTTTAAATGTCAGCAGATTTTTTTCAGGCTGCTCGTGCTAACATTGGTGGTAGGTAGTATTTACTGAAAGTGTTGCCAGACTTTGGAAAAATTGTACGTGTTCATAGAAAATTATTTCATTTCAAGAACCGAATCACTGAATACACATGAACAGATGGTTTGTGATATGTTAAGGGTGTCTCAGTAAATTTGCACTTTTTAAATTTAGCGTAATTTTTTCTGTGCAAGTGGCAACTCTGAAATTTGGCACCTGTCACATATGTTTATTCCGATTATAAAAAATCGAGCGCTTTACGAAAGAACAACGCGTTATAATTGCGAAAACTTATTTCAAAAATTTGGAAGATTACGCTTCCAAGAATTTTCAGTCCAAAACGTACAACTAATGTCTCAACCATTCGAAGAGTGGTCAAAAAATTTGAATAAGCTGGGTCGAATATGGGCAGTAAAAGCCCTGAGCGTCAATGTACCGGTCGGTCTCGTGAAGACATTCCTGCTGTAAACGAAAACATCAATTCGGCATTGTTGTCAGTAAATTCAAACTTCACGAAGCACTACGCATCGAATTTTGACAACGGTCTTCCACCTTCATGCGTACAAAATGCAGCTTACTCAGGAGATCAAACCAGCGGACCACCGGCAATTCGTTCAATTGGTAATGGAGCAAATTGAAATCAATGCCAATTAAAAAAAAGACATATTCTTCGAGGAAGTACATTTGCAGCTGAATGGCGTCGTGAATACACAAAATTGTCGTATTTAGGGTTCAAAAAATCCTCATGCATTCCATGAGAAAAAAATTTACCCACAACAGGCAACTGTCTAGTGCGGATTTTGGTCATGCGGCGTGATTGGGAACACTTTTTGGAAGAGGAGGCGGAAATTGCAGTGACTGTGAACGGTATTCGTTACTGGAACATAATAACGGAGTTTTTGTGACCTCAACTGAACGGCATGGATCTGGACGTCATGTGGTTTTAGCAAGACGGCGCCACAGGCTACACCGCGCATTAAACAATCGATTTATTGCAACAACGATTTCCAGAACAAATTATCTCAAGAAATGTTGATATCAACTGGCCACCAAGATTTAACGTTTTCTTTGAAGTTTTGTGGAATCTCGGGTATAAGCGAATAAACCAGAAACAATTCCTAAGCCCAAATCCGAGATCCAACGCGTCATGGGAGAGATACATCTGTGAAAAAGTCATGGAGAAGAGTAATGGCCGGTCATCGGAGCCGTGGGGCCATTTGACGGATTTTTTATTCCATACTTAATCGGAACATGTCTTCTTTATAATCCAACAAAAAAAAAATAGAATTATCTCAAAGAATACATGTTTGGATTTTAAAATTATAAAGTGCATTGTTACTGAGATACCGTTTATAAGTACAAAATCAGTTTTGTTTGTAAAATATAAAATCATACTATAGAGACCAACTGAAAAATTGTCATATTCAAAAGCTACACTATTTACAATTGAAATTTAAGCAAAATCAACTGAACTTTAAAAATTATATTTTACATTTAATATACATAAATTGATTTGCAAAAATTCCACTTGAAACTGAAACGACATCAATTGAAATGTAAAAGACATCAATTGATATTTTTTAATAACAATTGAATTTTAAAAGACACCAATTTGAGTTAAATATACTTTAATAATAATTACCTAAATAATTAGTTTATTATAAGATAACCAAAACAATTTCATATATACACTGCATACTGTTAGGGTTTTAACGAAATTTTTTTCTAAATGTTTTTAATTAAAATTTAAAATTTTTTGAGACTTTTCTCCGCATAATTGACAATAACTCGAAAACGACTAGTCCGATTTTGTTGAAATAAATTTAGAAAAATTTAGATTTACATTATCTTTAACTTTTATCTATATTGCATATTGATCTGAATAATAGTTTCGGAGTTATCAAATTATATTTTTTCGCTAAAATTTTTCAATTATTTTTCTTAAGTTGTGAAAATTTGAAAACTGCATAAAGTATTGAAAATTATTACGTTGTCATAAAGCCACATATGTTTTAATTAAAATGAGACAGCCCATGACTATCGATGGATGGATTTCATTTCGCTTTTATTCACAATTAAGTGAAGGTATCTCATTTGTACAAGAATTATAATTTTTTTTGGGTTATATTATAATAATGAGTAACACAGACAAACAGCCAAAATTGTGATGAGTAATAACTGTACGATTTTAATGTTCTATGACTCCCTTAGTATGAAAATGATCGAAATTATAATGTCTATAGATGACTTTTTTAAAATTATTTTTTAAATAAAATTCTAAATTTTTTGAGATATTTCTACACTTAATTTATCATAACTCCAAAACGACCAGTCCGACTTTGTTGAAATAAATTTGGAAAACTGTAGACTGACATTATCTTTAACTTTTACCTATTACGCATATTAATCTGAATAACAGTTTTGGAATTATACCAAACAATATTTTACAGATACAATTTGTCAATTTGTTTTATTAAATAGTGAAACATCGAAACCGGTATAAAGTGTTCAATACTATTGCGTAATAAGTTTAGATAAATTTAGATTAACAATTATCTTTAACTTTTATCTATAATGCCAATTAATCTGAATAACAGTTTTGGAATTATGGCAAACAATATTTTAGGGATACAGTTTGTCAATTTGTTTTATCAAAGCGTGAAACATCGAAACCGGCATAAAGTGATGAATAATTTATAATTAAAAAGAGATATAGGTCATGAACATCGATAGGGCGATTTCGCTTTTATAATAATATCACAGCTCAACAGCTGAAATTGTAGTGAATAACCACTATATGACTTTAATGTACTATGATCCCCTACAAATGAAAATGATCGATATTTAAATTTCTATGCATAGGTTTATTTAAAATATTTTTTAAGTAAAATTTTAAATTTTTTTGGATATTTCAGGACGTAATTTATCATAACTCCAAATCGAAGGGTCTCAGTTTGTTCTACTGAATTTGAAAAAATTAATATTTGTATTATCGATAACTTTTATGCACACAACTTTTCAATCTGAATAATAGTTTCGCAGTTTTATTATATATTTTTCGAAAAAAAATCAGAAAAGAGATTTTTAAATGGATGCTATTGTCAAGTGTGATAAATCACCCTGCCTCAATTTCCTGATACAAAACGGCGATTTGGTTTTCACACTGCGACGGAATTTCATGAGAAATAAATCATATATACATCGTTAGCAGAAACGCAAAACCACGTAACTGCAATTTTGGAATTAATTTTTCAATTCAAATTTTCAAATCTTTGCTAAAGTAAAGTCGTACCTTAAGTAAGATTCGAAAATATACGGGAAAACTGAATTTTTTGTATTTTTTATAAGATTTTTTCAACTCCTTTGAACAAAATGAAAATTGTAGTTACGTTTTATTTTTGAACTTTTTAATTCTTACAATCGTGAAAACACATTTACCAATTTCAAATGATTTTTCCGATCCAAGTATTGTAAAATAGGTTTGCCAAAATTCGTCTCATAGACTGCACGTGTGTTTAGTATGTGTTGCATTTTTAATCTGACGTTTAGTTCATAGCATCGGGGAAAAGTTTTTACAATTCATTCAATTTCATTAAAATATTAATCACTAATTTGTATATAACCCAAACAAAAAATGGAAATTCTTGTTAAAATAAGACACCCTCACTTACATGTAAATAAAAGTGAAACCTCTCCAGTCGATTTTCATGACCTATGTCTCACTTTATTGATAAGATACGATTTAAAATAAAAAACATTGAAAAATTTTATCAAAAAAGTTACATTCTTCTTGCCCCAATTTTTTGAATAACTTTGAAACTAGGAATCAGATTAAAAGGTATTGCAGATAAAAGTTAAAGACAAGGTAAATATTAGTCTTTTTACATTTATTTCAACAAAATCGGACAAGTCGTTTTCGAGTTATGGTAACATTTGTATAGAAATGTCTCAAAAAATTTTACCTAAAAAATACAAAAAATAGAAATTTTAAAGTTAAAGTTAAAAAATAGAAATTTTAAAGTTTTAAAGAAATTTTAAATTATATAGTGTTTATTCATTACAAATTTGGCTGTTGGGCTGTGTTATTTTTTAAAAATTCAAAAAATTTTTATGGGTTTTTAATTTTGTCCCATGCTGACTTCATCATGACCCACTATTCAATTTTACTACAATTCCTATAATGATCATTATCTTTTTCCACCATGATGCAGCAATTTCCAAAGTGCAAAAGTCATGTACACACAAGTGATGTTTATGCGACATAACTTCTTTTTATGTTTTTTTTTTTTTTTGTTGTGTGATAGCAAAGTGAAGTGAAGTGCTTCATTGGAAGTCATAAATTTTATAGTTAAGTATTATGTTATAATATTGTGCAAAAGGCTACTACTACTGTTGCACAAATACAACACACATGTAACCTCCTCTCTTTAACACACACACACACACACATCTACTACTGTTGTCATCTGTGTGCTCTTGTGATTGTCATAGTGTTAGTAGTGGTTGAGTTGAGTAGCGATAGTCAGTTGTAGATATCACTAAGTGTTAAATTGATGATAGTCGACTATAAGTCAAGTGCAAGTCAAGGAGAAAATATGTGTTACTTAACCAAACGACTAAACGGAAGTTGAACATACATTTAAACAAGATGCCAGTCACAATACTGTGCCTTACTGTGTGCGAGAGAGCGAAATCTGGAGTCACGTGTTGGTGTACGTGCATACATATGCATAAGTTGCAAGTGATAAATGTTATTAAACATTTTATATGCAAAAAACCTACAAGTGTAGTTGTGGTCGTAAACATATCAGAAGTAATTAAAAGCGAAAGAAAATATGGATAGGAAATCAAGTGGCAAAGTTAAGGATCAAGTTCGAAGGACATGTCAGGAAAAATCATCATTGAGTGACTTCAATAAAGGACAGTTCGAAAGGTTAACCGATGATATTTATTTTAGCTGTTAGGTGTGCCAATTCTTACAATGAAAGAGAACTTGGTACTTTTCCCTTTATGAACTCGTTTTGAGCAGTGGCTTCATATCCAGTTCTCGATTTACGTATTGTCACAGCCTGTTATATCCCTACGGGAAATGGAACTAATTCAAAACCATGCACGTGACTGGTTCCGGTACTATTTCTGTGGTGTTATTCACCATGGTGTTAATTACCACCGAAGACCCTGTTCGGTTTTAGGTCAATAGTTCTAGTACTTTAACCGTTCCTTGAACGACACCTTCGAGGACATGTTTCGCTTCAGTTGAAGTTTTAGTTCTTATGTCTAGGTCCCTTTCTGCATTACTGGTAACATGTGTGTGTTATGTAAAGGATCTGTAGCTTTTGATAATATTTATCAATATTTCTTTATATTCTATTTATCTCTTCCTACATTTTATGTGCTTTCCTATACGATTTAGTAGTGTACTCTCTTTTAAACAATTTTTGGAAATTTTGGTACTGGTTAGTAGTGGAAACATTTGAATCCACAGGCACAGTACAAATTTTCCCGTGCCAGTGAAACAAAGAAGTGCCCGTAGTGTCGAGAATATTGCTGCCGCTGAGGCTTCAGTTCAAGAAAACCCAAATGTGTCTCTCACACGTCGTTCTCAAGCGTTGGGCATCTCTGTGACGTCGCACAGTTGGATTTCTTCATACAAGCCGCGGCAAAAATTAGAAGGAATCGAGCTAGGGCTTTGAAATTTCGCACACATCTCTCATATTGCTGAATTAGAAAAAAAAAACAAGTTTTTGTTCAAATCCGCCCATAACCACGCCTACCTCCCATATAACGTAAAATATTTTCCTCATTTTCATATCTATGTCAATAAAAATTACTGCCAGTGCTTGCATTTGAGTCCTCAATTATATTAAATATTTAAGTGCCACGCCCAACGCCCATATACAAATTTTCATTTTTCTAAATTTTCGAAAACACAGATATAATTCTTTGTAGTTTGTGATAGATGTAAATCAGCACTTACATCTATATAAATAACTAACGCCTAATATGTAAGCTGAATATTTGCAAAAAAAATTAGGGGGCCATAGTTTACCGTTTTTTTTAATTAACCAATCATTCCAAATAAAAGTCAAATTTGTACTATAAAATTATCGAAATTTATTAATTTTTCAGCATTTCTCAGTGCATAGTTTTAGGGATATGATATGTAAAACACAACCAAACTTTAACTAACGTTTCTATTATCGACAGCATTAAAACACATATGCCTAAAAGTATACAATATTTCATATGGTGTTTTCATCCATTTTTGTAATGAAATTTCGTGGCACTTTTTTTATAAAATTTATAACTTTGTTCAACAGTATAAAATATTTTATTTATGAAATCAAAAGAATACACTCCCACGTTTCACATTTTAGCAACCAGACCACAACGATCGAAAGGACCACCTTATTTTAGTCCAAGAAAAACTAAAAGCACTTAGTTTTTTGAGTATCATCATAAAAGCATGAATATATTTTAATCTGTTATTGTTATTCAATTATTTTTTCTTAAAACTTAATGTAGAAATACCATATTTTTCAAATATACATAGTCCAAATCTATACGACAAAAAGAAGTTATGTTTCCAGCCCATTGAAATGCATGAAAATCTGAGGCAGGTTACTGCAGAGTTTCATTTTGTTGACTTTGCCGCGTTTTTTTGTACAAAAACAAAATTTGTTGAAAAAAACTAATGATTCATTTCTCTTAATTAAACAATTCTCTACAAAACTGCATCATTACATTTTTGATATTTGGCACTCGAAAAAGGGTATTTTTGCCGGCAAAATCCCTCTGTGCTTCGTTGTGGCGAATTGTGCGAAAAGATCTTGGCCTACATCCTTACAAGATCAAATTGACGCAAGAACTGAAGCCGCTTGACCACCATAAGCGTCGTATGTTCGTGAATTGGGCTGAGCAACAACTTGAAAATGGTTCGGATTTTCATCGGAAAATCATCTTCAGCGATGACGCTCATTTCTGGCTGAATGGCTTCGTCAATAAGCAAACTATGCGTTATTGGTCAGACAGCAATCCACACGTAATACATGAGTCATCATTTCATCCCGAAAAAATTACGGTTTATGGGCCGATGGCGTCATTGGGCCGTACTTCTTCCGTGATGATCAAGACCGGCACATTACTGTAAATGCGAGTCGCTACCGTTCAATGATAACCGAATATTTTTGGCCCCAATTGGATAATACGGATTGGATGTGTGGCCACAAGCCACACAGCGAATGCAGCGAATTCTATATATTCTATTTACCTCGTCCTACATTGTATATACTTTTCTATACATTTTGTATAGATTCAGTACAGGTTGTATACTTATATGGTGGTGTTATCTCTTTTAATCAATTTGTGCAATTTTGGTACTAGCTAGTATACGCTCTGTACTTTTTGTGTATGTTGGTACAACTTTTTGTTTTTTTTTCACTGTGTGTACTTTTGGAGCTTTTGTACAATTTGTATACTATCTAATATACTTTGTGTCGGCTTTTGTATATTCTGTGTACTCTTTAGCACGATGTGTGAACATTTTGGTATAATTAGTGTACTACAGCTTTAAAAGTTTTAAGATTTTTTTAAATATTTATTTTAGTCGAGGTTATTTTTAAACACATTAAATACATTTCCGTGAACTTAAGGCACTGCTGGTTTGACTTTATGTACTTTCCAAAAAACTGTGTGCAGTGTTTGCAACAATTTGTGTACTTTTCAATAAGCTTTATGTATTTCTTAGTACTGCTTGATAAAGGGAAGTTTTTCGTACACTTTAGGCATTTTTTCCGAAATATTTTAAGTATTTTCAATAATGTTTCAACTATTGACTTTATACCTTTCGGTACACTTGGTTTATTTTAAAAAATAGTTTATTTTTGATGTGTTAACTTCTTCTAACTAACTTCAAAGTGAACAGATGCAAACAACACACAGCGTTAGCATCACATACGTGGTTCTTGTACAACAATAGTGTCTGCCTGACAACAAGTATGATGGTATTGATGTAGCGGCAGTGAACAAACAAGCAGGTCGTCATCGCCAAAGAGAATTGAATAGTGTAGAGAACTCATGGAGCGAATTGTATGACTCAAAAGCGCTGGCGACATCTGGCGAATGATTCCAGACGTATTACTCTCTTTTTGTCATAACTTGGTCCATTCATAATTTTGATGTGAAATATTGATGCCTCTTGAAACATTTTTGCTTTTTGTATTGATTTATGTAATAACATCGAAATGGTGCATTTATATTGAAATATTCTACAAAAAGAATAAGACTCGTTTATGCTCTTTTACTCAGACTCTCTATATGAGAGCGGAAAAAGAGTGCAATAAGTTCTCTATACTATTCAGTACCTCGAACAAAACAAAAACAATTATTTTCACGCGCTAAATATTGCTTTATTTATTTGAACAATATTTCATCTAATGTTAAAGCAGATGTAGGAAAAAGGAAAGTGCAGTAGGAAAAGAGCCTTCGGCACAAAAACAATTATTTTTTTGTTTTCCAATGTAACATTTACTAATGTGTTCATAGAAATCGAACAGGTACCGTGTAACAAAAAGGTGTTAACACATTGCCCGTGAGTTTGAACACCCATTGTTACACGTTTTGTTCTTTTATAGTTTTTGTACAATTTGTGTACTTTTTATACATTTCTTTTAGGTTTGCGGAAGCTCTGTATACTTTTTGGCTCAATTGGGTTAGATTTTGTTACTATAAGTGGACGTTTGGTCCACCTTTGAAAATGTGAAGTTTTGTATGTAATATATATGTCAATGTTCTGTTGTCACATTTTAGGTACTTTTGGGTAAACTTTATGGATTTTTGTTACCCTTATATATTTTCCTACAACAGTTTTTGCAGTTCTAGTTACAATTTGTGTACTTTTTCGGTATGTTTTGTATAGTTCGCAGTATATTTTCTATGCCTTTTATAAAGTTCTGTTAAGTTTTGGAACTATAGATTTTAATTTTGTTACCCGCTTGGAAACGTGTTACACGTTTGTTAAGTTTTACATCCATGTTTAGTACTACTTTTAATAAACTTTATGAACTTTTTGGTACACTTTTTGTGTTTTTTTAGGAACAATAAGTTTAATTTTTATTATACATTAAAAAACTTTAGGATTTATATTAATTATTAGTACGGGCTTGATGATACCCTTTATGTACTTTTCAACTCACTGCATACTTTTGAATTTTCAATTTGTGTACTTTTCAATACAATTTGTGTAATTCTTAGTACATTTGCTCTGCTTTTGGCAAAGTTCTGTTAAGTTTTGGAACTATTGAATCCGATTTTGTTACACATTTGGAAATGTTAACTTTTATCTCCATTTTCAGTACCAGCATTCATAAATTTTAAAAACTTATTGGTACACTATTTGTGTTTGTTTGGAACTATATATTTAGTTAAGTTTTTGAACTACAGATTTTAATTTTGTTACACATTTCGAAACGTTAAGTTTTAGATACATGTTTTGGTTTACCCTTACTACATTATATGAACTTCTTGGCACACTTTTTGTTTTTTTTTTTTGGAACTATAGATTTAATTTTTATTATACATTAGGAAACCTTAAGTCTTATATTAATTTTTAGTAGTTTGTACTTTTTGTACGCCTTTGTGTACTGTCTAGTACATTTTGCTTAGATTTTGTTGTAATATGATAATTTTGTGTAATTGTATAGCAAACTTTACTTGTAGGTATACACATTTTCTCTTTTATGTCTTCATTGTGAACTTTTTGGTATACTTTGTTACATTTTGTTAACGACGCATTAATTTATTAAATTAATAATTTAAATTTACAACCCTGTACAAAAGTTTTCACATTCCCAACGATTTTCGCATATTTTTCAATTTCATAACAGGAAGCGAGACTTCGATAAAAGTTTTCCGGGTTTCCTTGACTATATACATGCATGTGTTACCCTTCCCACAAGTTATGCCAGTTAATGCAAATTTATTTCCATCCAATGATTTCCAAGGCTCATATGCATTTTGGAAAAATCTCAGGGAAATGAACATGAGCAAAACAAGGGAGAATATTGTAAAAAGGAAAAACTTTTCTCGTTATTAAAATGTTATGGTACATATACCAACATATGCAACTAAGTAACTGTACACCATTATCCTGCAGCAGTATTATCATATGCTCCGAACATCCTCATCATCATCCCCATCATCGTCATCATCATCATCATCCTGCATTGCCACTATCTGTGGCAGAATGTAAATACAGACACTGTGTGTGTCTACAAATTCCCCTAGAGTCATAAAAAGGCATTCGTTCTTTAGTTTCTTACTATTTATTACTTAGAAAATTATATGCATTTTAATACTCGAACAAACTATTTGGCACATCCTTTCAATATAGTAGTGAACACTCTAACCAAAAACTGCTGAGAGCCGCAGGAAGACATCAGATAAACCCATCAACACTTTGCCAAACTCTGATATTTCCTAAAGGTTACAATGGGAAGTGGCACAATTTTTATTACACTTGAAGAGAAAATTTTTATCTCAAACCTCTTCAATGCGATATTGTTATGTGAAAAATCTATTCTTTCAACTTTTCAACCAAAACACCAATATTGAGCATCCCTTTTAAAAGCAACATAGAGAGAGAGAGTGAGAGTGTATGTGCAAATTTAACCTCTTGCGCTGAGTGTTTGCGTGTGTGTGTGTGTGTATGGGTGGGTTAGATAAGCGACTCCTTTGGCACTTGTCTTCCTTTTAAGTATGTTTGCGTCTTCGTGTGAGTGTCTGAGAGTGTGTGTCTATATATGCAAAAGTAATAATCCTGCAGTGAATGTGCCATTATTACCCCTCATAACTCAATGTGCTCCTTCGCACAGACTTTAAAGATGAACTCCTTCGGTTGCCTTTGTTGACGTTGGATGTTGTCGAAGTCAATGTAATAATCTTGAGTAATTCTTGGAAATATGAAGGAAATGAAGTCGTAAGATTTGTGAACGAATTGAATTTTATGTTCGCAATAATAATGCGCAAATATTCAATGTAAATCAATTGTTAAGCAATTAGAATTTGTGACGCGTAAAATTTTACAGTGAATGAACTTACAAAATAAGATCCTTAAAGACATTTAAATTACTGGAAAGTTAATGAAGGGAAATTTAGGAGAAATTATAGAAAATGTAGAATCGTCGCTGGTGCAATGGTAGGTGTACGCGGTTTTTATCTACGAGAATGTTGGATCGGTCCTTCCTCTAAACGCGTTACATTTTCTTTCGTCGACAGACTCCTCGCAAAATACCGTTCGGAATCGGTGTAAAATTGTATGTCCCAATCCGTGAGTGTAACACCAGAAAACGCACAGCTCAGTGTTTGTGAGAACCTCTCTACAATCTCTTCATGGGATATACAGGGAAACCATTTATTTTTTATGGTACATCTTTGAAAATGTCAAGTTTTATCTGAGTTTATGGTAAAATTGAGTTTCAATTAGTTCAATTTATGTACTTTTCGGTAGACTTAATGTTTCTTTTTGTTACATATTATGTACTTTTCAAAACAATTTATACTAATCTTTCCTACAATTGTGTACTTTTTAATACACTTTCTGTAGTTCTTAGAACGCTTTATGTACTGGTTGACAAATTTCTGGTAAGTTTTCGAACTATAGAATTTTGGTTAGTTCTTTTTTGTAATATGCTGTTAATTTTTCAAACTTTTGGTAGTTCTTTTTGTACTTTTTTTAAAACTCTCATAATTTTTGAAAGTATAGACTTTTTTAACTATTTGAAACTTTTAAAAATTTAGACACTTTGAGCAGTTATTAGTACACTTTGTGGTATTTTCTTATCTAGAAAGTTTTTGGTAGTTCTTTTTGCACTTTATGTACTTTTTGGTAAAATTCCGGTAATTTTTGAAAGTATAGACTTTTTTTACGTATTTGAAACTATTGAAAATGAATACCCTTTGGCGTAGTTCTTAGTAGACTTTATTCACTGTTGAGTAAAATTATGGTAATTTTTTGAACTATCAAATTTTTGATAGTTCTTTTTGCACTTTGTGTACTTGTAGGTAAAATTCTGGTAATTTTTGGACTATAGACTATTTTTGAAGCTATTGCAAATTACATCACTTTGAGTAGTTCTTGTTGGTAAATTCTGGTAATTTTTGAAACTATAGACTTTTGTTAAACTATTTGAAACTATTGAAAACGAATACACTTTATGTAGTTCTTGGTACACTCTACGTACTGTGTGAAAAAATTCTGGTAACTTTTCAATGTACAGAGTTTTGCTTAGTTCTTTTTGCACTTTATGTACTGGTTGGTAACATTTTGGTAATTTTTGGAACTGTGGACTTTTTAAACTATTTGAAATTATTCAAAATGAGTACACTTGGTGTAATTCGTCGAACACTTTATGTACTGTTTGATAAAATTCTGGTAACTTTCTGAAGTAGAGAATTTTTGGTAGTACTTTTTGCACTTAATTAACTTTTTTCGTAAACTATTGAAAATTAATACATTTTGTGTAGTTTTTAGTACAGTTTATCTACTATTTCATAAAATTCTGGTAATTTTTCGAACTACATAATTTTTAGTAGTTCTGTGTGCACTTTAAGTACTTTTTGATAAAATTCGTACAATTTTTAGAACTACAGACTTTTTGTAATTATTTGAACCTACTGAAAATTAATACACTTTGAGTAGTTCCAAGTGCATATTATGTCCTGTTTGATAAAATTCTGGTAATATTTCGAACTACAGAATTCCGGGTGGTTCTTTTTGCACTTTATGTACTTTTTGGTAAAATTGTGGTAATTTTTGGAACTATAGACTTTATTAAACTGTTTGAATCTTTTGAAAATTTATATACTTTGAGTAGTTCTTAGTAAATTTTTTTTACTGATAGATAAAATTCTGGTAATCTTTCGAACTACAGAATTTTTGGTAGTTATTTTTGCACTATATGTACTTTTCTGAAAAATTCTGGTAATTTTTGGAACTAAAAACTTCTTTGAACTACCTGAAACCAGTGAAAATTAATACACTTTGAGTAGTTCTTATAACACTTAATGTACTTATGTACACTTTATGAACTTTTTGTAAATTCTGGTTATTTTTGGAAATATAGACTTTTGTTTAACTATTTGAAACTGTTGAAAATGAATACACTTTGATTAGTTCATAGAATACTTTATGTACTGTTTGATAACATGCTGGTCAATTTTCGAAGTACAGAATTTTTTATAGTTCTTTGTGCACTTTATGTACTGTTTGGTAGAATTCTGGTAATTTTTGGAACATAGACTTTTTTACACTATTTGAATCTATTGAAAATTAATTCAGCGTGATAAGTTCTTAGTACACTTTATGTACTGATTGATAAAATTCTGATAATTTTCTGAAGTACAGAATTGTTTGTACGTCTTTTTGCACTTTATGTACTACTGGTAAAATTCTGGTACTTATTGAAACTATAGACCTTTTCTAACTAGTACAAACTATTGAAAATGAATACACTTCGAGCAGTTCTTAGTAAACTTTATGTACTCTTGCTTAAAATACTGGAACTTTTTCGAACTACATTTTGTTTGGTAGTTCTTTTTGCACTTTATGTACTTTATGGTAAAATTGTGGTAATTTTTGAACTATAGACTTTATTAAACTGTTTGAATCTTTTGAAAATTTATACACTTTGAGTTGTTCTTAGTAAATTTTATTTACTGTTAAATAAAATTCTGGTAATCTTACGATCTACAGAATTTTTGGTAGTTATTTTTGCACTTTATGTACTTTTTAGAAAAATTCTGGTAATTTTTGGAACTAAAAACTTCTTTGACCTACCTGAAACCAGTGAAAATTAATACACTTTGAGTAGTTCTTATAACACTTAATGTACTTATGTACACTTTAAGAACTTTTTGTAAATTCTGGTTATTTTTGGAAATATAGACTTTTGTTTAACTATTTGAAACTGTTGAAAATGAATACACTTTGATTAGTTCATAGAACACTTTATGTACTGTTTGATAACATTCTGGTAAATTTTCGAAGTACAGAATTTTTAATAGTTCTTTCTGCACTTTATGTATTGTTTGGTAGAATTCTGGTAATTTTTTGAACTATAGACTTTTTTACACTATTTGAATCTATTGAAAATGAATTCACTTTGATTAGTTCTTAGTACACTTTACGTACTGATTGATAAAATTCTGAAAATTTTTGTGTACTGTTTGTAGTTCTTTTTGCACTTTATGTACTACTGGTAAAATTCTGGTACGTTTTGAAACTATAGACTAAAATACTGTTAATTTTTGGAACTATAGCCTTTTTTTATTGAAAATTATTATTGAAAATTAGTAGTTCTTAACACACTTTATATACTGTTTGATAATATTCTGGTAATTTTTCGAAATATACAATTATTGGTAGTTCTTGTTACACTTTATGTACATTTTGATACCGTTCTGGTAATTTTTGGAACTGTAGATGTTTTTAAACTATTTGAATTTATAGAAAATGAAGGGGTAATGGAATTGGTGTACAGAATTCAAAAAATACGAGCGTCATGTCTAATACTAAACAGGTACTTTGTCGACCTGGATCTAGTACCTCAGTTTCTTCTTTAACTTCTTTTCATTCCACTACTTTAAAAAGTTTTTGTTATTTTAAACTTTTTTATTGCGACGGCAGCGACAAATACAACATTGGTACTAATTGTGGTGGACCGACATTGGACAGCATAGGAAGGAAGTTATACGATATCATAGTCCATGCAGCAACAACATTTGTTGCTCAGCATGAGCTCAAGAATTATTGTTTGAATGTAATTTTATGGCTGTTATTGTTGTTGGTTGGGACGCTGTTGGTGCTGGTGCTCATGCTAGCTAGGTCGAAAGGCACCAGCTGAAATTGACACATCGTAAATCATAATATTTATTAAATACCAATATTTGATGATGACAACAATAGCGATGCGTCGTCGGTGGCTGTGGCTGTGATCGCTAGTGCTGATGATGATGACAGCAACAATGATGAAGGTATTCAAAAAGCCTCCCAAGTGACATCTATGTTTGGTGTCATCCAAACACCAGATACCGTTACTTTAGAAAAAAAACTAAAGATTTAAAATTGTTATCTGTTCAACAAAACAACCAAGCAACCAACAGACGACATTAACTCTAACAATTCCCAAATGTTATCGCTTTACACTGGGGGGAAATTACAAAAAAAAAAAATAATAATGTCATTAACCTCCAACTAAGTCTCCCCTTTTCCTCTCTGCCGTTGTTGGCTTTGGCTGCCTCTATTAAACACATTTACTCTTATATTATCTGATATGACTTTCTCGTTTCCATTTTTGATTGTAGATACTCAGATACTTTTTGATTTGTGTATTGTCTCTTGATGTTTTAGCTACCGTTGATTTCTTTAAGTGCAACACAACAACCCTTTCAGATTATGAACCAAAGTATCGTATCATATCGTATCTGTTTGTGTATGTGTGATTTTAAGTCAATAGAACATTGGCGTTTTATTACAGCCATCTATTTGTTTGAACAACATAAAATGTTTTTACGATAGTAGTATTGTTGGTGCCTTTTACAACAGTGGATTGCGTAAGGTGGCAGCATTTTTGTATCCTCGACTATAGGGTTAAAAAAATTCCAATACGGTTAGGTCGATTCGCTAAACCTCTTCAAGGTGCTCTTCAGAGAAGTAGATTCGCTCTTACTGAGACCATATTATAATAAAGTTATAAAGTCTGTTGGTTTTTATAAAGACCTTAACCATCTAGCTAACGTTTTACAAAAAAAGGGATATTTCCACAGACACCTTAAGCAATGAAGTCACTGTGCTCAAGGCACTCTAGATAAATCTAATACATCCAGAGAAACAATTAGTAAAGTACTATTAGTTTCCTTTGTCCGATATTCCACGTTGTTTTCTTTCCTTTGCCTACTTTTAGGCTGTTTTAGATTCTTTCTGTCATTGCCTACTTTTAGGCTTATTTAACTCCTCTTTACCATTGCCTACTTTGAGGCTTTACCTATAAGCATTATTGTTGTTGCAAACCAATTCATTTACAAATTACTTGTATTTGATTTCAAATCATACCAAACATATTTTCGAATTTTCCACCGCGGCCGGAAGCGAAATCCTTACTTCCGTTTCCTTAACAGCCGCAGGGCATATTTAAGTCGCTGTTGCGTGACATTTTCGTATTTGTCGGATGATAAACCTAAGCTACAGCTAAGCGACAGATAGATTTTTCATTTGCCATCCATTTTTTGTAAGGATTTTGCATGTTTCCTTTTTTTTGGCGGCGTTATTCAATGATAAACCGAAAATTATGTACAACAAACATGGATGGATGGCTGGCTGGATGTCTGTCTATCCCTTCGCCCTCAGTCTAGAGCTGGCTCAGCATTATCGTTTACAGCGTTGGATTTTTCGTTTAGTCACTTCCGCTGTACGCTCCTTAACTTTGTCCTTCGCTCGCTCTCTTCTTCTACATCAAACTCACTACATAAGTGTTATAATGATAAACCGTAAAGAATTTTGTCGTTACTCCCCCCATACACACACATATATACATTGAAACACAAAACGCAGAGTCGCAATCATTTGTGTAATTAGTGTTGTGCATGTGTTGCTAAGGGTAGGTCCTTCCTGCCATCGCATTTTCCCTCTGTCCCCCCCCTGCAAACGTTGAGCCTTAAACAAAGGCATCATTGGCGGAATGCGCTGGGGCACTGGGGCAGGATTCAGAGGGGTTTATTTTTGGTGCGGCACATCATTAGTAAAAATCAAGAGTTGTCGAAGTGGGAGTTTGCAGAATGTGTATATTACTAAGGGGGAGTTGGGGGGTTGTTGGCTTCTACAGTGTTACACCATGAAGGGGGGGAGGGACTTTACTGAGCAGTAAAGGTGTTGGAGTATTCGAAGTTATATACAATAAGGGTGGTTATTTCTTAAAATATTTAAAATATCTTTCAAGAAACATTTAAAGTTTATAATGTTTTCCGCCAGTTTTTTGATAAATTGTTTCAAAATTAATTGGGTTTTAGACAATTTATTGGATATTTAAATATTTCATATATATTTTCATGCAAGGAAGTCTTTAATCTTAGATCATAAAATTTAATTATTATTAAGATAAATGGCGGAGTAGGAAAAGTGAAAATTTGCTTATATGTGTACATTGCCCAATTTAAAAACAAATTTCATTGCATATGTTGAAAGAACTTTTGTGTACTGCATACTCTAAGGTGTTAGGTATTAGAATTCCTTATCCATATTATTTTGGGGAATATAAATTGATAATACTTTGATGCTAATAAAAGAAATAATAATTTACTAATTAACCAATTGAATAGTTTAACTGTAAATTGTGTTGCATACGTTGAGGGGGATATTTTGTATTGCATACTTTAAGACATTTTGAGAATTAACAGTGACAACTAGTGTCGAGTCTGAAAAATGTCTGAAATTGCTTTACTAGCTTTAGGGTAACAAATATAATAATTAAATACATTTTTGGCTATTTCTAATTTATTTATTACATTTTTCATCAGTCTTTTAATAAATGATTTTAAATTTATGAAATTTTGTATCTATAAATGATTAATGAAATTCAGTGCCGTGTTTCAATCAGTATTTATGGAAGCAAAATTTGTCGTTGCAGTGTTCCATCACAAAATAATTATACTGGCAAAGCATAATCAATGCCAAAACATGCAAAAGCTGAGCTTGCAGACCTATGGGCAGCTAAACGTTCTTACGGTCGGCAGACTTTATAATTATCCCGCCCCATACAATCGTCGGTGGTGCAATGGCTACTGTGCGAGGCTATTGTACATAAGAACTTGGGCCTTGCTCGCTGAATCCCTGCTCTGACCAGATGGCGTTAAAGTGAGATGGTTTCGGTGATATTATAACTGATACAAATATCCGATTGGAACGATTATTGGAATCACTTATATTACATTTCAATTCGTGAAGCCTACTTTAAGGATTATCATAATTTGGAATATGTTGCCTACTTCAAGGCGATGTGCTTCATAATTTTAAATCAAAAACTTAAAATCAGTTAATATTGTACGATCATAATATGTGTCATTTCTACATGGTACGACCATTTCCGTCGGTGTTGCAGTGTTAAGTGTACGCAACTCCTGTATATGAGAAGGTGGGTTCGATCTCTGCTTTAACCACCCTACATACCTTGCATCGACAGTCACCTCACTTAGTGACGGCTCCTGTCGAGTAATTAGCCATGAGAAACCTCAGCAAAACAGTATTTGGAGTGAGTGTCACAGTAGAAAGCAAAGAGCGCGTTGATTGTGAAAAGATCTTCCCGGTTCCATCAAGGATGTAATGGGAAAATATTAATTTTTTTGTTTGATATTATTTGATCTGAATTGTCTTTATTAAAAGATTTAATTTGTTATGAGCTAATAGATCTGGTTCTCACTAGAGTATTCAAAAACCAAAAACCGGTCCACCGGTTTTTTGATCATCCACCGACAGTATGTTAAGGAAACATTTGAAATTGTTAGAAGTGGGACTTGTAGTCCCGTACAACGCTTGAAAAATGTGAGCCTACAGTGCCTTAGGTAATTCTGTTGATACCAGTTAAACTATAATTATAGTACGATTTATTTCCTTTCTCAATTAGTGCTTTCTTTGCCCACTTTTAGGCTCATTTAAATAATAGGACAGTTTGGAAAGTTGTGGCTCTACTCATCAAGGCGATAATGTTTTAGGCCAGTGAATGCTTTGTTCAAATCTGTCACTGAAGGTAGTGTGTTTCTTGCCGCCTTTTCCAATTCTTCTCTCTCTCTCCCCCTCTTTTGTGTTTTGTAATTACAAACAAATTTTGTTTTCCAGTTTGAACGTCTTTCTTCTTTTGCCTACTTTTGGGGTGGTTTGAAAAAAATTATATTTATAAATCAAATCACCACCTGAATTCTGCAACTTTTTATCGATAAAAATCAGTAGTCAAATTGTCAAAACATCATAAAACTTCTATACAATATTTTCGAATTTTTTTAATTTAACTACCGTTTCTTATCGTTAAAAAGTTACAGATTTTCGGTGTAAGGACAGAATTTTTACTACAGACCAAATTTTAACTTTTTTTACATAATTTCCCAGAAATCTTGAAAAAACTTTGGTGTTCTATGTTACTTTTTGGTGTGGGCGCTAACACAAGATTTTTCAATTATCTATAATTTTGAAATTAATTATATTTCAAGATTGACCATTAAAAAATTAATAACTCAAATATATTTCATGAAACGTTGGTATAAGACTATCACATTTCTCAAGGAAAGCTGTAAGCTGCCTCTTAGGCGAATCTGGTAAAAACAAGTTCAGCGTGGGACTAAGACCCGCGTTCTATTACTTTGTAGATACCCTGTTTTAATATGATATTTGTTTTCAATGTTAGTTTATTACATTTTCCCTATAAAAATATTTCTATTCCCATCGACCTTTATATTATTAAAATAAAATATAAAAATTTTGTTGCATACTTTGAGGGTATTTAACATTTTTAGTGTTTTAGAATGAATGGAGTAGTTGCTACAGCTAGACACTTTTCAGTACTACCAACGAAGTACTATGTGCGGATTTTCGGCATGCAGGAATCCGAAATTGTATTGCAGATATTATAGTGTTTGTCAGAACAAAAAGATTATCTGCCACTAATGCTGTTATTGTTCGTCCAAGTTCAATGTCTTCGATAGCTCGATGGTGAGATGCGCGGCTGGCAATCAAAACGTTTGAGTTCGAATCCCGGTCCCGGTCGGGGAAAAATTGTTACAGAAAAATTAATAATTAACTATTTAAACCCTCGCTACACAATCCCGCAATTTGTGTGGTATACTTTCAGGCGAATACAATTTTATACCGACAATGTTGGCAACAAATGTTCATTCGTTGTACTTCTACCACCATGGGCAATGACTACAAATTTAATCGACACATTGCAAATCGCCTCAAAAAAAAATATAATAAAAACAAAGTTTGATTTGGTGAGATTTGAACCCAGGACCTTCACCAGCTGCGGTTTTCTAGTCGGACATGCTACTATCGTGCTAATTTATGTGCTGAATCGTAGCCCTAAGGAACAGAATTTATTCTACTTATAAGTATCCAAATTCAGAGTACAACCCTCCAAGGCCACCACAATATAAAAAGCGACGGTGCAGCACCCAAGTTTGCACTACTTCTTACCGCGTAGTTCTGCTGGAAATTCTGCTGATTGGCATACACTTTGTTGCTGGGAAAATAATAATTGTCTTAAGAACTTAACACATTTTTCAAGGAGACCTATAATTCTACTCATGGTCGAATATAGTCATAATAAGCCCAGCGTGAGAATATGAACCGTGATCTCGTAAACAGTGGATCCCCAACTTTAAATTATTGTTTATAATGTGGTTTCATTTCATTTACCTACAGAAGTATTTAAATTTCGTTGATATTTATTCTTTTATTGAAATATCAAATTTTTGTTGCCTACTTTTGGGATTATATAAATTTTGCATTCCTTGCCGCTTTAAGGCTTTCGATTTCATAATTTTTTCACAAACATTGAATTTGTGAAATATTGATTATCTTTCAGCCTTGGCCACTTTTGCATTAACAATTATCTAATGATCTCAACACGTTTTTCTTCCATTTTAGCCAATATTTATATTAAATTACATTACTTGGGTAATAACTTCTTCTTCTTAACCTGCATGCAGCAGCATTTGTTTAAACGATATATGAGCATTAAAGTGGTGGTGTTGAAAAAGCGGGTTAACTCCTCATAAATGCTTATCTTGTCTTACATCAACATTTAGAGTACGACGAGACATGGCTACTGTGTCTGTAACACTAAACGTTGGGTTATCCAGCCAGACCATCGCGCCAACATCCAACAATACATCCACATCATCATCATCATGACCAAATGGAGTTAGTAGCAACATGGCCAAGTGAACATTATAACAACAACAATTACAGTAGACTTGGCCAACCGCTTGCTTTAAGCCCAAATGGCCAACTGTTTGTTTGTTGTCGGTTGGTTCTCGGCCCAAACTGCAACGGCCAACAGTTTTTGTATAATGTTTTAAGTTTTCTGTATGGATATTGTTAAACTTTAAACAAATAAACCAAAACTATAAAAGAATAGTCCAAACACTAAAGGGGGAAAGGCAAAACTAAAGTACAAAAAAAGGTACACACAAATAAAAAAGGATCACAACCCATAAAGTTTGTATTATAAAAATATAAAAATGATTTACTGACCACGACGATGGGGATGACGTAGACGTAGATGTAGACGCCAACGAGGTTGCACGTATAAACTGAAAATGAAATCCAAACGGGAGGAAAAAGTGAAGCCTTTATTGTCTGAACCTGAGGGAGGAGGTTAAACAAAGTCAGTCAGTCAGTCAGTCATGTCTGTGTAATACAGGCCGCCCTTTCAACAGAATGGGCTTACTTTTCTTGAATAAACCTTACAGCCCCTTGTGTGAAGAGCTTGGATACCATATGAATGAATGAATGAATGAATTGACTGCAACTTTAGACATTTGCCAACAACAAATGATGTTTATGTTGTCGATTGGGCAACGTGCGTTTTTTTCTTTGTACTCGTAGAAACCCACATTTGCAGCAGCCGAGGAAAAAGTAAAAATAAAAACGCTTAACAAAGTATTACAAGCCGTTGGATCTGTATAAAAGACATCTACACCAACAAATATACTACCAGAAAATGTTACGTGCATCATGATGTTGCCAAATTGATGAAGTGGTGTTTTTTACTGTGTAGATACTCGAGACACAAGTGTTGGAACTAAAAAAAATCAAGGAAAAAAAACGGCCGAGTCATGTGTGTGGCCGAAATATTTGAGTGGAATTTGAAGTTTTAGGCAAGAGAAATGTGGATTTTCATACAGGTAATTGAGTGAAACGGAAGTGTTGGCGGGAATCTATGAAATATTGTAAAATTTTTCTTCATAGAAATTGGGTAAAAACACAAACGGTAGAGGGGAGTTTAACAGTTTTAAGAAAAATACAATTCACTTAACAACCCAGATACTTCCAACATCCAAAAACATTTGGCTTTTCACGTATTATTTATTTGCTTAAACATTATTTATTTGCTGATAAAGCATTATTTTAACCATTACTCCTGCCAAGGTAGGAGTAATCAAAATGTGTAGCATACTGTTAGGAGAAGCCCTTTTCAGAGCTGATTACTATAGAATATAATAGAGAACGGCAGGTGTGTAAGCGCTCACGAACGAAAGACGGTCACTCACGCACGAAGGCTGTTGCGCTGCTGACGCTCACGCTTTAAGTCAACATATATGGCATACTTTTGGTATTTTCAAAACATGTAATCAAAATGTATAGCATACTGTTAGGAGAAGCTCTATCATAGTTGATTATTATAGAATAAAATAGAGAGCGGCAGCTGTGTAAGCGCTCACGAAAGAAGACGGTCACTCACGCACGAAGATTGTTGCGCTGCTCACGCTCACGCTCTGGTGAGCAACTGTTGATCTTTCTCATATTCACGCGTGAATCAGGCATGACTCGCGTCATTTACAACAATCACGTATAAATTTCACCCAAAAGTAAAAATGATTTTCTTTTTCTGAATTATTTGCCTAATTCTGTAATCAATATTAAAACTGAAAGCAAAATTATTGTTCGCGTAATAGTTGATATGAATAAAATTTAGTTTCCTTAAAAAAAAAATTACATTTGTGATGTATGTCAAATTGAATCAGGGTCCCGAAAAGATTTTGAAAAACCTATATAATATTGGGGCTATTTTATAATAAATCTAGCAACTAACCTAACAGCTTGTTTTCCGAACAAAAAGCTAAGCGAAAAATCGCATTCGACTCAACTTGGGTTCCTCGAAGTCGAAATTTTCGTTCGCCTGACTCTATCTTTGTTCACACATGACAGCACATTCGAAATAGAGAAACCAAAATTTGTACTGAAAAGTTTTGAAGATTTGTACTTGATTGTTGAAATGTTTTCATTCGGCTTGAAACGACAAGATTGTGGGACCCAAATTATCTTTCTTTCATCTAGAACACGAACGAAAGCTTTCGTTCGAGATAGAGAAACAGGATGAAAATATTTGTGTACAGCAACAATATTTTATCAACCTTCTCACGACGATTCTCCGGGACGGAGAGAAACCTGATTCGTTTGTAACAGGTGACTTTTTCAGTGCTAAGTTTTTGCCAGTTCACGCGTGATTCATGACAAGTGTCAAAGTCAAACAGGTTCAGTTTGTCTTGGCATTTTATCATGAATAACCTACCTATCGGTGGTGCAACGGTTAGTGAGCGCCGCTGATGTGCGAGAGAACATGGGTTCGATCCCTGCTCTGACCACCATAAACTTCTTTCGACGACCGCCACTTCGTTTAGTGACGGCGACACTATATAGTAATAAGACCGGAAATATACTCAAAAAACCGTTCGGATGCGGTGTAAAACTGCAGGTCCCAATCACTGAGTGAAAAATGGAAAGCGAACAGCTCAGAGATTGTGAGGAGCACTCTCCCCTATCCCTTAATGGGATATTATGGAAGACTATATTATGTAGACCTACAAACGAACAACGCTTGCAAATCATTGAGATTTAGTAACAAAATTCGTGCTATATGTGTTTCGCAAGATATGTAACATTTTTGCCTTAAGCGACTAGGCTTATTTGTGGCTCAATGGCTACGTCAATGAACAGAATTGCTGAATTTGATCCGAAGAGCGGTCAGATGCTATTCAATAGCTGCCAATGAACCCTTAAATATCCACTGTTAGGTGCGGTTAATGGACCGGCGGAATGATTGTGCCGTACTTCTTCGAGGCCGATAATGGCCGCAAAGAAACAGCCAATAGAGCAACGTACCCTTCGCTGATCAGGGATCGAACCCACGTTCTCATATACAAGATCCGCGGACACTAACAATTGCACTACCGTCGGCAACGTTGAGAAGCTTTGGTCAAAAATGTGTAGCATACTTCTAGGTACTTGAAAAATAGGGATGCAAGATTTGGAAGGCGCAGGTCAGTGAGTTGTGGGTTTTCTAATTTGCAGGTTCCGTTATCAAGATTTTTACATACGAAACCCTTTTTCGAAAAGTTGTGGATTTAAAAGCTTTGAACTTAAATGTATAGCATATGTTAAGGCATTTGAATGTTATTGATATGACAATTCGAGTGGGTAATTCATGTAGCTATGAATGCGAGTTTGTGTCAGATTGTTTAACGATGTCGACACACTATCCAGTGCCCAAGCCATGAAGAATCACATCACGACAAAGTCGTGCGGAATCGTTAAATGAAGAGTAAGTCCCAATTAATGGGTCAATAAATAAATCCACACAGTTCACTTATTGCGGGCAGCTCTTACAAATACCTTCATTAGAAGAAATGGAATTAGTATGTTTTTTGTACAACAAAAATATAAGTATTTCAATGGTTGACAATTCGTTATTGAAGCCGTAACAAAGTCCGAACTTCTAACCATCGTACAAACTAAGGCTTAGTATAAAATGTATAGGAAATCCAAATTTATGGCATACTTTTAGGTTTATAACGCGTTTGGATAATTTAATCAAGAAGTGGAAATTTTTAATATTTTTACTATTACAATGTTCATAAATTTATTATATTCGCTGCTTAACCCACATTAGTCGGCGCTCTAAGCCTAAAAGTAGGCAATATTTTGAAACTATAATGATGGTTATAAAGGGTGTATCCGTAAGAATGCACTTTTTTATTTTTATTTTTGAGATGGTTGTGTTATTTTTATTGCATTATAAAGAAGACATATTCCGAATTTGAGTGGAATAAAATATCCGACAAATGGCGGCCACTGCAATGATGACAGGCTCTCCGTGAAATTTTCTATGACTTTTTTTTCAGAGATATGACTGTACGTCAACAATGACGCGTTGGATCTCGGATTTGAGCTCAGGAATTGTCTCTAGTTTATTCGCATAAACCCGAGATTTCACACAACCCCAAAGAAAGAAATCGCACATGCGTTAAATCGCATGATCTTGGTGGCCAGTTAACATCAGAACTTCTAGAGATAATTTGTTCTGGAATACGTAGCTGCAATAAATCGATTGTTTCATGAACTCATCAGAACTTCTTGAGATAGATCGTTCTGGAAATCGTTGCGGCAATAATTCGACTGTTCCGTGCGCGTTGTGGCAGGTGGCGCCGTCTTGCTGAAACCACATGTCATCGACATCCATGCCATCCAGTTGAGGCCACAAGATCTCCGTTATCATGTTCATGTAGCGAATGTCGTTCCCAGTCTCTGTAATTTCTGCATCATCTTCAAAAAAGTACGGTCCAGTCACACCTCCTGACCAAAATCCCCACCATACAGAGTTGCCCGTTGTGGGTGCATTTTTTTCTCGCGGATTGCATGAACATATTCAGAGCCCTAAATTCGAAAATTTTGTGTATTCACGAAGCCATTCAGATGGAAACACCCTTCATCGGAGAAGATGACTTTTTTGAAAAATTGGCATTGACTTCACTTTGCTCCATTACCCATTGAACGAACTGCTGGCACTTTCCATGGTCTGCAGGATTGATTTCCTGAGCAAGCTGAATTTTGTACGTATGAACGTGAAGGTGTTTTGTTAAAATTCGCTGCGTAGTACTTCGTGAAATTTGATGTTGTTGAGAACGATGCCGAATTGAAGTTTATGGGTTTTCGGTGACACTCTGGTTTACAGCAGCAAAGTTTTTAATAGACCGACTGGTGCGTTGACGCACAAGAGTCTTACTGTTCATAACCGACCCAGTTTCTTCAAATAGTGTGACCACTCTTCGAATGGTTGATACATTAGGTACACTTTCTCGTCTGAAAATTCTTCGCAGTTTGCGAGCGATCTCACCATAACTTTCCAAATTTTTCTAATAAGATTTCGCAATTATAACGCGTTTCATTAACGCGTTCCATAACGCGCTCCATTTTTCATAATCGGATTAAACATATTTGACAGCTGCCAAATTGCAGAGTTGTGTCTGGCGCAAAAAAATTAAACTAAATTTAAAAAGTGCAATCTTCTGAGGACAAAGGAGGAAAATGTTGAATCAGCCTAAAAGTTCACCAAATTATTAAACTTAAGCAAGATTCATATTACGAGACCTGCTTTTTATCGCCTGCTTGACTAATTTTTCGAACACTTTGTATGCGAGGTGAAATGCTCGAAAATTTAGCTATGCAGGAGATAAAAAACAAACCTCGTAATATTAAACTTCCTTAAGTTTTATAATTTTGTATACTTTTAGGCTGATTCAACACTTTCCTCCCATAACCTCAAAAAATACAGTGTATTATACAACGAAATGTATTTGTTCTCCTGTCGAAAACCGTATACGAGTATTATTACAAATAGATATTTTAACTATTCATCATATCACATCACCATAGATATATATCTGTTAGATATTGATCCTGTCCATGATTTCATAGAAATAACCCCACGTAAAACTTCTCTACTTGAAAACCCTTACGAGAATAGAATACCTGTCAAAATGCTATAAATTATAAATGATTTCGTTAACATTATTGCGTTGACGTACACGTATTTTGTTTATAGGATACAACCAACGAATGTGTGTGTGTCTCAAAGGATACGGTTATTAAGGATAAAAGCTTCAAACTGAAATGTTGGCGCACACACTAATGTATTCGCTCAACGGCATGTCACAATCCATTTCAAGCTAAACTAAGGTAAGCAGGTTAAGGTTGCCTCACTAGGGTACTTGAGAGCTGTGGCATAGAAGCAAATGAAGAAATGGAAAAGTTGAAATTGAGAAAATCAAGCGAAATAGTATTTGACACTTTTGTGATGGAGTCGTAAGAAAGGAAGAAGGAAAAAAACACGTGTCATATTGTTGAAGAAAATGGAAAATCGTATTAAAAACAAACAAACAAACAAAGAGATAAACAACGAATGCTACATGAAGGAGACCTTAAAATACCAGCTTGATATCCTTTTGGGCCAGCATGTATGAGGGACATTATTTGCGAAAGATCCATCTTGAAATGTTAATAATGGGGGATGTTGCTTAGGAGTTTAACTTAAGAAAAGTAAGAGACGGCATTAAGAATTTTCCTTCGTTTAAAAGGAAATCTGTTTTTATAGACTGTATTGTATATGAAGTTGAAGGACGATCTAGAAATGGATTCTCTTGTGGTGAACAAACTTTGCCTTTGCCTTGTCACGAATCTTTTATTCAGGCCAACAGGACAAGGGCCGAAAATATTACCTAAATTTTGCATTTCCATTTTACTAATTGCATTTTAATATTGTTCACTTTAATCTTCTAGGATTCTTTCGGATCCTTCAAGTTTAATTTATCAAATATTCTGCTCGATCATGACTATTCCATGCTACTACCCCATACGTATCTCGTTGACGACATTAATATGTAATGTATAGCATCAAAATAATTTTCCTTTTCCAGTGTTCCTTTTCCTTTGAAGCATTTCCCTTATATACGTTTTTCTGTAGATTTTTATTTGTTCTCTCCGTGTTTTCCTTTTTATTTCTTTTACTTTTTTTGGTTCAGTACAACGGGTCACTTTGCCACTTTGGAAAAGGAATCTAACACGAAGATGGAAAATAGGAAAAAAACTTGTTTCAAATCTCAATGCCAGCACATGTATGTTTCGTTTTACTTTCATATTTTCCAATTTTAGCACAAAATTTCATCAGTGTGAATGGAAAATGGGAAATGGAAAAATGTGTCTATGCTAGAGTGTGTATGAGTGTGTATTAGAGTATGTGTGTGTGTGTGTGCGTATGAATATTGTAGTTCAGGGAAAAGACCACATGAACTTTAGATTCGAAGGATATCTTCGCCTTGCTTAGCACTTTTGGGCGATTAGCTGAGGGTCTATGCTTTGGCATCAGCAAGAAAGCTTTTAAAAAAGGACGTCACACATACTCATAAGATAATCACAAACATACACATAGATATGTGTATATGGTAGATATGTAAAGACATTCCTTTGCTGTCAAAAACAACAGCAGTTTTTTTTGTTGTTGTTCCCTGGGCTCTTAACTCAAAGACCCTCTCGAAGCCAAACAAATCGACCGACGAAACGACTGTCAGTTCGCAAGGAACAGTTGGCACTTTTGACTTGTAAAGCAAATAGGAAAATCACGCAGGAAACGTAATTGGATTAGTGTCAAGGTGCGTTTGATAAAACAGTTTTTTTTTGGTTGCTGTTGTTGCTTTTGTTTGCCCCAAAAAATAATGTTAAAATGCGTAAAGCCCCCTTGAGGCTTTTCCTGCGGGTTGTGTTTCCTTTTTTTTGTGCGGGCGGTTTCTGTATTTCATATCCTTCCCCTTGTACACATTTTTAAGTCAGATGGGGTTGGGATGGGTGGTGTCATCGCTGGTGTTCGTTAACGTTAATGTGTATTGTAAGCGAGTTTTGCTTTTAAGCAATTTATGTGTTAAATCGTGCCAAAGCCCTCCTAAAGCATTTCAAAATTCTTTGGAGAAATGTTATCATTTTAATCAGATAAGTGATAAAACCATCAAAAACATCAGCCAGCTTTGCTCTTCCTTTGCCATTGGAAATTAGATTAATTTTTACAACTGTTCGCATGTACAGTGAGGGGTGAAAGTGAGGCACAGATTGGTGGCAAATTTGGGGATTTTTTAAACTCATATAATACGAATAAATAAAATTTTATCATATCGCAAATGATTTGGACATAATCCACAGTAAGATTTTTCATCTTACTGATGCCCTTGGCAAACGACGAAACTTAAGACTGTTCTCGTGAACCTCTTAAGTTAGATAATTGACAGAATGTCTGGTATACACATGCCCAGGATTGTTTACCTAAAAATTACATGTTGAAAAATCTGTACTTTTTGTTATATGGATTGGAGTATAACGTGTATTATAGTGTGATTTTCTCCAAATACAAGGCATTTCCTATTCACTAATACATGTTGGAAACAAAATGATTAAAATGTTATGGCATAAGTGTTTGTGGTCCAAATATACCTACATTTGTCATACAAATGCAGCTGTGTTTGTGGGCAAATGCAGCTGTGTTTGTTGGGCAAATGCAGCTGTGTTTGTTGTACTGTTTATACTCTCTCGACATCAAGTTAATAAAAGAGGGACAACGAAAGATTATTCACAGTCTATGTTGTAAGTGTGTGTCTGTATATTTGCATTATTATTTCAGTCAGTGATTCATAAATACTCCAGAATGCGTGTGTAAATTACAGATTAAATGATTGATTCACACTAAGAACAACTGTATTCTGTTGTTGTGTTAATAGAAATATAACGTGTGTTTGGAGCTTGGCGCAATTATAGAATAATTTTGCCCAATCGTACTTGTGACTCAATATTACATGTTTGATACATAATGAGTTTGCCAGTAAACATTCTAGTATTTGCATTTAAATACAAATTAATTTGGGATGCGCAAGCACATGCATGTTTGCAGTGAGTTCCAAGCACGTACATGGTTCCTGCAGAATATTTTTGAGCGATTAATTACAGAGTCCGTTTTTTCAGAGTGTACCTATAAAACGTGTAAATAAGGCAGATGAAGATATGACAACTATAAGAAATGATTTCCCAGAATAACATTCTATGCCAATTTTGCCAGCCAATATTGCACAATTTCCAATTACACACCTCTGTCTCTAAATCACTAAATTTAGATATTGAAAGAAACTAATCAAACCGACTGGCATAACCACCAAAGTTTGTTATTAAAACAAAAATTTTTTGTGTGACATTTTTAACACGTTGGGCGTGATACCGTCGATTTCCGAGAGATTACTTCAACCTATGTCTGTTTTTGTTGTTTGGGCGCAAACATAACGTGGTTGTAGCTTGTCGCAAATATATTACACTTGCACCCAAACACAACGTGGTTGCTATTCAATATAACATGTTTGGGACATAATGATTACTGGGTTATAATATATGTATTTGTGACCCAAATGTGATTTTTTTTGATGAAAACTTCTGAAAACAAAACCGTGACAGAAGCGAGAGAATTCACGAAAACAATGCTTGTGAACATGAAAATGGTTCCTGCAATATGTGGCGGGGGCCGATTATCGCACATGGTAATCCGTAATGGTAAACCATACGTATGTTTGCAAGCATTGTTTGTATTACTTGAAAATCGTTGTTTCTTTGTTGTCTATCATGTTTTCGTTGTTCGCAGTTTTCAAACAACAATGCCACATTTGGATCACGAAAATACATATAAAAACCTATGAATTATTGTGTCTCCACCAGGTAATATTGAATAGCAAACACAAAGTGTTTGGACACAAACGTACTATATTTGATGCAAGCTACAAATTGTTTGCATCCAAACAATAACAAGAGATAGAGCTTTCAGCGTGTAGTGCCTTATATGAAAAATATTGCATGTAATTCGCACAACCGCATGATAAAACTGTTGTCCGTCTAAACTTTGAAGAGATAACAACCGTTGGTTTGAAGCCCATTCAAAGAGCATAAATCTTTTATGTTGAACACAATCACGTAAATTTGTCATTACAACTTCAGAATGCATGACGAAAATTTTCCGACAGTTACCTTGTATTCATAACCAAAACTTAGTTACTGGATGTACGATTCGTATAACGTGTGTCTAACTAGAGCATATTTTAGTGCCTGTGACTCGTTAGTCGAAAGGCGATACAAAATCGTCAGGTATCTACCGTTTAACAATCGCATGTACATGTCTGTTTTAGCCAACTGCAACCCTGATAGTCATAATTGGTTTTAGTAAAACGACAGGTTTTTCGCTATGTCAAAGAGTAAAAATTCGTTAGTCAGAAAATAGCCAGGGGGTTGACTGCAGTTGTTTGCGCTGTGAACCAGGGAGTTAAGGTTTAATATCAAACTGTTCAGCCACAGTTTAAATTTGATTTAACTGTACAACAACAAGCTAAAAAATGACGGGCCCACCAACCATGAACATGTTTCCATGCATTGTTTTAGTGAATTGAAGATCTGACTATTTTTATTTCTTTATTGTCTGCCACGGTTTTGATTTCAGCAGTTTTCAACAAACGAAGCTATATTTGGGGCACAAATACATATATTATAACCTTCTAACCGTTGTGTTCCAAACATTTTACTGTGACTAGCAAACCCAATGTGTTTGGACACAAGTATAATATATTTGCGACAAGCTACAGATGCCTTATACTTATTTGCATTCAAAGAACAAAAGAAGACATAATTTTCCACGTGTACTCTAAGCCAACATGTTTTTCACGAACCCGAAAGCTGTACATCGGGGATGCAAAACCTTTTCTAAGCTCAACCCTTTAAAACCGGTGTCTAACTTAAGAACTCAATCATTTCAAGTGTGCAGTCACTAAAGACATGAAGATTTCTTTAAGCTTTCCCGCAATGTTATTACAAATCAGAGAGTTTAACTTGAGACATTCGATTTATTCTATAGCAAAATATTAAATTAGTTGAAAACACTCTAAAAATAACACGGCCTCCGTAACATATTCCCTCAAACACATTCTGCAGGAACCATGTGTATGTTTGAAACACACTCCAAATATTCATATATTTGCAAGCAATAAACTCGCTTATAATTAAATGAAAGACAAAAGCCATTTTACGCAGTCCTGTTCGGACTTTATGAGTGTGGCTTTAGGCCTAGAAACTCAACTATCGACCAAATATTCACATTACGAAAAATCCAGGTGAAAACACACGAAACATAAATCGATACCTACCACCTCTGTTTAGATTATAAGGCTACCTTCGTTAGGCCGATACGAGAAAAACTATGCTATATCGGAGCTGGGCATTCCTGCTAAGCTGGCATGCCTGACCGGTATGAAATTCACAGTAAAGATTGGTAAAGATCTCACCGCACCATTTAGTATGATACGAGGCTTCAGGCAGGGCGACACCCTGTCATGCGATCTCATCAACATTGTAATTGAGATCATCATTAGAAAAGCTGCAATCAACACGAAAAAAAGCTGCAAAAGTCATATGCGGCTCGCGTATGCAGATGATTTAGACATCAATGGGTGAAATCTGAGAGAAGTTACTGAAGAATTTTCGACAATTGCGAAGGAATCAGCAAAAATGGGTTTAATTGGATGAAAGGGTGATAATTGATAATCGTTATAATTTCGAGGTAGTGGATGAACCTGCCTCGCACCTGTCGTGAACAGAAGCAATAACGTCAGCCTGAAAATCAAACGGGGACTTGTGCTTGCAAACAGGTATTAGTTCGGACTAAGCAAGCACTTCAGAGATAAGACACTCTCTCGAGAACAAAGAAACAAACAATATCAGACTCTCATACAACCTGTGTGGCTTTATATCGAAGAATCCGGAGTCATATCGCATGCTGATGAACCATCACTGGGATTAGTCGAGAGAAAAATCCTCCGAAAAATATAGGGTCCTATAATAGAAAGACGCAAGTATCGGCGACGAATAAACCATGAGCTGTATAATCTGTCTCCCGGCATCGACGTAGTAATACAAATCTAAATAGCGCGTTTACGCTTGGAATGTCATGTTAGTATAATGGATCAGAATGAACCAGTGCGAAAAGTATTCGCAGACGTACTCGAAGGACAACGAAAGTTAGAAGACCAAGAATTCGCAGAAAAAGGCCAGGTGGAATATGGCCGGTGAGGGCTTGGTGTTACCAACTGGAAAAGAGAAACTGAAGATCGAGCCGTTCGTTATGCTAATTTTGTAAGGCCCTTTTGTAAGGGTTGTTTGAGGCCCCCATAGCAAGTAAGTAGGTACTTGCGAGATGCATAATTTTATGAAGCCATATGCGTGTTTACGCATATACTATTACGTCGAAGCATTTGTATGGTTCCTCCCAAACGAAGGATTTGTGACTGCGTATATTAACCTGAAACGCAGCAGATCAGCCAACATAAGTAACACCCAATTCATTAACACACGCATTCAGGAATGTTTACGTGTCTCTTTTTGAAAGAAGTATACAGAAACACAGTTGTGCACCTGCAATATTATCAGCTTAGGCTGAGAACAGCTTCTCTTTGACCTTCTTTTAGTATATTGTTCTCGAGAAATCATATCGGCAAAAAAAGGAAGTAAATAGTGCACCAAGCACAGCTGTAGTTGTATCACAAACAAAGCTGTATTTAGGTCACCAAGGCATAATTATAACATATTAATCATTGCGTATCAAATATCAAAGATACAATTGCAAGCAAAATTTGGAAACAAGTATACTACTTCATTTGACTCAAGGACTGCTGTTTGATTCATTTGACTCCAGAGCGGAGATTCATTTGACTCCGGCGCGAAGTCAATTTTATTGAAAAATTTGTATTACAAACCTCTGGCAAAAATTGCCCCTGTAACATTTCCCAGGATCCACGTATATGTTTGAAACATCCGTATACTTAATTGGAAACATTGTTTTCATAAATTGTAGGTCTGCTGGTTTTTGGTCTATTGTTGTCCGTCACGTTATTGTTTGTAACAGTTTTCAACAAACAAAGCCACATTTGGTTCACAAAACCATAAATCGTAAGAAATTAATCATTTTGTCTCTAACATAATATGCTAATATAATATTGTCTCTAACATAATATGCTATAATATGCTATACTTGCGACAAGCAACAAACACATTATGTTTGCATCCAAACAACAAAAAATTCAGATTTTTTAGCTTACATACAAAATAACTACTTTTTATATTTAGTTTTCAAAAACTGTTTCTATGAAATGATCCATTCTAAGGTGCCAAATTTCGATGGTGCATTCGAACATTTCGACTTGGTTTTGGCGATTGGCCTGAGGAATTTTTACTTTAAATTCTTCAATTCACTGGGCCAAAGCAGGAAATTACTTAAAAACACTGAATTGCTCTCGCCCTAATAGCGCCGCCGTCTTGTTTGATCCAAACGCCATCCAGATCACGGGATTCGGATTCTGTCAGCGCACTGTCTATTATTCTGTCAGCGCACTGTCTGTTATCATAGCTTGATGATGGCTCGTGGCTCATATGTAGTCAGTAACTACCATTGTTATACTTTATACTTTAAAAAATCCTTCAGATTCGAAGTCATATTGGTTGGCCGAGGACTACATCAGGTGTCTTCTTCACCATGTTACAGGATACATGTATACGTTTGCAATGCTTGCATGTCTATATTTGAAACATCCATATACTTACGATGAATTGACGATCTTCTGCTTTTTTGGTCCTTTGTTGTCTGATACGTTTTTGCTTTCAGCAGTTTTCAACAAACAATGCCACATTTGTCTCACAACAACATATATTATAACGCATTAATCGTTGGGTCTCCAACATGTAGTATTGAATGGCAAACACAATATGTTTGGACACAATCATACTATATTTGCGACAAGCTACAAACACGTTATATTTGCATCCAAACAACAACAAAATACCGATTTTCAGCGTGCATGTGCTAAGTGGTCATAGGTGGTGCAATGGTAGTACGCGCGAGTCTTGTGTTTGAGAACGTGGGTTCGATCCCTGCTCTGATCACCTTAAATTTCCTTCTACGTCGGCCACCTCGCTTAGTGATGGCGACACTATTGAGCACTTAGCCATGAAACAGCTTCTCAAAATACCCTTCGGAACCGGTGTAAAACTGTAGGTAACAGTCAGTAGGTATAAAACTAGAACGCGGAGAGCACACTGGTTTTCGAGAAGCTCTCCCTAATCCCTTCATGGGATGTAACGGGAAACCATTTTTTTTTGATTTGCTTAATAATAGTGTTGCACACTTTTGCTCTTTACTGTTAAATATGTCTTAAATAAACTTTTCAATTTCTAAAAAAAAGTTTACAGGAAACGGGAAAAAGATTTAATTTCGTTTAACGTTACTACCGAATCAGCGTTTTTGTT